>VZQC01012976.1:2891732-3084712 GCA_009823505.1 Rhizomys pruinosus
TATATATATATATATATATATATATATATATATATTCACAATAATTGATAAAATAGAAACTGTTACTACTCATAATTCTGCTGATAATGATTTTGGGACATGAAGTGCACAACTTGCCAGGGACACCGGGACAACAGGTCTAGAGCACTGTTTTCATGGTATGAACTGTTACGTACAGCTGGGAATGGATTACCAAGTACTAAATGGGACAGTACCCCAGTTTTATTAGAAGCCTCAAATGCATTAAAAAAGAAGAAATGAAAAGAGAACCTAGTAAAGTGCTACCAAATTCCAAAGGGCAAAATTTTGTCTATGTGCAGAAATTCTGAACCAATCCAAATTCCATAGCTTGTGTTACATTCAAACATGACTCAGAAGTCTTCCATTGAATCCACTACCATGGGCTTTGTTTCTTAGCCTACAAGTTATTGTATCTTGACAGAGAATTACTTCAAATGCCTTCATTCATTTACTCAAGCTCTGGGCTGTGAACAAGTCTCCTTTTTTAGGTCTGAGGGAATGAATCTTGGCAGGGTTCCATATCTTCATTTAATATGGCCACCTATGTCTGCCTGACACTACTCATTTCTATTTACAATGTAGCCAGAAGTCAAAAACTACCACCTGGAAGGGAAACTAAGAAGATGATTCTACCAAGTGCATGTGTATGTATGGGGACAGACAGAACCATGTGGGAGCGTTGGAAATCTGAAACATTGTACAAATAGCAGGAACTACTACACTAACAAAGTAGCTAGACACTATTTCTTAAGTTTCTCACTCTGCCTTGGTTTCTTTTCATTTTTCTGTGATAAAATGTCTTAACAAAGTAACTTAAGGAAGAAAAATGTTAATCTGGCTCTCAGCTCCAGGGCAAATATAGTCCATCATCCCAGTGTCAGGAGCTCAGTGGAGCTGGTCAGATTGCCTTGGCAGGCCTAGAACAGAAAGGAAGAGTGCAGGATGCTGCTTCAGCTTCCTATTTCACATGTATAGTCCAGGGTCTCAGCCAGGGAAATGGTTCTTGTCATAGTAGACAGGACTTCCCATTTCAATTAATATAATGAAGATAGTCCCCTATGTGCATGCCCAGAGAAACATCTCTTAGGTCATTCTAGATTTTATCAAGATAATTTACATTAACCAACACTATCTTTTATCACTCAATGATGTAGAAGTTCTCCAAAATAATAAAGGCATGGGAAGTTGAGTTTGGTGAGAGAACACTTATTCCAAGTTGTGCATGTATCATAGGCTTATCCTTAACTTTTTCACATGGAAAGAGATGGGGAATCTAATGGTCCTCCCTTTAATCCTGAGGGATGGACACTTGGGCTTGTGTCATAAGGAATTTGTTAATTGGGAACCTGCTTCTATTATGCATCGGGAATTTTACATCATTGAGTGATAAGCAGTTGGATAATTCATACTAAATTTCAACTTGATAAAATCTAACATCATCTGGGAGGTGATTATCTGGGCATGCCCATAGGGGATTATCTTGATTGCATTAATTGAACTGGGAAGACCTGTCTACTGTGACCATAGAACACTGTATTGACATCTGAGTTAGAACATCAAGCAAATGAGAGGCTAACTGATGCAGCTTCAGTCAGCAAAGTAAGTGACACCTGCTTCAGTTATGACTCAGAAAGAAGTTTCCTAGTGAACAGAGAGAAAAAGCTTATACAGGCACAAAGGCGTATTCTGAAGCCCTGTTCAAGTGATTCTGTACAAGAGCTGCTGCGAGTTGCAATGGGATTCCATTACAGCAAGTCTATGGAGAAATGCTCTAAGAAGCAAGGTCACTAATAAAATCCCCAAGCAACCAGTCAAAGCATGTGTACAGTGTGGCAGCTCCTAGAAGCAAAGTTCTGGAAGAAATCAGAAAGCACTTGAGAGGCACAACTTTGAAATCTGCCTTATCTGGAGGAAAACATGGTCACCTTTGGGAGAAGGAAATCTGTTTTACTTTTATCAGCAATTCTTCTACGCCCCCTCTGTGCTACCTTGAAGCATGAAGAATAGTAGAACAAAGCTCAGGAATTAGGTTAAGATATTCATGTACTTAGATAGGATATTTTGTACTTCCTTTATAGCAACGAAACATTCCATTCCTAGGGAAATGCTAATGGTGTTTAAAAATCAAGATCTAGGCATCAGATTAAATAAATTTGGAACATCGTTTCTCCTGGCCACTCACAATGGTCAGAGAATTTGTATGAAATGAATTAAATTGTATGCGTTGCAATGGACTGAATATTCCTGTTCTCCCTCTTCCCATCCTAAGAAATAATCTTAAATACTATAAAATTAAGATGACTTAAGAAAATACATTTTTTTCAGGAAGCTAGGGAATTTGCTATACTTTGGATTTTCTGTGTCTTTCAATGTACAACATTAAAGTTTTGCTAACCAGTCAAGTGTGGTATAAAAGGGAATTGGCAGGGTCCTGAAGAGGTAAGGCTTATAAGGTATCCTTAGGATATAAATAGACACTTCCAAATCTGTGATCCAAATCAACCTTTTCTCTTTATATGTTAAGTGTCTTGGGTACTTCTATAGTAATGAAAAACTGACAAACATTATTAATGTCCTGTTATAAAGAAGCAGAAGAGTGTGCTTGTCCCTCTCCTTTCTTTTACTTCACTTTGATGAATTCTGCTGGCTCCATTTTCCCTTCATTTCCTTCCCCTCATTTTCCTTCTTTTCCTCCCTCTTGTTTCCCTACACACTCTTCCTTGCCCTCATCTATCTATCTATCTATCTATCTATCTATCGATCTATTTATCTCTATCATCTATTATCTATCTATCAATCATCTATCTCTATCTCTATGTATATTCCTATCTATCTATCATCTATCTATCATCTATCTCTATCTCTATGTACCTATATATCATCTATGTGTTTTCCTATTATCTATCTATCTATCTATCTATCTATCTATCATCTGCCTATATATATGTGTATGTATGTATCTATATCTATCTATCATTCTCTCTATCATCTATTGATTGATCTGTCACCTATTGATCTATCATGTATCATCTTCAAACATCTCTCCCTCCTCTCTTCCTTTGTCTCTTTGTCTCTTTCTCTCTCTCTCTCTCTCTCTCTCTCTCTCTCTCTCCCTCTCTCCAAAACAATATCAGCAACCAGAAATAATGAAAGTGCTCACCAAAATTTGTATTGTCTAGATCTTAGGTTTGGACTTCCCAGCTTCCACTTCTGTGATAAATTTCTATTGTGTAAGCCAAAGATTCTGCAACAATTTCTTATAATGATTCAAATGACTCAAGGGAAGATGGAAATATGTATATATATGTATATATATGTATATATATATATATATATACATATATATATACATATATATAGTGAGATAAGTTTCACATTAACTTCTTCAAGCCATGTTCTTATACTTATATCTGAAATAGTAATCCAATGCAATAAAACAATCACATTTTAGTAGGCTCTCTTATACACTTTGTCACCCAATAGGTCATTTTCCTTTTTAAAATATTTTTATTTCATAATTTTAATTTTATATTTCTGAGAGTATTCATTCAGTTGTATAAGTGCACCCACGTGGTTCAGTGTCAGCGAAGATCAAAAGAGGGCCTAGGTCCCCCTGGAACTGGAGTTATGGATGGTTACAAGTTGCCATGTGGGTGCTAGGAACAAAATTCAGGTCCTCTGCAAGAACACAGTGGTCTTAACTGCTAAGTCATCTCTTCATCATTCCCCTCTCCAACCATTAAGCTTGTGCATGCTCTACTAATAACTTCTGAGTTCATGGTTGGCCTACCTCACTCTGAAGTTTGTACCTAGTTCCAGTTCATTGTTTCTTGTCCCCTTTGCTACATGTATATGGTCGGTGTTTCCATGAGTTTTGTGTTATGGTTACCTATATGAGGTCTTCTACATGTGTAATACTCTTGACATTTCAGAAGCTGTAGGTATTCTTCTGACAGAAGCACTTAGAAAGTCAGCAAGCAACTTCCAAGACTGGATTCCTGCTGATATCTTGCTTGCCTGTGAAAATCTGCCTGGTGTCAGTTGTCTTTGATACCTGGGGCAAAGCATTGTCACATTCCTGTAGAGATCTGGAGTATATGGCATTAAATCCTGCCTGTCCCAACCCCCAATTCTGTATATCCCAGCCCCCACAAGGATTTTATAAAAACCCTGGATTATAGCAATAAAACCGAGTCACTTACCTGGTGGAATTGCTCCTGGGTCCCATCTCTGGGTCCGTTTCTTCTTTACTCTCTCTCTCTCTCAGGTGTTACTTCCAGATCCTCCCCCTGCCTACCAGGGCTTAGACCTGGGCTCTACCAGCCCTAGTCCTGGGAAGAAGAACACCTCATGGAAGACAGCGCACACGTGATACATTTAAAACAACAAGAAGCAATTCAACAACATGTACCAGTTTCATGCCATCTGCAAGTGAAGACCTACTCACCGTCCTGGACCTGCATGCTTAACTCTGGACCCACTCCTCACCTTCACCTCTGCCAGTGTTATTGAATTCCCCTTCTCCTGGTCTTCCTCATCCAGATAAGTAGACAAATAAGGGGGAAAACAAATTAGTTAATTTAAAATTAACCCTATTGAAATCCAAATACTTCTTACAGTGTATTATGTTAGGAATTTTATAGGTAAATTTAGTCATATTTGAGCAGGAGAGATGGCTCGGGGTTAAAGGCACTGGATGCTCTTACAGACCACCTGGGGTCAAATCCCAGCACCCACATGGCAGCTAACAAAGGCAGATAATTCTAGTTCCAGAGGAATCCAAGGCCCTCTGCTGACCTCTGGAGGCATTGCAGGATATAGGTGCACTTACATATAATAAGGAGGCAATACACTCATAACATACAAAATTAAAAATTTTTTTTTGTCTTTTCAAGACAGGGTCTCCCTATAGCCCCAGCTGGCCTGGAACTCACTCTGTAGACGACGCTGGCTTGAACTCACCGAGATCCACCTGCCTCTGCCTCCCAAGTGCTAGAATTAAAGGCTCTACACCTAGCAAAATAAAATATTTTTTTAGAAAATATGTCACCAAGTTTGTCTACATATTTAAAGAAAAATGTACTGCTGACAAAATAATTGATTTTCAGTCTAAGTTCCAAAATTCTTCAATTCCTCTTCTCAGGATGCTTTTAGTTCATGGCCAAAATGCTGGGTTTTATATGCAGCTTAATAATTTAAAGAATAATGTTATCTTTAGTTAAAAGATATACCAAATTCTCTAGTCTTATAAAGCCCATACCTCTCTTTGGAGTTTGTTTTGAAAGTGTAAGACTTTGTGATCTCAGAAACCTTTCCATCATCAGCATTCTTTGATTTGAGGATCAAATAAAGAACATTTATTTTTCCACTCAATTATGTTTTTGTAACTAGGTATATGTTCCAGAAACAATCCATTCCTTGTCTTACTAACTAAAAGAGACATTAAAGGGAACATTGTGACCCAGAGCTCAGGGCACTCCACATTTCCATGAGAAACCTTTTAAGCACTAAATTTCTGCACTTACTGTTTACTTTACCATCCCATCATTCTTGGAATCAGACATGCCCTTTGCATCCCAGATTCTCTGTCACACATGAAAATGCTTTTCTGTGGTTTAATCGCACATTCTAATATGAGAAACCAAGACATGTTCTTTTATTTCTTTTCTTTTTCTTTTTAACCCTAAAGTTGCTTTAAAGATTAGGTTTCTTTGTGAGGCAGTTACCACCTTCATCCAAACTACAATCTAGAAATATTGATTGTAGTTCAGATCTTATCAATTATTTTCAAGTTAGTTCTTAAAGAGACACCTTTTAGCAATATAATAAAAATTAGAAGCAAAAGCAAGTAAATTTGTTGTTCTAAAGATTGTGACAAATATTTTAGTTATTAGAAATATAATATTCTTTAACGTAGCTATTTTGTTTATTAATAAGTAAGAGTATTCAACCAAAGACATTGTTTATATTGAGAAAACTGAGTATGTATAATACAGATACAGAGAATTCACTACTCATCACTGTGGAGACTCTCATACGATCAACCGTAAAGCTAATGTGAAGCAGAAATAATGTGAGCAAGCAGCTGGCCTAGCCGTCAGTGCATATGTTCTCAAGTACAGAGCCTTGGGTCCCAGATGTGCAATCTTTCCACTGAAGAACGCATATTGGTTTTGTTTTAAAAGAATTAGTCAGTCTCCTTACTCACTATCTATATATTTAAATAAACATTTCAGGAATAAGAAATATGACATCTCCTTTACCATGTGACTGCTGCAACATTTGATAGGTCTTTAGTGCTGGCAAGCTATCACACAGTTCTGTTGAGTCTCTTGGGCTGTGGTTTCAAATCTGCCAAATGTGTAAAACCAAGTAAAATGTCATGGGATCAGGCTTTCAAAATAATATGGGTATTTAATAGAACAAACTGAAATTTCATGTTATAAGAAAAAAACAAATATTGACCTTTTTCCTGCTCCATTTTTTATGCACAGTCTGCAGTGGAATTGATGAGTGAAACTCAAAGTAACAAAATACAGTCTCCAGAAATACCCCCATAACCAAATTAGATAATTCACCATATCAGTCCAGTGAGGGGAAGGATACCAGGTGGGAAGAAAGTTTTTGCCAACTATAGACAAGATAGAAGATTAATATCCAGATTAAACAAAGGACAAAAAAATGAATCAAATAAACAAATGACCCAATCAAAAACTGTGCTATCTGTCTAAACAGAGTTTTCATGGGAACAAAGAAAATACGGTTAAGAAATGTAATTTTTTAAGCTTAATATCCTTAATAATTGGGAAACTACAAATTAAATCTATCTTACTCTGCTCAGAATGGGTATTCAATCAATGGTACACCCCAGCCCTAAAAGCCTAAACAACCATGAGGAGCTGCATAGCAAACTACCTCTATTGGTGCACTAGTGGACACTGTCATCTAGGGGATAATCAACAGCTATCTAATTGGACATGGAAACCTCTCAATGGGACTGAACTCATGAGAGCCAAAACTCAGTCAAATGCACAGGACGGGAGTGCCTAGAGAAAACCGTATCAGTGTAGTATCTCTAGACAAATGAAATTTCTCACAACAGACTAACTATGAAGTCTTGTATTTATGGACAAGCATATTGTGTACCACTCGACAACAATAACAACAACAAAAAAAACCCCTACTCTTTGCAAAATATGGGGCTACTGCAGAGTCCCACAACTGGTCAGACACAGAAAATGTACATGTGAAAGATCTCCAGTCTAGGAGACACATCTACATTTGAACCTCTACAGGTGGAATAAGTGGTGGTAAGAAAATGTGCATCCCTCAATTCTCACCAGTGAAGCTTTCTTATACAATACAGTGTGATACAAACCAAAGGCCACAACTAGTCAACCTCCAAAGAATGGGATCCTCCAGAGTGTGTATTCATGGATGGGACCCCCTATATTAAACCTCACCTACCCACAGCTCAGGGATGATTTCAGAAGAAGGAGCAGAAAGATGGTAAGAGCCAGGACTAGTGTATGAAAGTAGAGAATCAGTGGACTATAGTGATGTGAAGTTATGGCAATATTGGCATCAGGCAGAGTACCCCTGCCAACTCAGGCAAGGTCTCAGAGTAGAGCAAGATAAATGGTTGGGGGACTAGCCTTGCACTGAAAACAGTAAGAGACTGAGTACTCTTGGGTGATGAAGAATATGCCTTATCTAAGATTTCTAGATGTGTTGACTAGACTCCAGTAGATGAATTTGCAAAGAAGGATACCTGGGTTCAAGAGCTTGACTGGGTAGGGCTTAACTTAGATGTTGTAATGCATGAGTATTAATGGGGTGGGAGGTTGGGGAATGGAAGGACTGGGTTTGATCAGGAACCATTATATGAGATGTACAAATGCGCAATAAACAAATGGAAATAATAAAAACTTTTTAATAGGCCTAAAGCTTAAAGAACCCCTAACAGTTATATAGCAGGAGACAAGTACATAAATTAACATAACACTACTGTAACACAAATACAGAAAACATGAGTAAAGAACCAATGAGACCTGTGAGTCCCATTGCAGCATGTGTGTTTGACCCAAACCCACTGATTCCTCTCTCTTTCAGTTCCCAAGTTTTGCTGAAGCTCTGTGCATTACTGAGGTCTGTGAGTCCTACCAGACTTGTAAGATTCTCCCAGACCTGTGAATTAGTGAAACACCAGTATTCCAAAATTTCCTGTCCACCACTGCAGTTTCCAGGCCCACTTGGGTTTCACATCTCTGTCCCCACAGGCCTATCTGTGAATTGTTTCAGAACTGTGAGTTTGCCAAGCCAAGAATAACTTCCCTACTCTCCCAGCTCTCAGGACAACGTGGATCATGAAAATCTGTGGATCACAACTGCTGAGATCCAACAGATCTGAGTCCCCTGCCCAACAATCTAGCTCCCAGGCCCTAAGTTTATGCACCCCAATGAACCTGTGAGATCCCCCAGTGTAGTCCTTCAGCCTTCTGAACCAGATCTCCTTCCCCCACCCTCCAACATATGTCAGGTCATGCAGCTTTCACACTGACAGTCTTGTCACTTCTACAGAACCTCATCTGTCCTTGTGTATGTGAATGAAAGTTCTTAGGGAAAACATGTATCTTTTGTCTAAACCTTCTCCAAGCCTGAGCAACTGATTAGAATGATAATAAATATGGAAAGTTTGGCAAGTTGTAGGTCCAGAATCAAATTGCAATAATCTCGAGCTATCTTTTTGTCCACAAAATAGCCTTTCCTTGTCCCACTCTGTGTCTGACATAACATCCTGTAACAAATAAAAATATTTTAGAATGAATTAATTAAACACTAACTTCTACCAACTAAAAGGCTGAGTGTCATCAGACACTATTTGAGGCCTATGGCTGAGATTTTGCTGTTGTTACAAACACCTACTTATTGTATTTTCAAAGTCCTTTAATTATGACTATCTTTGTTATCTTTCTATAAAGACTTCCTCAAATCACCTCCATATTGGAACATGGAGTTTAGGGTAACCCAAATCTGTATTAGCTGGCCATGAATACTCAAATTTGCCTATAAAATGACACATCTTTTATCCTGTTTAAAGTGAGAGTTCTGCTTTTTCATCAACTTGGACATTGCCATACTCTCAGACATAATTGTGGTTTGGAGAACATACATCACTCCAGACAGATCCAATTAAGTGTTATAGTTGCATGTTTTCATGGGTACCATTCAAATGGAATCAAACTTGTCTCTTCAATAAAAATTTAGCATTGACTGATCTGCCAGCTTAATCACTTAGCAGCCACCCAGCCTACCCTGCTACCCCAGGTCCACATAGAGTCTGTCCTAGAAACCAGGACTCAGAAGTTGCATTTAATAGAACACTATTACATGCTATTTGCACACCAGTGGAGGGTGCTCCCATGGCTGAACAGTAAGCAATACTTAGCAAAACCACAACTTACAAGTTGGAGTACCAGGAAACAGATATAATCACCCACTCTACCAATATGAAATCAGTGACCCATCCAAAAAACTATGTCATAAATGGCATAACTACAGATGTCTATCACAGAACAACAAGCAACAGGAGTAACAAAAGTATTTTGTGTCCTTCAGAAATTAATACACCCATGAAAATGTTCTGTGTTTTCTCTGAGAAAGTAACCTATATTATACATAAGATTATTGCCTTCGAAAATACCATTTTATAAATATGTTCAAGGAACTCAAAGACAATATGAATAGAAAAGTGAAAGAAAACCATAAAAATACAAAGAGAAGGTGGAATAAATAAATAATAATAAGTAGGACACAATAAGAGAAATAAATAAGGACAGAATCTCTCAAGAAAATTGAAACTTAAAACTCAAGGCTAGACAGACAGATAGCAGGACCACAGGGTTTGAGCCAAGTGAGCCATACCTGCCTGGATGTCCCTGCTCCCAGCAGCATTTGTGCAGCCAGAAAGCCCCACCTGAGGTCTGACCAGCATGCAAAGTGGTGTGGGTGGAGCTAGACAGACAGACAGCAGGCCAAGGGATCAAACCCCCCACCCCCTCCAGTCCTAGGACACTAGGCTGCACAGCCAATGTAGAGGAACTGGTAGTCAGGAAGCAGAGTGAGAGAGCAGGCAGGCGCTCAGTGGCTGACAGACCTGGTTGCTACCTATCTGCTTTCTGGAGAACCTTCAGAATAGAAAGAGAAAACTGGGTAGTGTGCAGAGGCATGCAGACCGAGGCCCTAGCTCCACTTCAACCCCCATCCTGACTCCCACCCAGGTACAGGTGAGGCCCTCAACCCAGTGAAGATGCAGTTAAGTTGCCCTGAGACCCTTCCCCAGGGTTCCAGCTCCACTTTGCCTCCCATCTTGGCTTCCAGAGAAGTGCAGTGACATGCAGGCTCAGGCCCTGGCTCCACCAAAGCTCCCATTTTGGCTTCTGGAGAAGTGCACCGAAGTACAGGTATGGGCACCTGGTCCACATCAGTCCCTGACTTGGCTTCAGCCTGGGTGCAGATGAGTGGAGAAGCCAATCGGAATTAACAAGGAGGCACCCAGGTTGCCAACATGCAGGCCATATCAAAGCCCCAACCTGCCACTCTAGTTGATACCTGGACCAACAAATCCTCCATATTAAAATTTGTTAGTAACACCAGAATCCAAGCAACAAAACAAACCCACATGCCAAAAACACAATGAAAATCAACAACATGGGAAAAGCTCATAATAAATCCACACCAAACTATACCAGTCCGATAGAAGATCCCTACAATTAGATCTCCTTGGAAGGATACCAACACATCCTAGAACAATTGTAGACATACTCAAAGAAATCAAAGTTATAAAGAACAAATCAGAGAACTAAGGGGAGAGAATGAAAAACTCAGGAAGGAACTAGAGGGAGAAAATGACAAACTCCTGAAAGAAATAGAGGGAGAGAATGACAAACTTCAGAAGGAAGTGGAAACACTGAAAAGATCTCATGCTGAAATAAATAAGGAAACTGACCAGCAAAACAAGGATCTATAAAAGAGAATGACAAGGTCCAAAAGGAAATGGAAATACTAAAGAAAACACAGGATGAAATGAAAAAGGAAATTGAACATTCATCCAATCAAAAGAAAAGGATGGGAGAAAGCCTCAGAAGCAGAATGGATGAAGCAGAAAGAAAGAATATCAGACACGTGGGATAACATAGAACAACTAGAATGCTCAAGTGAAGATTATGAAAAATTTAAATAAACACAAGAGTGCAGGAAATGAGGGACACTATGAAAAAACCAAACCCCCACATCATAGGAATAGAGGAAGAAGAAGCGCCCAAGACAATAGTATTGATCTTCAACAAATAAATGGAAGAAAATTTCCCCAAACTGAAAAAAGACAAACCCATACAAACAAAAAAAAAACCACATAGAACACCAAACACACATTATCAGAAAAGAAATTCCCCATGCTATATTATAGCTAAAACACTAGATGCTCAAAACAAAGACAAAACACTGAAAGCCTCAAGACGAAAAAAAAAAATAGTTAAATCTAAGGAGAAACCCATCAGAATTACAGCTGACTTCTTAGTGCCAATTATGAAAGCCAGAAGAATGTGGACTCAAGCATCCCAGTGCTAAACGACTTTAGATGTCAACCCGGATTGCAATATGCAGCAAAAATGTCGATTATAGTTGAAAGAGAAAGAAAAATCTTTCATGACAAAAACAAGGTGAAAGAATACATGTCAAGAAAACCAACACTTCAGAAAATACTCAAAAGTAATTCAAAGAACAAAGGAAAGGCGCAACTGTCCACAAGCAACTAAAGAGAAAAATAAAATAATGAAAGTAACACCAGAAATACAAACCTAGACCAAGAATGCAAACAATCAATAAGGTGAAAGTTAGCAGCACATATCTCTCAATAATAACCTTAAATATTAATAGTCTAAATTCCTCAATCAAAAGACATAGGACTGGGAGAATGGATTAGGAAACAGAATTCATCTATATGCTGTGTACAGAATAAAACAATCTCACCCTCCAGGACAGACACCACCTTAAAGTGAAAGGTTGGAAAAAACTATTCCAAGCAGTTGATGACAAAAAGCAAGCAGGAGTTGTTATTTTAATATCAGACAAAATAGGCCTCAAGTTAAAATTAATCAAAAGAGACAAAGAAGGCCACTGTATCTTTATCAAAGGAACAAATAACCATGAATATTACACAATCATAAATGTTTATGCACCAAACTCTGGTGTACTGAACTTTATAAACACAATTCTTCAGGACCTTAAGTTTAATCCTAGCACATTAATAGTGGGGGAATTCAATACCCCAATGAGACCCTTGGATAGACCAACTGAACAAAAAATAAAGAGAGAGCCATTGGAAATGAGCAATACAGTACACCAAATAGACCTGACAGACACCTACCGAATATTCCACCCAAAGACCATAGAATATACTTTTTAATCAGCACCCAATGGAACATTTTCCAAAATCAACCACATAGTAGGACAAAAAAGAAACCTCAACAGATACAAAAAGATCGAATTCATTTCATGCATTCTATCAGACCACAGTTGAATAAAGCTCAATATCAATGCCAGAATAAGCCCTACTATCTACAAGAACACATGGAGACTAAACAACACACTCCTGAATACTAGGTCAGGGAAGTAATAAAGAAAGAAATAAAAGCTTTCCTGGAACTAAATGAAAAAACAATATAACACAATAAAACTTGTGGAATACTTTAAAAGCAGTCCTAAGAGGGAAATATATAGGCCTAAGTGTGTGCATTAAAAAAAAAATCCAGAAAGGGAACAAATAAATGATTTATCAGTGCCATTAAAAACACTTGAGAGACAACAACAAACTAACCCTAAACCCAACAGACAGGAAGAAATAAAAATCAGAGCAGAAATCAATGAAATAAAAACAAAGAAAACAATACAAAGAATCAATGAATCCAAAAGCTGGCTCTTTGAAAGGACAAATAAGATAGGCCTCTATCCCAGTTAACCAAAAGAAAGAAAGAGCAACTCCAAATCAATAGTATTCCTGATGAAAAGGGAAACCAAAACAGACAAAGAAAAGATCCAGACAATCATATAGGAATACTTCAAAAACCTATACTCCACTAAATTTGAAAACCTAAGAGAAATGGATGAATATCTGAAATCCTAAGAATCAACGAAGCTTAACCAAGAAGAGATTGACAGCTTAAACAGACCCATAATATTTGAGGAAATTGAAAATGTAATAAAAAACTTCCCAACTAAAAAAAAGCCCAGGCCCAGATAGTTTTACAGGAGAATTCTATAAAACATTTAAAGAAGTCTTACAACCATTATTACTGAAACTATTCAGAACAGTACAGAGGGAAATCCCCCAAATTCCTACTATGAAGCCAGCATCACTTTAATACCCAAACCAAGCAAAGATACAAACAAAAAAGAAAACTATAGACTTATCTCATTAATATGCATAGATGCAAAAATTCTCAACAAAATACTTGCAAATCACATACAGACCCACATCAAAAAGATCAGCCATCATAACCAAGTTGGATTCATAACAGAGATGCAGGGATGGTTCAACATATGTAAACCAATAAATATCACAAAACACAATAAATGGACTGGAAGACAAAAACCACACGATCATCTCAACTGATGCCGAAAAAGCTTTTGACAAGATTTCAGCATCCCTTCATGTTTAAAGTTCTAGAGCAAATTGGACTGGAGGGAACATTCCTCAACATAATCAAAGCAGTATACAACAAACCCACTACCCAAATCATCCTAAATGCAGAAAAAGTTAGAAGCATTTCCCTTAAAGGCAGGAACTTGGCAAGGCTGCTCCCTATTGCCACTCCTCTTCAATATAGTGCTTGAAATATTTGCTAGGGCAATAAAGCAAGAAAGGTAAATGAAAGGAGTACTAATTGGAAAAGAGGAAGTCAAATTATCCATTGTTGTAGATGATACGATAGTTTCCTAAGGTATGCTAAAATCTCCACTAGAAAACTCCAAGAAACAATTACGAATTTCAGTAATGTGGCAGCATACAAAATTAACCTAGAAAAAACATCAGTAGCTTTCTTTACACCAACAATAATCAACTGGAGAAGGAATGTAAAGAAACCTTCCCACTCACAATAGCCTCAAAAAATAACAAAATATCTAGGGACAAACAGAACCAAAGACACCAAAGAACTCTACCAAAAAATTCAAAACCCCGAGGATTGGAAAATTAATAGAGTAAAAATGTCCATTTTATTGAAATTACTATAAAGATTCAATGCAATCCCAATTAAAATCCCCAAGAGTTTCATCAAAGACTTGGAAATAAATCCTTAAGTTCATATGGAAAAAGAGACCCCAAATAATTAAAGCAATCCTGAGTGAAAAGTGCAATTCAGAGGGATCAGTTTACCGGACTTCAAAGTATATTATAGGACTATAGTCATAAAGACAGCCTGGCACTGTCACAGAAAAGCAGACTATTGACCAATGGAACAAAACCAAAGATCCAAACTTGAGCTCATATAATTTCTGCCACCTCATATTTGACAAAGGTGCCAAAAAAGCTTAATGGAGGAAAGACAGCATCTTCAGGAAATGGTGCTGGCAAAACTGAATCACCATTTTTAGAAGAACAAAATTAAAACTGCTACCTCTCCCCCTGTGCTGGATAGCTTTGGTGTCCACTTGACAAACCTGGGTTGAGGGAGCCTCAATTGGGGAATTGGCTCCATTGGATTGGCCTGTGGCCACATCTGTGGAGTATTGTCTTGATTGTCGAGCAATGTGGGAGGGCCCATCCCACTATGGGTGGTGCTACCCTGGGCAGGTTTTTGTGTACTGTATAAGGGGGCATGCTGGGCATGGGCCAGGGGAGCAAACCACTAAACAGCACTCCTCCATGGCTTGTGCTTCAGCTCCTGCCTCCAGGTTACTGCCCTGTGTTCCTGCCTTCGGCTCCCTAAGTGGTGAACTGTGACCCAGCAGATGTAAGGTGAATAAACCCTTTCCTCCCCAACTTGGTGTCAGAGTGTTTTGTCACAGCAGTGGAAGACAAACTAGAACACCCCCATACAAAAATCAACTCTAAATGAAACAAAGACCTCAACGAGATACCAGAAACTCTGAAAGTGATAGAAGAAAATGCTGGCAGCAACCTACAAGACATAGGTGTAGGAGAAGACTTTCTAAATCAAACAGCAGCTACACAGGAAATAATGTCAACAATTGACAAGTGGGACCCCATTAAACTCAAAAGCTTCTGTACAGAGAGAGAAACAATCAATGAAGTGAAGAGAAAACCCACTCTGTGGGCTTAATTCCAGAAGGAATAATTTAATTATTTAATTCCAGAAGGAATAATTCCAGAAGAATAAACTAAAAATGGCCTAAAAACAACACTAGAATATCAATATAACATGAATTAATAAACATTCATTAACACTAATTCTCAATATTAATTGTCTCAACTTCCTACTAATAAAATATAGAATGTTTGTACTAAAATAAGATTAATCATTTGTTGTCTCCAATGAACACATCTAACCATTAAAGATCAATACCACCTTAGGGTAAAATGATGAAAAACAATACTCCAAGCAAATGAATTTAAGAAGCACATAGGTTTGCTATTCTAATATCTGAAGTATAGGCATCAAATTAAATCTCTTCCGAAGGGATAGGAAAGGACACTCCATACTCATTAAAGAAGAATCAACCAAATGGACATTACAATCCTAGATGTACATCCAGCAAACAAAAGGGCAACCAATCTCATAAAAGAAACACTATTAGGTCTAAATTAACAGACTCTAGTGATAGTGAGCGAATTAACAGGCCATTTCTCTTGCCAATAGAGAGAATATCCAGATAGAAATTAAATAGAGAAATTCTTTTTTAATAATTTATTGATAATTGCATATTTCATTCATTATCTTTCAGTCCAATTTAGACACATTCCCCTCTCCCTGCCCCCATCCCACCCCTGTTCATGCCTTCTGCTATACATGTCTTGCATTTTTCTCTGTCTTTCCAACGATTTTTCACTGCAGAGGCTTGTTGTTTTGGGCAGAGTTCAACCATGTCATTCAGGTCTTTAACCCAGACTTCATGTTGTTGTTTATCCCTCCCATTTGTATTGCTCCAACATATGCCCATATAATCATCACATATGCATCAAAAATTGTGACCTCTGGGAATTAACTGTATTTTCATTCCAAAATATGTTTAGTAATTCACATTTCCCACTTTAATTTTGTATTACTCTAAAATATGAAAATATAAAGTCTTTTAATGGTTCTCCAGATGGCTTTCCATAATTGTTGTACAAGTTTACATTTCCACCAGGAGAAATTCTTAAATTTAAAAAATCATAAATCAAATGAAATTAACAGATATTTGCAGACCATCCAACCCAAACATCCAAGAATAGACCGTTTCTCAGAAGACCATGGAACTTCCTCCAAAATTGATCACATGCTATGACATAAAACCATTCTCAAAAAATTTAGGAAAATTGAAATATCCTCCTGCAGGTAGTCTACCACAAGACATAAAATAAGATAACAACATTAGAAATGGGAAACTTTAGACAAACTTATGGAAGCTAAACAACAGACTACTGAATGAAAATTGCACCAAAGAAAAAATCAAAAAAGAAATTTAAATATTCTAAAATTGAGAGAAATTGACAATACAACAAAACAAGACTAGGGGATATCATAAGGGAAAACCTAAGAAGAAAATGTGTAACACTAAACACTAACATCCATCTCAGAAAATTTGAAATTGCGGATTAGCATACCATCCAAGCATCTATGTCTATGCTCACAGCTTAGCTTGACATAATAATTAGTGCTGCTTAAATGCCTGTACATCCAATTGCTTGTGCTTTGTTAGTATGACTAAAAAGCTATCACTGGAAAAGCTGTCAACCCAAGAAGGGAAACAACCTGAACAGACTAGAGTCCAAAATGACAACTTCAAAGAAAGTAGACTGTTTTCTTCTCACTCACTTGTGCCCCTTTCCCAAAGCCCAGGGAACAAATTGTGGAAGAGGAGGCATGGTAGAATGCAAGGGCTGCAGAGAGATAGGGGTGAATCATGAGACTACAGCAATATAGTCTGGAATCCTAATTGATCAACATGCCTGTGCATACAAGCTTCTCCAACTGGATTATGGGAACCTTGGGTTGTTCAAAATTTGGACATAGCTACTTTCAAAATGCACCAATTACCGAATTGTATGGCAAACTGAGCAACATCAATGTTATCTGAAAACAACTGTGCTACTATATTGTAGAATCCCTTAAAAATAAACAAATAATAATAATAATAATAATAATAATAATAATAATAAAAAGAAAATTTGAGACATCTCATATTAATTACTTAATGATGCACTTGAAGGTGGACTCTTAATTCCTTGGAACCATCAATCATAAACTCAAATAAACTCTTCATTTTAAAAATTCCCTAGGTCATCGTAGTGCTATCACAGCAACAGGAAAAGTGACTAATACAACATGTTTATAAAATAATAGATGAGGGGGCTGGAGAGATAGATTAGCTATTAAGAGCACCTGCAACTGCTCTTGCAGAGGACCCGGGTTTGATTCCCAGCACCCACATGGTGGCTAAGAACCGTGTTTAACTCCAGTTCCAGGGGAATCTGATGCCCTCTTCTGACCTCCGCAGCATTGCACGACACTGGTGCAACAACCTATATGCAGACAGTAAACTCATACATATGAAAAAAAAAAAATTAAAATTTAAACTAAAATAAAAATTTAACAAAATAGATAGAGGAAAAGGGAAACATTCAAACAGACTCTGGAGAAAATCAGGACAGAACTGTTAAAAGACAAAGATCATAAATCCCGGGGCTGGAGACGTTGGCCAGCGGTTTAGAGCACAGACCGACGTGCGCTCGTACAAGGACCCGGTTCTCCCACACGCACCACCATGGCGGCCGGAACCGTCGGAGAACCCAAATTCTAGAGAGCTCCCACCCAGGGAACCCAAAACCCTCTCTGAACCTCCGCGGCATGGCACACACGGGTGCACGACCTTGCATGCAGACAGTACATTCAGCTACACAGAATAAAAAAAGTAAAAAAAAAATCAATATTATATATATATGGATATATATATATAAATATATAATATCACCTAAGTAAAAATAGAAACTGAATGAATGGATTTCTAGTTGTATACAGCCTGCCAAATATAAGTAAGAGGAAATAATTGATATGAAAAGACCGTAACACCAACAAGATTGATGGATTATTTAACTTTCTCAACTACAAAGAATCCTAGACCAAATGAAGTCATTTATAATCCTAACCAAGCTTTTAATAACTTACACAACATGTCCTCAGTTATATTTAAAATATGAAAAGGAAACTTCCACAATATTTTACATAAGCAGTGGCTCCTACAAAAACCTTCTTTGAACTGAGACCAACCAAAAAAGAAGAAGTCAATAAAAAAATAATAATAAAAAAAAAAAAAAACAAAAAATAATAAACAAAACAAAAAAAAAAAAAAAAACATGACCACCATGATGGCAAATAAAATAAGCTCAAGACAACATAACACTAATTGTAGAAAGATTCCAAGGACTACGCTAAATTTAAAATGATACAAAGGTATCCACAATCTTGTTCCTGCCCAAGCTAAGCTAGAGCCTTCAGAGATGTGGAAGGAAAAAAGAAAGAAAAGATGGAAAGGAAGACATCAAAAGGCCCTTTCCTGCAGGTGATATGATTTTATACATAAAAGGATTCCAAAGGCCCACCAAAAACTACAAAATTGATTATTCCATTAGCTAGAAGCAAGATACAAAATTACACAAAATGAGTAGCCCTCCTATGCACCACCAATACATATACTGATAAAGAAATCAAAGAATAACAATTCCAATCAAGATAGCCTCAAAATACCCATAAAATATATCAGGAAAAAATCTAACCAAGGAAATGAGAGTGTTATTTATTAAAAATTGAAAGAACTGGAAGAAAGGTAATTGAAAGATTCTAGAAGATGAAAGACCTCTGAAATCATTGATAACAAGGTATTTTGTAAATAGCCCATCTGACCAAAACAATGTAACATTTGCCCTGGATCTCCATTTAAAATTACAACACATTTTTTATAGGAACTGAAAAATCCAATCTCCAATTTCAAATGGACCAGCACAACAAATCCAGGCTACCCCTAACGTATCCTAAATATGAAGAAAAAGATGAGGCAAGCAAATCCCTGATTTTAAGTTATAACTACACAGAGCATAGTAATAAAAAGCAACTGGTACTGGTATTAGAAAGAAAATATTAATCAGTGGAACACAATTCACTACCCAGATTTAATTCAATTCAAGTATAATCACCTATTTTTTGAGAAAATATCACAAAATACATATGGACAGGATCAATAGGAAAGCACATGTAGAAGAATGAAAAATGGTCCTGACCTCTCACCATCCTGACAATTTCCAAAGGACAAAGGAAATCAACATCAGAACTGATGCTTTATGTCAGATAGAAGGACAGTAGGAACTATACTGAAATGTAGTATAGGTCTAGGAAACAACTTTCTGTACAGACATTAACATCCACATTTGATAAATGGCACCTCGTTAAACTATAACACTTCTGTACACCCAAGAGCATCATCATTTTATTTAATAGATAACTTATAGAATGGCAAAAATTCTTACCATCTATAAATCTGAGAGCTAAAGTAGATATAGAAAGAACTCAAGAAATATTTACATGAAAAAAATAAATAAGAATTGGGAAGCAACTCATACATTGTTTCTCAAATGATGAATGCAAATAGCTGAGAAATATTATGTAAATTGTTCAAAACTGTTAGTCATCTGGGAAATTTAAGACTACTTTGGGATTGCATCCCCAGTCAGAATAGCTTAGATCCCCAAACAAAACTTGTGAAATGTTGGTGAGGATCTGGGGTAAGAAGAACACTTACTGATTGTTGATTGGAATGAAAACTGCTGTAGCAACTTTGGAAATCAGTGTGGAGTTTCAACAATAAATAAAGAAATACCTGGGCTGCTTCATGGTAGCCAGTACAGGCATATCAAAATAGGACAGGACTTACTTGACTTTATTTGGGGGACAATGGAGGAAAGACCCAACTGAGGAGCAGAAGTGCAGGACTGATTAAATTGTTTGGGATTGCCGAAGGAGAAAACTTCTGAGTACTTCCTTAAGGAAATACATTAACATTTTAAGGGGAAAAAAAAGCCAAACAAGGAATAATTAATGCAAAAAAAAAAGAAGCAATAAAAAAAAGGGGAAAAAAAAAGAAGAACAACAACAAGAACTAAAAGGAAAAAAAAAAAACTCTGAAGACTCAAGAACAAAGATGAGACAATTGGCAGTAGTGCATGGGATCAGTTGGGTGGGGGACATGGAAAGGAAGTGACTCCTAGATTCAAGTTTGACAAGAATGTATGACTTAGGAAAAGTTTTAATACTATTTAAAAAAATATGATTACTGCCAGCACTCACTAACCACCCTGGGCATTACGAGTCCACCCAATTCATCCACGTTCATTGCTTCTTTTTCCCCAAACAACCTGATGAATTACTTTTAAGATCCAACAAATGTGTTTCTTACGAAAAGTCTGGGCAATGCCAGTTACAATGGAAAGACCAATGTGTTCATTTCTCCTAAGAGAATACAACCTTATATCATATACTCTTATGGAGAGCTTCTTGAAACAAGAGAGTAGGAGCTGGGATTTCTGGGAAGATCCTTGGTTTTTCTAGTGAAAAACATTCTTGAAGTATTCAGGAATGGAGAAATTGAACCTCAACATCCAGCAAGGAGAGCTCTGGGTTCTGGGATGAAACTGGAATGAAAGTAATGCTGCATTTCACAGGTGCGTTATTAGTATCATCTGTTGAATGAAAACAAAAATAGAAACCCTCAGGAAACGGATGAACGGAGAACATTAATTATGAATCAAGCCAGAATCAGACAGACATAAAATAGCATTTGTTTTTTCTCCACATACGCAGATACTATTGTTTTGAAGCTTATGAGTGGTTGGGTTTTAAAAAATTGGAAAGTCTGTTGATGGCAGGAAGCTAACAAGGGACCATGAGAGGGGATCACGGGACCCATGATAGAATGCAGTCATATAAAGGGGAAGGTGGTGTAATGCAGAATGTAAAAAGTTAAATGTAGTAGAGTCCTGAGCGAGCAGGGCAGAGGAGGAAGTACAGGGACGAGAAAACTAACACGCAGCTTTTTAAAATATCATATAAAAACAGTATTGCTGTAGAATCTTAAATATATACATATGCCTCCCCACTTCTGCAGCAGGCCAGATAGGAGCAGGCACCCACACCACTGGGAGCTCGGTCTTCAGGCGACACTGAGAGGTATATCGCTGCCTCCTCCCTGCTTCATCACAGCAGGGCTGGTAGGAAGCAGGTTCATCCATGACGTGTGGAGCTCTGGGTCAGGGACATGAGGCAGTAGCCAGTGGCACCTCAAGCTTCGATGCAGGCCTCGGCTGGATAAGAGCTGCTCACCCTCTGGGACTGACCAGTTCAGGGATCACTGAGGCAGCAGCAGAGGTGGCTGGTACAGGGGGCCAAAGACCCCAGTCCCCCATTAGCGAAAACTAAAGGAAGCGTGCCACATGGCCAATAAGAAACACCTGATGTTCACATCAGTACAAACAACAAAATCAACCCACATGCCAACAACAAAAAATCAACAACTGGAAAAACAAATAAGAATGTTGGACCAAACTCTGATCAGTCTTTGTAGAGGACTCCACAATGAGATATCTCTGGAGTAACCCAGGACAACAGTATGTTAAAAGAACATATACAACATGTTCAAGAGAATCAATGACTAAAGGGAGATAATGACCAACCTGTGGAAGAAATGAAATACTGGAAAAAATCTCAGCTGAAACGAAAAAGGAACTGAAAAACTAAAAAGAGTAAATGGTCACTCTTCAAGGAATGGAAAATACTTAAGAAATCGTAGCTGAAATGAAAATGGAAATTGAATACTCATCCAGTCAATAGGAAGGACAAGAGAAAGCCTGCATGTATCAGAAATGATGAAGCAGAAATGAGAACATCAACACCTAGAAGATAACATGGAGAACAAGAAGAGCTCAAGCAAAGACTATGAATTTTTTTTTTTAATGCAGGAGTGAAATAATCAGGAAATATGGAGACACCATGAATGAGACCAACCACCCACATCATAGGTATAGAGGATAGGGAGAGATCCCAGGATCAATGTATTGCCCAGATCTTCACAGGATTATAGAAAAAAAAATATACCAAATTGAAAAAAGACCAACCCATACAAGATATAAGGCACATAGAAACCAAAGAGACAATATCAGAAAGAAACTCCCATGGCCATATCAATAATAAATTTCCTAGCTCCTCTAATGCAAAAAAGACACTGAATGCCACACAATGAGAAAAGAACGACGTACATTATAAGGAAAACCCCATCAGATTTTGCAGCTCTTTTCATGCAAACAATGAAAGCCAGATATTTGGACCAAAGTATTTCCGTAACTAAAGACACCAACCAGGTTACCCTACCCAGCAAAAATGTCAATTTATGAAGTGAAGGGAAAAGGAAATATTCCATGAGTATAAAAGATGAAATATGGCTAGCTGGAAATGCAATCCCTCCAGAAATACTGAAGCATTTTCAGAGACAGAGAAAAAGAGAAGCTATACCCAAACAGCAAGTGTAACAAATGAAGGTAAAACACAGAAATACAAACAAAACCAAAAATGCAAACAGAAAACAAACTGAGAGAGAAGCAATATACATCTCTCAAGATTAACCTTAATATTTAATGGCTAACTCCCCAATCAAGAGACATAGACTGTGGAGTAATGGACTAAAACGAATCCATCATTTCTGCTGTGTACAGAAACACCTCAACTTTCAAGGACAGACACCATCTAAGAGTGAAAGATGAAAAAAAATGTGTTTCAAGCAAATGTACCAAAAGCAAACATGAGTTNAATTCATCAATGGATTGAACATTAATTAGGGCCAAACCGTCACAATGATCATCCCTGGAAACACCCTACCAGATAGATCTAGAAGTATGCTTTACTAAACTCCCAAATGTCTTTTGCCTCAGTCATCTGATAATCAAGATCCATCATCATGGTCCTACTGTTTTTAACTTCTAGTAATATTTAGTATACTAAATATTTACACAGCTCATAAACAAAGTAAAGAGATGCCGAAAGCTGTGTGCTCTATTATCTCCCGAATGAACCATACCAGGAAAGAATGCATAGGAGAACTTGTGATTTCCCAAGGATGTTCTCATAAAATGGCAAAACAGGGATATATATATATATATATATATATATATAATCCACCTAAGTAGAAAATCTAAACTGAATGAATGGATTTCTAGTTGTATACAGCCTGCCAAATATAAGTAAGAGGAAATAATTGATATGAAAAGACCGTAACAACCAACAAGATTGATGGATTATTTAACTTTCTCAACTACAAAGAATCCTAGACCAAATGAAGTCATTTTATAATCCTAACCAAGCTTTAAATAACTTACACAAACATTCCTCAGATTATTTTAAAATAGAAAAGGAACACTTCCAAATTATTTTACATAAGGCAGTGCTCCTACAAAAACCTGACTGAGACACAACCAAAAAAGAAATGTATAGGTCAATATCTCTGAATATAGAGATAATAATCAACAAAATAATCTCAAACTAAATACAAGTTCAAAAAAAAAAAAAAACATTATCCACCATGATGGCAATATAAAATAAGCTCAGAGACAACATAACACTAATTGTAGAAAGATTCCAAAGGACTACTGCTAAAATTTAAAATGATACAAAGGTATCCACAATCTTGTTCCTGCCCAATATAGCTAGAGCCTTAAGATATGTGAAGGAAAAAAAGAAAGAAAAGATTGGAAAGGAAGAAATCAAAGTACCCTTTCCTGCAGGTGATATGATTTTATACATAAAGGATTCCAAAGGCTCCACCAAAAACTACTAAAATTGATTAATCCATTCAGCAAAGAAGCAAGATACAAAATTACACAAAATGAGTAGCCCTCCTATGCACCACCAATACATATACTGATAAAGAAATCAAGAATACAATTCCAATCAAGATAGCCTCAAAAATACCCATAAAATATATCACGAAAAAATCTAACCAAGGAAATGAGAGTGTTATTTATTAAAAATTGAAGACACTGAAGAAGTAAATTGAAGAAGATTCTAGAAGATGGAAAGACCTCTGAAATTCATTGATATACAAGGTGATTTTTGTAAAAATAGCCATCTGACCAAAAACAATGTAACATATTCCCTGGAATCTCCATTAAAATTACAACACATTTTTTATAGGAACTGAAAATAATCTCCAATTTCAAATGGAAGCACAACAAATCCAGGCTACCCCTAACTATCCTAAATAATAGAAGAAAAGATGGAGGCATCACCATCCCTGATTTTAAGTTATACTACTACAGAGCTATAGTAATAAAAAGCAGCGTGGTACTGGTATTAGAAAGAAAATATTAATCAGTGGAACACAATTCACTACCCAGATTTAATTCAATTCAAGTATAATCACCTATTTTTTGAGAAAATATCACAAAACATACATTGGACAATGATTCAATAGGATAGCAACATGTAGAAGAATGAAAAATGGTCCTGCCTCTCACCATCCTGACAATTTCCAAAGGACAAAGGAAATCAACATCAGAACTGATGCTTTATGTCAGATAGAAGGACAGTAGGAACTATACTGAAATGTAGTATAGGTCTAGGAAACAACTTTCTGTACAGACATTAACATCCACATTTGATAAATGGCACCTCGTTAAACTATAACACTTCTGTACACCCAAGAGCATCATCATTTTATTTAATAGATAACTTATAGAATGGCAAAAATTCTTACCATCTATAAATCTGAGAGCTAAAGTAGGATATAGAAAGAACTCAAAAATATTTACATGAAAAAAATCAAATAAGAATTGGGCAAGAAATTCTACATTGAGTTCTCAAATGATGAACTGCAAATAGCTGAGAAATATTATGTAAATTGTTCAAAACTGTTAGTCATCTGGGAAATTTAAGACTACTTTGGGATTGCATCCCCAGTCAGAATAGCTTAGATCCCCAAACAAAACTTGTGAAATGTTGGTGAGGATCTGGGGTAAGAAGAACACTTACTGATTGTTGATTGGAATGAAAACTGCTGTAGCAACTTTGGAAATCAGTGTGGAGTTTCATCAAAAATAAAGAAATACCTGGGCTGCTTCATGGTAGCCAGTACAGGCATATCAAAATAGGACAGGTACTTACTTGACTTTATTTGGGGGACCATAGGAGGGAAAGACCCCAATGTGGAGCAAGAGTGCAGGATTGATAGTTGTTTGGAATTGCCAAGGAGGAAACTTTGAGTACCTCCTTAAGGAAAACATGACATCATTTAGGGAAAAAAAAGTCCACCAATTCAAGTGATATGTGTATGTATGCATGAATACAGTAACAATACAAGTTGGAGAGAACAACAACAAAAGAACTAAAAGGAAAAAAAAAAAACTCTGGAAAGACTCAGAAAAAAGATGCAGGACATGTAGGGCAGAGTGCAGGGACTCAGGTGGGGTGGGGGACATGGAAAGGGAAGTGACTCTAGATTCAATTGAGAAATGATGTATGACTTATGGAAAAAGTTTAATAACTATTTAAAAAAATAGATCTACATCAGCATCTCACTAAACCACCCTTGGGCATGTACGGAGTCACCAATTCATCCACGTTCATTGCTTCTGTATTCCCAACAACCTGGAATGATACTTTTTAAGATCCAAAAATGTGTTTCTTACGAAAAGCTGGGCAGATGCCAGTACAATGGAAAGACCTAGATGTGTTCATTTCTCCTAAGAGAATACAACCTTATATCATATACTCTTATGGAGAGCTTCTTGAAACAAGAGAGTAGGAGCTGGGATTTCTGGGAAGATCCTTGGTTTTTCTAGTGAAAAACATTCTTGAAGTATTCAGGAATGGAGAAATTGAACCTCAACATCCAGCAAGGAGAGCTCTGGGTTCTGGGATGATAACTGGAATGAAAGTATGCTGCATTTGCACAGTGCGTTATTATTCATCTGTTAATGAAAACAAAATTATGGAAACCTCAGGAAACTGGATTGAACTGGAAACAATTATCTTGAAGGAGATAACACACACTGAGAAAGACAAATTTGTATGTTTTTCTCTCATACGCAGATACTAGTTTTGAAGCTTATGATGGTTGGGTTTAAATTGGAAAGTCTGTTGATGGCAGGAAGCTAACAAGGGACCATGAGAGGGGATCACGGGACCCATGATAGAATGCAGTCATATAAAGGGGAAGGGGGTGTAATGAGATGTAAAGAGTTAAATGTAGTAGAGTCTGAGCGAGCAGGGCAGAGGAGGAAGTACAGGGAGGAAAACTAACACGAAGGCTTTTTAAAATAGTCATATAAAAAAGTATTGCTGTAGAATCTTAAAATATATACATATGGCCTCCCCACTTCTGCAGCAGGCCAGATAGGAGCAGGCCCACCCCCACTGGGAGCTCTGTTCTTCAGGGACCCTGAGGAGATAGTCAGCTGCCTCCCTGCTTCCACAGCAGGCTGGGTAGGAGCAGGTCCACCATGCTGGGAGCTTGGGTCTTTAGGGACAATGAGGCAGTAGCCAGTGGCACCTCAGCTTCGATGCAGGCCCTCAGGCTGGATAAGAGCTGGCCCACCCCTCTGGGAGCTCCAGTCATCAGGGATACTGAGGCAGCAGCCAGGTGCTGGTACAGGGGCCAAATGACCCCATTCCCCCATATCAAACTAAAGGAACGGGCCTACATGGCAATGAAGAAACACCTGAATTTCACATCACATTACAAACAAAGCAAATCAAACCCACATGCCAAAAGCACAAAAAAAATCAACAACATGGAAAAAACAAATAAGAAATATTGACCAAACTCTGTCAGTCTTTTAGAGGACTCCAACAATGAGATATCTCTGGAGGTAACCCAGGACACAGATCTTAAAAGAACAATCATACACATGTCCAGAGAAATCAATGACCTAAAGGGAGATAATGACCAACTGTGGAAGGAAATGGAAATGCTGAAAAAAATCTCAGGCTGAAACGTAAAAGGAAACTGAAAAACTAAAAGGGTAGAATGGTCAACTCTTCAAGGAAATGGAAATACTTAAGGAATCTTAGGCTGAAATGAAAAGGAAATTGAATACTCATCCAGTCAATAGGAAAGGACAAGAGAAAGCCTCAGTATCAGAATGGATGAAGCAGAAAAGAGAACATCAACCCTAGAAGATAACATGGAAGAACAGAAGAGCTCAAGCAAAGACTATGAATTTTTTTTTTTAATGCAGGAGTGAAATAATCAGGAAATATGGGACACCATGAAGAGACCAAACCTCCACATCATAGGTATAGAGGATGGAGAAGAATCCCAGGACAATGGTATGGACCAGATCTTCAACAGAATTATAGAAAAAAAAAATTACCCAAATTGAAAAAAGACACACCCATACAAATATAAGAAGCACATAGAACACCAAATAGACAATATCAGAAAAGAAACTCCCATGCCATATCATAATCAAAATTCTAGCTCCTCTATGCAAAGAAAGAACACTGAATGCCACAATAGAAAAACGACTTACTTATAAAGGAAAACCCATCAGATTTGCAGCTGACTTTTCAGTGCAAACAATGAAAGCCAGAATATCTTGGACCAAAGTATTTCCAGTACTAAAGACACCAACCCAGGTTACCCTACCCAGCAAAAATGTCAATTATAATTGAAGGAGAAAGGAAAATATTCCATGATATAAACAAGATGAAATAATGCATAACTGGAAATGCAACCCTCCAGAAAATACTCGAAGCATTTCAGAGGACAGAGAAAAGGAGAAGCTATACCCAAACAGCAAGTGTAATAAATGAAGGTATAAACACAGAAATACAAACAAACCAAAAATGCAAACAGAAAACAAACTGGAGGGAAGCAATATACATCTCTCAAGATTAACCCTAAATATTAATGGTCTAACTCCCCAATCAAGAGACATAGACTGGGAGAATGGACTAAGAAACGGAATCCATCTTTCTGCTGTGTACAAGAAACACACCTCACCTTCAAGGACAGACACCATCTTAAAGTGAAAGGATGGAAAAAAAATGTTTCAAGCAAATAGTACCAAAAAGCAAACATGAGTTTCTATCTTAATATCAGACAAAATAGATCTCAAAGTAAAATTATTCAGAAAAGATGAAGAGGGTCACTACATCCTTATCAAAGGATCAATCAGCCATGAATATCTCACAATCATAAATATACATGCACCAAATACTGGAGTACCCAAATTTATAAACATAATCCTGAAGGACTTCAAGACACAGATCAATCCCAGCACATTAATAGGGGGGACTTCAATACCCTACTGAACCCATTGGACAGGTAAACTGGACAAGGAATAAACAGAGAGACATCTGATCTGAACAATACAATACACCAAATAGACCTAACAGACATCTACCAAATATTCCACCCAAACACCAAAGAATATACTTTCTACTCAGAATCCCATGGAACATTCTCCAAAATCAATCATATACTGGGACACAGAACAAACCTCAACAAATACAAAAAAAATGAAATAATTTCATGCATCATATCAGATCACAGTGGAATAAACCTTAATATCAACATCAGAAAGAGCACTCCCAGCTACTTGATCGCATGAAAACTAAGCAACACACTACTGAATAACAAATGGGTCAAAGGAGAAATAAAGAAACAAATAAAAGCATTCATGTTACAACACAGCAAATCCTGTGGGATAACTTAAAAGCAGTCCTGAGAGGAAAATTTATAGCCCTAAGTGTCTATATTAAGAAAACAGAAAGAGCACAAATAAATGACTTAACACTGCAACTAAAAATAATTGAGAGGCAGCAACAAATAAATCCTAACCCTGGCTGATAGGAAGAAATAACAAAAATCAGAGCAGAAATCAATGAAATATAAACAAAGGAAACAATACAAAAAAATCAATGAATCCAAAAGTTTGTTCTTTGAAAGGATAAATAAGGTCATAATTTTGGTATATATGTGATATATATATATATATATATCTATATTTATATATTATATCCTTTCTGGATGCTTAACCATCATACTTAAGGCCCATACCAATTTGGCTGAGGGACTTAAGGGATAACTTTTTCCTTGCCTGCAGAGGTCAACTAAGTCCCAGGGGACTATGCATGGGAGCATCTCTTGAAATGTCCTGCACATGTGAGTCATCAGTCTTCCTGTGGAAGGTCTTGGGGATCCACTAATGGGACTTCAGCCAGTGTCCAGTCTATAAAGAGGAAAGTCTACTTATGCTTTAAAGGGGGAAGCCTGGTCTAGCAGGACCTCACTTTGTCCTCAAGTGGATGGAACTGGTAAATGAAAAGCTGAAAGGAGTGAGGGGTTTCCCCCAAAAAACCTGAGGACCAGATCCTCAACTTACCTTGAGAAAACAGAAACCTTGGTTAATCTGGGCTAATAGTGTGGCCTTAAGCATCCAAAATGAAAATATAACCATAAATAAATAATTAGTAAGGCCTGAGAAATTGTGCTTCAGGTCTAAAACTTGAGATGTTAGTAAAAAGACAAAAAGTAAAAATGATAAAAGAGCACAGTTGTTTTGCCTATCTTACTGGCAAGTAGAGCTAACCCCGGAGGCTGCCACTGCTTTTGCCTTCCTTCAAAGACATGAGACATAGCTTTTCAAGCTTCCAATAGGGACTGAAGTCTCACGTCTCTCCAAGAATCCTCCAAACCTTCAGTGCCAGATGGGGAAGGCTGAGACATCTAGCTTGTGGACTGAGCTACTACTGGGGTTTCAGCCTCTTCCGAGTATTGATTGACATTGTTGGACTACCCAGGCTGTATCATGGAGACTAGTACAGGAGGATCAAGACAAGACCTGGTGCTTAATGGACCTCATTTGGTGACCATGGGAAGGGAAAACTCCATGGTGGAGCACAAGGGCAGGACTGATGTTGTTTGGACTTGCCTTCAAACTTGACATCTTTCAGCCTAATAAAAAAATCATAAGCTGAAGATGCTAAAAGTTATATGTGGCCTGTATATATGCATATTTTGGAGTGTTGGAGATTGGAAGGAACAACAACAACAGAAAAAACTGGGTCAAAGAACTGACTGAAACAGTGAACTTCTGCTCAAAACAGTAAACTTCTGCATTGAAAATTTTAAAAAGAGACCAAGAAAAGGATGAAAAACATGCTTGCCAGAATGCATGAACTCTGGTGGGGTGGGGGTGGGGCAACACGGTGCTTCTTCTTGAAGCAGGTGGTGATTACCACAGAAAGCCACACTTGTCAAGAAACAGAGAATGGAGACTGTGGAGCATTAAGCTCTAATTGGTACAACTATATCATACTTTTCTCTGCCCAAGACTTTAGTGGTCATTGTGGAAGATTGGGACAGAAGATTTTTATGAGTCAATGATGAGTTATAATGCCCCCTCAAGAAACATGCAGGACCTAGCAAATACCAGGGTACTAGACAAATGAAACCTCTCTTTAAGCTGTTAGTTGGGAGGGGGATCCAAGAGACCCCCAAGGACAATAGAAAATAATGCCATAGCCCTAGATTCCTTCCTAGAACTTGAAGATAAAAACGATACTTCTGAAAACACTATGCCCTTCAGACACAGAACTTGGAACAGTTCTGTGGAGCTGGAACTGGCCGGAAAGCCTCCTCTAAAGGCAAGCCTTTATAGTATGGAAAGTTGCATGAGACATGAATAAACCTGAAATCCATGCTCAGCCTCCTCTGCTTTCCTTTGGGGTTTGGCTTAAGTTTCTCACTCTACATGCTGTACAGATTTAGTTTTCACAGATTATTTTGCTAAGGTCCTTCCACAGATCCGTATGGATCATGGCAACCAAGTTATAATGTGTGGATGGGAATCTATGCAGCTGTACGCTTGCTGAATAGAAAGTGTGGAGCCGTACTAATGCAACCACCGGTAAGTTCAGACGGAACGCTTTAAGGCAAGTCTGGAACATGGCTACAGAGTGTGGGAAATCATTGCTTTGGCTTATGTATTTCATTATTTAGGCTTCAAGAGATCCTTGGAGCCCAGAGGCTGACTGAACGTGCCCTAGTGGAAAAAGGACCATGTATGATCTGCATGCCAGGAAAACAGGGTGCAAAATAAATTTGTGGTGCTTTAGCTGTTAGGACTGCCTAACAGGCTATGGGGATAAACTGTAAAGTAGAAAGTTTTGAAGAAGTAAGGAGCTACACTGTGTGGGGACTGCAGTAGCATATGAGCAATGTCTTCTCAATTAGACTGATGCATATGATCATTGAAATCAACAGAGGAGTTTAGACTTCCTTACAAAGGGGAGGGGCATAAACTGTTGTGCTGAAGTTTTATTTCACTTAATTTTTTGAGAATTGCAAACCTTCATTCACTTTTTTATTAAATCTGTCTCCATTTCTTCTATTCTAGTCTGCCCCACACAATTTTTCCTCCCAGCTTTCTGTACTCTAGTTTGAAACTCACTGAGTCCACTAGGCAATGTCTCTATGTGAATGGGTATTGAACCATCAACTGCAGCATGGGTACCTTCTCAAGGACCACATCCTTGAAAAAACAGATGGATCTTTTTCCTGATACTCTTAACTGGGCCAAAATCCCATGGTTGTCTAGGTATAGGCCCTAGGGAAGAACTTAGCAATTATTTTCTGATAAATAGACATAGTAATAAACTGCACATAAGTTTTCATCTTGATTGCAATAGATTAATACAAAACTCAACCTTCATCAGAGAAGCTTCTTTGTACATTAGATGTAAATTAATACAGACACCCACAAGATGCCAATAGGCAGAGAATAAAAGATTGTGGGTGCTCAGCTCTAAATGATGCATTTATATCACATTCTCTCCAAGCATCAGATATCATCACAGAAGGGCAGAAAGATTGTGAGATTCAGAAGAAGTGGATATCTACACAAAACAATATCGATTGGACATGGCAAGGCTGTGGTACATATGAGCTCATGGCACCTGGACAAGGTCCATACAGCCAAAATCCCAGCATTGTTTGGAGCAGATCATAAGGTGTCACCATTATGTGAGGAGGCAATTGTTGGCTGTTGGGAATCAAACTCAGGTCCTCTGCAATGGCAGCTGGTGTTCTTAATCACTGAGACATCTCTCCAGCTCCTATTTTTTTCTCTTCTATACATTTACTTCCAAGGGCACATTCTTCTTATACAAACTCCTGGCTTCACACACACACACACACACACACACACACACACACACACAAATCTCCAGAATGTGCACATCTATATAATTTCTCTCAGTGGATCCATAAAAGAGAACATTTCTCCCATTGCTACTATGTATTAGCATTCCAGGGAGAATTTTACTTGCCTGTCTCTCACATTTTTAAAATGCACGGTGTGCCTTATAATGACTTATTTCTGAATTTAATCAATGTCTGTGGTTTAAGTATCTCAACTTATATATACATGGACAGCAATGTCAATTCCAACAAATTCCTAGCACTCAGATGATCATGGATATTTGTTTTAATTGGGTACATTTTTCTATGATTCCTTCCATTCTTCCAGAAGCAGAAAATAAAGTTATAATGCTTAAGACATTCCTCATCCCAGTAACATCTTTTCAGCCAGATTCACACACATTGCAACAATGTCTCCTTAAAAACCACACCTCATCTCTTTCATTATTCAGAAGGGAAACTAAGGATTCTTTTTTAATTGTTTTTAATTTTTTTATGTGTATGAATGTACTGTCTGCAGTAGGTTTGTGCACCCATGTCATTCAATGCCGTGGAGGTCAGAAGAGGATAATTCCCCTGGAACTGGAGTTAAAGACGGTTCTCAGCCGCCATGTGGAGGCTGTGGAAGCTGGGGGATCGAACCCAGGACCTCTGCAAGAACAGTCAGCGATCTTAACCACTAGGCCATCTCTCCAGCCTTGGAAACTAAGGATTCTAACTTGTGTTTCACACACACACACACACACACACACACACACACACACACACACACAGGTGCAGACACTCAATTTCCTCATTTGTGGAAATCAGCTGGCACAGGTAGGACTAATGCAGAGATTCCCTTCCATCCAAAAACTTCCTTTTCCCCTGACTAAACTGTGCTGCTTCTTCATTTTCTGGAGTCCTAGTTAATTCCAAAAATATCCAGTGGAGGAGAAAATGAGGCAATTTGTCGCTTGCCTTCACTAGATTTATAACATAAACATTGAGATGCTGTGGTTGAGTCTGCATGGTGGATAAAACTTCCAGGGGACTGTATTCTATGATGAATGTGCATTGAACAAATTACAGTGAAAAAATGTTTATTTCATGAAACACCTGAATTTATTTCCTTAATTGAACCACTCTCTTGGCAGTGCGAGCTCCAAACCGCCAGTGAATTGACAACACCTGCATCTTGCTTCTTCTCATAGGACGGCCTCGACCCAGCACAGAGAGCAAAATAATATTTAAATGTTTTAAGAAGCACAGTTGGCTCACTGATTCCATAGGTGCTGCATTCATAGACCCCAAACAACCATGGCTCAGAGCAGTGGGAGGATATTACGCATGGACAAAACATTCACAACTATTTTTCCTTGTTATTGTTCTCTGAAAAAAAAATATGCATAACAGCTATTTACATAGATTTTATTATTGCCTGGGTTTTCTAAGTAATCTAGAGTTAATTTCCAGTGCATCAGAAATATTTTTAGGTAATATGCAAATATTTTGCTGACTTAAATGAAGATCTTAAGCATCTGCAGCTTCGATTATCAATAGAGATCATGCAGACAATCATTCCAGATACAGGGGCAGATGTAATATTGAATACTGTAGTCTGACAAATTGAACAGAGTTGGAGTTTTCTGGCTCTTGGGAAACCACCCATTTTTGTTTAAAGCCCTTGCTCCATGCCACACCTCTTTTGTGCTAATTTGCTTGCACCTTGGGGATTATGGAACAGGTCTACAAATACCCAAGAGGTGTATTATTTGTTACTTAGCGACCCTGTGGTAGGTTATTTAAATCTCTAAAGAGCCTATACTGACAACTGGCTCAGACAGAGCTTCATGGTCTTGGTACCACCCAGGAGGCCACCTTCACTCAATGATTCCCTTCTTTCCCTTTGTCGTTTTCTCACCTTCCCATCACAGCTGTTCCCTCTCAGGAACTCCAATCAAGTCTCTTCCTTTCAGACCTTATGTTCCGTTCTCAGTGTTTTCCCCTATGAGTCATACGCACATATTTGTACACTGCACACTCCCTAAAGACAAGCATCAGAACGCTTGTTTCTGTTTTTTAGCCATTCCCTTTTATCTTCAGTAATAACATACCATAGAAATTTAAGACACTTTCATTGAAAAAAAATGATAGCAAGAGCTACATGCTAATTGCTTCATTCTATACCATTAACTTTAAAGGAAATCCCGAGTTTTCTATACTGTACTATGTGCAGTGGTTGGGCCAAAAATTCACACATTGTACCTCAAAGGCGGCCTAATTCTATCACACTTATATAAAGCTATTTCTTAATAATGAGGAAACTCAATTAATATTATTACTCAGGTTAGTCCAGTTGGGTATTATCAAGGGTGTTTTACCCAAGGCAGTATGTGGGCTTTATTTTTCTTCTCACAATCCATACTGGAAGCAAGTAAATTAAAAGAACGTTGAGCTTCAGGCAGGTAAAACCCTAGGAATCTGTTACTTTCAGAAACCTTTGCATAGCTTCTGGAAGCCAAGGTGGCACATAAAACTCTGCAGTATTTCAAGAATGCTGACAGTGATATAAGCTGACAAAATGTGCTCCTTCACTTTAAAATTTGAATTCCATATGGTTATATACCTCCTACCCATAATTTTGTGTTCAATAAGTATCTGGCACCTAGCTATATGTCTTTATTAAAATAAAACTGAAATTTACGACATATAACTCAATAAATAATGAATATTTATAATTCAATAAAAATAAATTTCCAATTTTTGATACTTGTTGGACAGGCATGAGAAAAATATATGTGGTTGCTGGTAGAGGGAACTTTGGGAAATCCACTCTGTTTCAGTGTCCAATTCATAGCAGAGAATAGGAGCCTGCGGAGTCATTGAATGACTGGCCTCCTGTGCCAGAGCAGTGCATAGCAGTGCTAAGATTTCTTGCCCCAGGCCACTGCTTTTCTTCATTCATATATTTACCTCTATGAGATTCAAGGAGCTCAGTGGGGACGATTTTTCATACATACCCAATCCTGGCATTCTCTCTAGTTATAAAATATTATGCAGGCTTTCTCCAGTTATCTGCTATAAGTAGAACACACTTGCTTGCACCTTGGGGATTATGGAACAGGTCTACAAATACCCTAGGGGTGTATTATTTGTTACTTTGTGACCCTGTGGTAGCTTATTTAAATCTCTAAAGAGCCTATACTGACAAATGGCTCAGACAGAGCTTCATGGGCTCTGTACCATGGAGGAGGCCAGATAAAACAGACGTGTGACGCAGGTACACTTTAACAAAGAGTTTCTCTGCAGGATTACATTCCTTCGCTTGTGCCAGAGGGAAGGAGATTTTAGATATAAATGCACATTAAGAGATGAAAAGCCTTTCAGTAAACAGGAGTTTTTAAAAGGAAAAGTCATATCATATAACCCAAGCAGCAGAAGGCTCAGACATGTATGCACATGGATCTTTCTATACAGAACAGCACAAAGGCAATCACACAGGTGTGCCAAATAACAGCATTTCCAAGTCACTCTGCAGTAAGATAAAACACTATCACTCTCAACTTCATGCTCAGTACTTTTAGGGATAACTAAAAACACATTTCTCAATGGCTCCAAACAATTTCCTAACATCACAGTTTTATTTATTAGTCCAGTATTCACCTTCTACTTTAGTACCTGAGTTAGGTTTTAAATCCTTTCCAACACCCACTTTCTTGTTGAAAACACCATTCTTCATATCGTTATCATAATCCCCCAAATATTGACTGAATATATGTGTATATCATTATATATATATATATATATATATATATGTTTAGCTGGATGCAAAGAATTGGGCAATAGTCTGCCTTCTCTAAATTTATAAAATATTTTTCAGTTATTGGCTGGATTCTCCCATTTAAGAGCATGGTTTGGCCAAGAACAGGGTTTCAATGAAGTCACATAACCATATTAGTTTACTAAAATATAAAGACAATTTAACATATAAAAAATTTTGAGGGACTTATGTCAATGATTTTTAAATTATTATTGTTTTATTATATTTTATGTGTTTGAGTGCAATGCCTGAATGTATGTAAATACTCCCCATTTCAAACACTGCCTGTAGAGGTCATAGGAAGGCACATATCCCCTGGAACTGGAGCTATATGTGTGCTGGGAATCAAACTTGGGTCTTTGGTAAGAGCACCCAGTGCTCTAAAACATTGACCTATCCCCCCACCCCAGCCCAGAACCATTGATCTCTAAGAGGATAGGGCTTTTCTAAGCCTACACTTCTCCAGCAAATGCTAATTTGGACTGAGATTTTCTTTGCTTGGTAGCTAATGCACTAGAGTGGCTGCATTCAACCTTGCTGTTATGAGTAGAAACCTTATTTGGAAATAAGGGAGATCAAAATATGATTATTTGGGTGGCTGGAGAGATGGCCTAGCAGTTAAGAGCGCCGACTGCTCTTGTAGAGGACCTGGGTTCGATCCCTAGCACCCACATGGCGGCTAAGAACCATCTGTAACTCCAATTCCAGGAGAACTCCAGTTCCAGGGGAATCTGCCGATACCATCTTCTGACCTCCGCAGCATTGCACGACACAGGTGCACAGACCTACATGCAGACAGTACATTCATACACATACGAAAATAAAATAAAATTTGAAAAAAATAAAAATTATTAAAAAATGTGATTATTTTTAAGTTGAGTTGATTAGGGTGTGTTCTCACATACTGTGACATTTGTATTTGACCATGGTTATTTTTGATGTGTCACTTTTAAGCAGAGACTGGGTGGTGCTTTGATAAATACAATCGAAGGAGTACTCATGACTGCTAGCAGATAATTAGAATTTACAGGAGAGGATGGATCAGATGCTTTGTAACAGCTCTCAGAAGGAATCAACCTCATTGGTCCTATCATTTCAGACATAGAATAAGGAGACAATATGAGACAATAAATGTCATTCTACTTTGTTATTGAAACAATAGAAAATAGAGTTATAGGTTCTGTATATATTAGGTAATTGACATTTCTCTACAATTAAAAAAAACAGCATGGAATTGGCAACTTGTTTCTGGGCATCCTTATTGTTATTAGAAATTCCACTGATTAGATTCCTCAACTCTCATAGCACAAGTAATTCACCTATCAATTATTTAGTCTAATAACACAAAATTTTGAGGACCAAATGATGTCGTTCTGACTGTCTAGAACACTTAATGCCAGTGTGGCATATAATGGAAAATTACCAGGTTCAAAACCATATTATTATCCATATGCTCTGCCATATATATGTATATAACTGTTATATATTAATATATTATATATAACTGTTAGACAAAGAAAATATATTAATAAAATCAAGTATAAAGCAAGGATCACAATGGGTAAGGGGGACTCTATTGCATGGAGAAAGACTTCAGGTAGGCGACACTGGCAGACGATTCTATTAACATGAAGGACCAAGGCAGGATGTTATTTCTAGCTGAGAAAGTGCTGATCTGAAAGGCATGAAGGTAAGAAGGTAAAGCAGAGGAACATAGAAAAGAGCAAGCCAATCAGCATTAGTAGTAAGCAAGGAGACAAGTTAGAAAGGCATTTGAAAGATTGACACCTCTGAACCATATGAAGTACTAGATTGGTGAATTATTTCCAATGTTAAGAGCAATAGGCCCTTCAGAAAATTTAAAGTGAAGAGACTTAGGATCTCATTAATACCAGTTACTTTGTCAATGCCTGCTTCTCAAATGCAGATGGATTCCCAGACAAAACAATACATTTAATATTTTCATTTTACTTGCTTTGCTTACTTTCTCTTTTATATTTTCTTTATCTTTTACCTTTTAATGTTTTTCTTGGTTCCCATTTTATTTTCCTATGTTTTATTTTTATTTATTGTCTTCACTCAGCAGTGCCTGATTTAGACCATGGGAGAGATTATTTTCATTGAACCTACAGAGCTACAGAACCCACTAGGGGTCACTTCTGACCCACTAATGAGACCTTAATCCTGACATTTTTCCTTGGGTTTAGTCACTCAGGAGAGTTTTCCTCTTGACCTATCTTTTTCCAGCTATATAACTCTCCATCCCTCCAGAGGACTCAAGTCAAAGGCAATGTCATCCATATCCTATCTGGACACAAGCCACCTTAGGAGCCAGCCAGGCTATCACAACAGACATGTCCCAGGTGCATGGCTTTGTTCTTAGTAGATTGACGTTCTTGAACTGGGAACTTGGCTGCATGACAAAAGTGGCATCATTCTGTAAAGTGCAATGTCACAGGAAAGGCCCTGACAGTGCCAGGAAAGCTGAGGCTGTGTGTCTGCCTCTTGCCAGGGTCCCTGAGGGTCCACATCCAGGCTTCCTGGAGTTTCCTGTCATTGTCTTCTCCCACAGACTTTATTGCCCACTTAAACCCATATAGAACTACCCTAACCTTCTGCTAAAAAGTGAATCTTCATATGATTTATCTCCAACCTGGTCACTTACAAATTGACAGTTTTACTAATCTGAAGAATTTTAGCAGCATCAAGGACAAGCGAGTCCCTTTGGAACTCTTCCTCATGGACATTTATGTGCATGTATTAAAAATGCCCCACACTGGCGATATACATACATATATCTGTCATCATGCCAAAAGTTAAAAGGTGAAGCTAACCTTTATATACATTGCACTCTATAAATTGTAGATTCTTTGTAAAGTTCCAGAGAGTAATAAATTTGCTTATAGTAGTTGAATTACTGAGTTAAAATTGGTAACATAGAAGATGCTTTCTTTTAAATGTTTTCTTGTATCAAACAGTATTTTTCATTGAATTATACCCTGAATAAATTGTTGACCAAATCAACATTGTTTAGAATGACTGGCTCAAAGTGATGTGCCTATTTTACTTTGTTGTATTTTTTATTACCATATGCTACTACAACTTCTCTCTGAACATGTATGATTTAATATTTATCTAATTTGATGAATCATAGTTTCATTATTATTAAATTTTCATAGCATATGACAAATCAAGTGTTACAATATTTTCTGTTTTAGTTTGATTTTAGTGACCTTTACAATAGTGTCTATAAGCTTATCAACATTGGTTCAGATGGTAAATACTGAGTCATATGCTCTCTGTGATCACTATTCAAATTTGCTATTTGAGTACAAAAACGTTACAGATGATTCATAAGGTCATGTGTTATGCTGTGTTGTACAAAATCTTGATTAGAAATGGAAGTGTGAATCTGTTACTTATCACATGTCATGAAGTAACATTATTTTAACTATTTAAATATATGAAGAAATTCCTATTTTACTTGTTCTATCAAAATTCATGGCAATTGAGATTTACTCTATGTATACATTTTGTGGAACTGTTTAGAAGTGAAACTTTGAACTAGACTGATGAGAACTGAGTTCATTGTGGACCATAATGTAATGGCCACTTTAAAGTCTACAGAGTGGGCTGGAGAGATGGCCTAGCGGTTAAGAGCACCAACCACTCTTACAGAGGACCCGGGTTCAATCCCCAGCACCCACATGGCAGCAGAGAACCGTCTGAAACTCCAATTCCAGGATAACTCCAGTTCCAGGAGAATCCTACACCCTCTTCTGACCTCCACGGCATTGCACTACACGGGTACACAGATCTGCATGCAGACATTCATACACATACAGAAATAAATAAAAAAAATTAAAAAATTAAGTCTACAGAGCAATTCTCATCACAAATCATCAGTAGAGTCTTTGGGATCTGTCATGAGGGATTAATATCTATCAAGATGTCTCTGGTAGGAAAACAAGGTGAAAATATTAATTTCACAGATACAGTCTAATGAGAACAGCAAAATAATAACTTTGAAATATATGGAATGAGGGATGTGACTTCATTTCTGAAGAGTGTTATTGCCAGATTCCATGGTTTAAAAAAAAACTCTTGGACAAAAAATGAATAAATAGATGAAATTATTTCTTACGCTACTTCAATTTAATTGTCCAAACCCCATTATGCAAATGAATATATGAAAATGTACAGCTTCAATGCTAGAGATTCTCAAATTATACAAGATAAAAATGAGATGACTCAATAGGCAATACAAATGAAATATGCATTCAAGTCATAATGGTTATTTGGTACATAAAAGATCCTATTCTAGGCATATTCCTTCGTTCACTTGAGTCTTGACGGAAGAGAAGAGTCTTATTCAGAATTTCCAATGATTAAGTGATGAACAACAATAGTGCATAAGCAAATTAAGTTGAAACCTGGTAAAGTGGAAAATATATCACTGACTTCCACGTTTTGGTTGTGACAAAAATTTTCAAACCCAATTTCTATTTTCTGTCTTTATTTAGGATAGGCTGAAATTTAATTCACGCATAATATGCTGGAGAGCTTTAGTGTCAACTTGACACACCTGGGTTGAGGGAGCCTCAATTGGGTAATTGGCTCCATTGTATTGGACTGTGGCCACATCTGTGGAGTATTGTCTTGATGGTTGAGCAGTGTGGGAGGGCCCAGCCCACAGTGAGCGGTGCCACCCTGGACAGGTTACTGTGTACCGTATAATAAGGCAAGCCAGAGGAGCAAGCCAGTGAACAGCGTTCCTCCATGGCCCATGCTTCAGCTCCTGCCTCCAGGTTCCTGCCCTGAGTTCCAGCCTTGGGCTCCCTAAGTGATGAACTGTGACCCAGGAGATGTAAGCTGAGTAAACCCTTTCCTCCCCAAGTTGGTGTTGGTCAGAGTGTTTTGTCACAGCAATGGAAGACAAACTAGAACAGAAATTGGTACCAGAGAGTGGGGCATTGCTGTAACAGACCTGACCTTGGTGTTTCGGGGAAGGATTGTGGAAGCATTTGGAACTTTGGGCTAGAAAAATCAATGAGTGCTTAAAGATCATGGCTGTGGAATTTGGAACAGTTTTGCTGAAAGAGTTGTAGAAGATGGAGGCCTGGCTTGTGAAGTTTCTAGTTTCAAAGGGAAGCAGAGATTAACAAGACTGTTTAATCTGTGGGTTCTGGTCAGCTGGGGCTGAAGAATCAGCTGTAAATAACAAGAGACCAGAACCTGAAGTGAAATCTTTGTTGTACTGGGACAATTGATGCTGGTTATTTGGGTTTTATAATTAGCTGTAAGTAACAAGAGACCAGCATCACTGTGGTGAAATCTTCTGGGAAGAATTTTTTCAGGGTCAGTACACAGAAGCTATGTTCCAGAAGGGGCCTGAGCCTCCATCTCAAGCCAGAAGCAGGACTTGGTAGTGTGTAAGAGTCTCCTATATGGTTCCAGTGTTGAAAGCATGAAGGAGTTATAGAGAGCAGCTGAGGCCTGGCACTATGAGAGGCCAGGAAAGACCATTGGTGGAAGTACACCTCGGTTACAGTGAAGACCTCAGGATTGCAGGGGTCATGGAGAGAAGCTGAGGCTTTGCACCAGGAGAGGTCAGAAGAGACCATTGGTGAAGGTGCTGCCTCAGTTTCAGTGGCGGCCCCAGCTTTTTGGAGATGCCGGGACCGTGGGACAACCGCCAAGAGCAGCAGCAGGTGTGAAATGGAATTGGCCTGGGTCTTCGAGATGAGCTGTGTGTGCCACGGATGGCAGAGTCAGATAGGGGGAGCTGCTGAGACCCTTTGGAGCCCAAAAGATCGTGAGTGAATTCCAGGTGTCCAGCCTTGAGCTACTTTGCTGGACTTAGGTTTTGTTTGAGAGTGCCTGATTCTTCCCTTTGAAATAAGACAGTACTTGCTTTGGATTTCATAGCAGCCCACAGTTAAGAGACTTTTAATAGATTGAACTTTTAAGCATTTGGACATTTTAAGGACTATGGGGCTTTTAAGGTTGTACTGTCTTAGGTTGTGATTAATGTTAACATCATACTTTGGGGATAAGAACTGGAAAGGTGGTGGTTTAATAGTGATGTGTTGTGTGTGTCAAGTTGACAAGGGGTCAATTGTGCTGGATAGCTTTAGTGTCAACTTGACACACCTGGGTTGAGGGAGCCCCAATTGGGGAATTGGCTCCATTGGATTGGCCTGTGGCCACATCTGTGGAGTATTGTCTTGATGGTCAAGCAGTGTGGGAGGGCCCAGTCCACAATGAGTGGTGCCACCCTGGGCAGGTTTTTGTGTACAGTATAAGAAGGCGGGCTGGGCATGAACCATAGGAGCAAGCCAGTGAACAGCATTCTTCCATGGCCTGTGCTACAGCTCCTGCCTCCAAGTTCCTGCCCTGGGTTCCTGCCTTGGACTCCCTAAGTGATGAACTGTGACCCAGGAGATGTAAGCTGAATAAACCCTTTCCTCCCCAAGTTGGTGTTGGTCAGAGTGTTTTGTCACAGAAATGGAAGACAAACTAGAACACATAAGCATTTAAAATATATTCTCAGCATATGGATACTCATCTATATCAAATCTCTGACAGAGAAAGCAAGAGCAGGTCTCACTGAACACTGAATATTAAGGAGACAGGAAAGTCATTGGCTCACTGTGGTTGTCGTTCAGCCACTCTGTGTTTTTAAAAGAAGCTGGAGGGTTTTGAGCAGTGCAAATTGCATGAAACATCAAAACCTGTCTAACTCTTCCTCCAGTATAATTTCCCTAACTGTCTGTTATAAAACACTTTAGTTTCCAAATAAAGAAACTTCCATTTAAATTTTCTATATGTATAGTTGCATTTAAGCATTAAGTCTGAAAGTGTCTGTTTGTGGGTGACTCTCAGTATACCAGCTCTGCTGCTTGTACAGGAAGTAGTCATGGTTGAAGCTATTCCTAAGGGAAGAGGCGATTCTTGTCCAACATCCCTGGACTGCACATGCAGGCTTCTTAGATATTGGTCATGGAATTAGGTTTCCAATTACTTACATTTTCCCATGCAGAACCAAAGATATTTTTAGCACTAACTATGATTGGAAAGGTGGACAGGATGTGAGCCTTCTAATTTCAGTCAGGAAACATTTAAGAATCCTTATGGAAATTGTCCAAAATAGATTCCTCAGATTTGTTGCATTTTTTTTATTCCTTTCTTAATCTGACAACATTTCCTTCATGTTTGTCATCTCTTTGAAAACCAACAACGTTGAATGCAGAAATGCATTAGAAATTGAGTCTATTTGTAACAGAATTCTATGGTATCTCAGAACAGATCAGCATATTAACAACTTTCAACTTGCTTGGCTTTTATGTTTAGAACCATTGGTATTCTTTCTATAATAAAACTTATAATGACCTCTTTATCTGCCAGGAAAACTGTGTCTTGTATTCTAGACATTAGAATCTATTTTACTGAAGCATAAAATTGCATGGACAAAATTTAGAATCACCAATTAGATAGATGTAGTAATATGAATAGTTACAATGAATCAGATGCAAACTTTGTGCCATATTTTGTTACCAAGCAATATATTTCCCACCAGACCTCTGAAAAGTAAAATACCATTACCATGTTTACATGTAGGAATGAGTAAAATGGGGAACGCAGTAAAAGTGACAGTAAGAGTTACTGATGCTGTGTTGCTCAAAACTTCATTTACATAGACTATTTAGATTGACTGAGGTAAGATCATCTTTATGGGGCAGAGAATGGACTGACAAACTTTATTTAATCTAACTTCTGGCAGAAAGTCATGAATACATTTAGAAATGAATACTGAAAAACCTATTAAAATGAATATGACATCAATTCAAATGTACTACAACCTTATTAATATTATTGTTTAAGTATAAATATTATAAGATTTGTCACATACTATTTGAATAAATCCCTAGAAATAGGGATTTTTTACATAGTACAAAGTATGTAAATACTGGATATTAAGTTCCTAATTTTACAGTTACCATTGATTCAGCTATGATCATTGAGCACAAAATATAGGCTAATAGCAGGCAAGTGTTGAAAAAATATACTTAAGTCTTGCTTCATGGAACATAGTATTTTCTACATTTATTTACTTATTATGTGATTGTATGTGTGTGACTGTACCTGTATCACAGTACACACACATGTGGATATCAGAGGACAGATGTAGAAGTTGGTTCTATCCTTCAACCATGTGCATTTGGAGAATTGAACTCAGTCACCTGGTTTGGTACCATATTCCTTTAAACGCTGAGCCATCCCATTGGCCTAAATTATTTAATTTTTAAAATGATTTTTAGGACCCATAATCATATTGTTTCTCGGATAAAAGATCTTAATGTTGGAAAGCATTCTTAAAAACTATTCCAATCCTCGCCTTTAATCCTAGCCTCTCCGGGCAGAGGCAGACAGATTTTACTGAGTTCAAGGCCAGCCTGGGCTACAGAGGGAGTTCCAGGACAGCTGGGGCACAGGGAGACCCTCCTCAAAAAAGCCAAAAAAAAAAAAAAAAAAAAACTATCATCTTCAGTAATCCTCTTCAGATATATAAAAGTGCTGTTTTCAAGGAAGAAAATATATGATCCATTGCAGATTGCAGATTTTCAACTTTTAATTTTTCTAAAGAATATGATTGCTTAATTTTCAAGAAATAAATAACAATACAATTAGATTCTATATATGAAGCAATGTAAAATCCTTGGAGATTACAACTTGATTTGAATTCTGACATTTGCTGCCTTTCACTCAATTCCTGCACATTTTTAGACTTCAAATTCTTCATTAATAAAATGAGAGATGCTATCAAGCATATGCCAAAAATAAAGTGTCTAAAGAAGTTAATAATACAGAAAATCCCAGTTTTCCAAGGTATTTTAGATTATGTCTTAATCGAGGTAAGTTAGCAACATGTTCTTTTCCTTTTCTAAAATGGCCTGTTAGAAAATAAGCATGTAGACCTTATTCATCAAAAACTCTATGTTCTTTAGTTATAACAGTAGCGCTAGTCTCTCCCCAGATATTATAAATTAAATGGACTTCTTGTTTTCCTGAGGAAAAAAGAGTAAAAAGTTGAATTTACAAAGCAATCACTTTTAAACTTGAATGAAGGGTAGTATATAGATATATATATAAGATATATATATATATATATTCATTTATATATACTCATTTTTGAAATATACCATCTTAGTTTAAGCCTTACTTCTTATGTTCTGTTCATGTTATCCTTAGTTCAACTATTAGTGCCCCATCTGAGATCTGCTATGTATCAATAATTGCATTAATGTCATTAGAAGTGCCTGGCTGTTAACTACAACCACGGAAGAAAAAAATAAATTAAGGCAGTATCTTCTGTTTTCTGCCTGTACAGGCCCAAGAGGTTCTGAATTCAGCAGAATTCTTCCACTTTCAGATAATTAATATATTCAATAGCCACTTATATGTACTTAGCTACCTGTCATCCACTGAAATTTTGAAGAAGGCAGAGGTAAATGTTAGATTCTTCTTCCAATTTATCTTTAGAGCTCTAAGTAGCATGCTTTGTAAATATTTGTTCAACCATCTGTTAATGGAATAATTTGAATGCAAAAATTATAAACAAGGATTTCACTCAAATATCTGTTCAAGACAAGCACAGAATTTATAACACCATTTATCGAGATCTCCCTAGACCAGCTGAGGAAAGCTCAGGTAGGTAAGCAACAGATGGGTGCTACAGCACAGGCTGATCATTGATGACTTACAAAGTTAATCAGCTAATTCAGTTGTCTTTGGCTTATATGGGTTTTGGGGTGTGGGGTGCAGTTTATCCTCCAGCTTGTATAAAAGGTAGGATGTGTGATCTTGAGATGAAGATCTCCCGAGACCGACTGAGGCAAGCAGCAGGTGCCTGGGGTCTCATGGGCTTAAAGAGCCCACCCCCAGCCCCCCCGCCACCAACTGGGATTATAGAGGAATCTGAAGGAGGCAAGTCAGAGCAAAGCCTCAACACAGTGAAGAGGCATTAAGAACTCTACATTGACTCACCTCACTGCCTGAAATACTGTTGACAGAGAGGCAGACCTATAAGTGCCTGTCTATATCCCAAATCTAATTGGCTATTAGCTCTCTCCTTGGAAGGTAATAACCTCTACGGCTAGATGCCACAAGCTTACATCCTATTAACTGGTTTAAAAAGGAAAATTAAAGCCGCAAAGTAAAGCTGTCATATTTAACAAAAAAAATGTAATTCAATGGTATTAACATATCCATCCAAATTCTATGTCTTATACCAAGTAACCTACCATAAACAATTAGTACTGTTTAAATAACCATATATACTCTAGCATTGCTTGCCGCATTACTAAATTGAAAGGATTATTCCTGTGACCAACAGCTGTCAGCCATGAAAGGAAACAAGCCATGAATTGACCAGAGATCCAAGACAACAGTCTCAGGAGAAAGTAGATGTTCTTTTCTCTTCCACCTGTGCCCCTTTCTAGCGCCGGGAAAATCTGTCAGAAGAAGGGGGCAGGTAGTTAGAACGTGTAAGGGCTGCCGATTGGTGTGAATGTTGTGGAACCTACCGCCAATATCATCGGACATTCATTGATCACGTGATTTGAAAATACAAGCTGGGATGGTGGGCACCATGGGTCCCTGTGTGGGTTTGGACATCAACTGCTTGCAATTGTTTAACATGAAGGATGCTTTTATCATAATATCTACTTATGTTAAAAAATAAAAAAAAACCTGAGGACGAAGGAAGATGTAGGACAGTATGGCAGAAATGCATGATCTGGGATGGGGGTGGGGTGGGGGGGTTGAAGGAAAGGGAAATATGTTGAATGAATTGGAACAATTATGTATGAAATAAACAAGCATAAAAAACAAGGAATACAAGGCTAAGGAGAAGAGCCATATGCCAGGATACACCAAGAGTACCATACACGCTGAACAGGGGCAGAATACCCACACAAGCTCTACCAGCCCTATGGAGTTCCTAAATTGGGTCCCCCTAGGGATTGACCCATGTCACAGATATGCAGAAACACAATTGGGAACATATTTAAGAATACAAAGATAATAGAGAAACAATCAAAGAAATAGAAGAAAGAGTATGAGAACTCAAGAAGGACCTAGAGAGAGAGAATGACAATACTCCAAAGGAACTGGAAACCCTGAAAAGATACCCATGCTGAATAAGATAGATAAGGAAACCAACTAACAAAGCAAGAGATTGAGAAGCCCAAAGAAGTAGAAAATTACTAAAAGAAATCAGAAGAGGAAATGGAAAAAAAAAGAAAATAACAACAAATCTAAATCAAGAGGAAAGGATGGAAAAAGCCTCAGAAGCAGAAGGGAGTGAAGCAAAACAAAGAATATCGACCTGGAAGATAGCAAGAAAAACTTAAAAACCTCAATGAAAGATTATGAAAAATTAAAAAAATAAAAGAAAAATGGAACAACAGCAACTGTGGGACTCTATGAAAATAAAAACTCTGCATCTAGGAATAGAGAAGGAGAAGAATCCCAAGCAATGGTAGTGACTCAGAATCTTCAACAGAATGAGAAAAAAACACTTCCCCACATAACAAAAAAAAGACAAACCAATAAAATACAAGAAGCACATAGAACTCCAGACGAGATCAGAAAAGAAAATTTCCATGCCTACATCATAGTTAAAATGCTAGAAACCCAAAAACAAAGACAAAACCGTAAAGCACGGAAAGAGAAAAACAAACAAGTGACCTATAAGGGGAACCTATCGAATTACAAATGACTTCTCAATGCAAACTAGAAAGCAAGAAGAACTGAGCAAAGCATCCGTGTTAAGGGCAATAGATGCCAACCCACGGTCATATACCCAGCCAAAATTGTTATTATAAGTTGAGAGAGAGAAAAACTCTCCATGAACCTAAAGAAGTTGAAAGAATGACGTCCAGGAAAACCAACCCTTTGAAGAATACTTGAAGCAATCAATCAAGAACAGAAGAAAGACGTGCAACCACTCCGCAGGCACTAGAAAGGAGAATCAATAAAAAACATAATGGCAGAAAGTAAGAAACAAAACCCAAATGCAATGGATAACAAGGCAAAAGGAAGCAACACAAACCTATCAGTCATAACCTTAAATATTAATGGACTAAATCCCAATCAAAAGACATACACTGGGAGATTAGATTAGGAAACAGAATCCATCCATATGCTGTTCTACAGAAACACATCTTGCCTTCAAGGACAGGCACCACTTTAAAGTGAAAGGATAGAAAAATATTCCAAGCAAATGGTACCAAAAGAAAGCAGGTATTGCATATTTAATATCATACAAAATAGCTTCGAAGTAAAAGAAATCAGAAGAGACAAAGAAGACCATTACATTTTATCAAAGAAAATTTCAACATGAAGATTTACAATTATGAGATATATGCCCTGAACTCTGTGCACCAAACTTTATAAAGACAGTTCTCCAGGACCACAATCACACTAAGCCCAGTACACTCATAGTTAGGGGATTCAATACCCCACTGAGTCCTTTGGGTAGGTCAACAGGACAAAGAAAACAGAGAGACAACTAACTGAACTGAATGATGAGACACAAATGGACCTCATAGACCTCTACCGATATTCCACCTAATACCAGGAATACACTTTCTACTCTCAGCACACCACAGAACATTCTCTAAAACTGACCAACATCTGGAACACGAAAAACCTTCACAAATACAAAAAAATTGAAATAATTTCATGCATTCTTCAGACCAACAGTGCAATAAAGCTCAACATCAACACCAGGATAAGCCCTACTGCCTACAAGAAACCATGGAGACTAAACAACACACTCTTGAATAATGAATGGTCAAGGGAAGAGAGAAGAAAATAAAAGCATTCCTGAACTGAATGAAAATGACAAGACGACACAACAAAACCTATGGGATACCTGAAAGCAGTCCAAGAGGGAAGTTTAAGCCCTGGGAGCCTACATTAGAAAAACAGAAAAAACACAAGTGAATTACTTAACACTACAGCTAAAAGCACTTGAGAGGCAACAAAGATGACCCTAAACACAACAATGAGAAGAATATACAAAAATCAGAGGAGAAATCAATGAATAGAAACAAAGAAAACAATGACACAAATCAATGAAGCCAAAAATTGGTTCTTGAAAGAATAAACCAGATAGACAGACCTCTATGCCCAGTTAACCAAAACAAAGAAGGAACAACTCCAAATCAATACAATCTGTGATGAAAGGTAAATATCACAACATACAAGGAAAAATCCAGAAAATCATACGGGAATACTTCAAGAACCTATACTCTACCAAGTTTGTGAAAACCTAGAAGAAATGGTGAATATCTGAAATCCTTGGAATGAAACAATGCTACCAAGAAGAGATCAACAGGCTAAATAGACAAAAATATATGAAGAAATTGAAGATGTAATAAGTAGCCTCCCAACCAAAAAATGCCCAAGCCCAGATGGTTTCACAGCAGAATTCTATAAAATATTGTCCAAAAGACTTACAACATTACGACTCAAGTTGTTGAGAAGGATACAAATGGAGGGAGTTCTCCAAGAATTCTATGAAGCCAGCATCACATCTTATCCAAAACAGGCAAAGATACAACTAAAAAGGAGAATTTAGACCCATCTCCCTAATGAACACAGATGCCAAAATCTAAAACAGGTGGTACTGGTAAATCGCATGCAGACTCACATCAAGAAAGATCATCCTCATGACCAAATTGGATTCATACCAAGAGAGCAGGGATGTTACATACAAAAATCAATAAACATCATCAAATACATAAATGGAATGAAATACAAAAACCACACCATCATCTCAATTGATGCGAAAAAGCCTTTGACTTCTCATCCACCTGTGCCCCTTTTCTAAGCCTAGGGAACAATCTGACAGAAGAGAGGGCGTGGTTAGAAATGTAAAAGGCTGCGATTGGGGTGTGAACGGTGAAACTACGCGATGTAGTCTGGACACTCATTGATCAACTTGATTGAACAAACACCTGTCACCCCCCACTGAATGGTGGGACTGTGGGGGTTTGGGCAAAACAGTCTGTAGTTGGTTTTTGCACGAAGGATGCTTATACTCATGGATATCACTTATAGCTAAAAAAGGAAAAAAAAAACCTGAAAGATGCAGGACAGTTATGGCAGAATACATGATCTGGGATGGGATGGGGGGGGGGGAAGGAAAGGGAAATATGCCTGATACTGAGTTGGAAAATGGGGTACGAAATGCACAACCATCAATAAAAATTAATTAAAAAAATAAAAAAATAATAAACCTATAAAAAAAAAAGCCTTTGACAAAATCCATGCAACCCTCATGCTTAAAGTCCTAGAAGGAATTGGGAATCATTCCTCAATGTAAATCAAGCCATATACAGGAAACCCAACGGCCAATATCATCCTAAATGGGGAAATGAGAGAAATTCCCTCAGGTAGGAACCAACGGCAGCCCTGTCACCACTCCTCTTCAATATAGTGCTTGAAACACTTGCTAGAGCAATAAGGCAAGAAAGGAAATTAAAGGAGTACTAATTGGAAAGAGGAAGTCAAACTATCCCTTACTTGCTGATGATATGTTTGGGGTGCTAAAAACTCCACCAGAAAATCTCCGAGATGATTAACAGCTTCAGCAAAGTGACAGGATACAAAATTAACCTAAAAAATAAATGCTTTCTTTACACCAAGAACAAGCATACTGGAGAAGAATTCAAGGAGACCTTACCACTCACAATTGCCTCAAAAAATAAAAATACCTAGAACAAAGCTAACCAAAGACACCAAAGATCTCTACAAGTGAAAGAGATCAGAAGATGGAAAAACGACCTCCATGCTCATGGATTGGGAAATTAACATTGTAAAAATGTCCATTTACTGAAACTTTTGTATAGATTTAACACAATTTCAATCAAAATCCTCAAGAGTTCTTCACAGGCTTGGAAAAAAAAAGTCCTTAATTATATTTGGAAAAACAAAGGACCCTGAATAGCCCAAACAACCCTGAGTGAAAAGAGCTACACAGGGGGATCTCTATACAAGACTTCAAACTATACAATAGGGCTATAGTATAAAAACAGCCTGGTACTGGCACAAAAACAGACCTTTGACCAATGAACAAAACCAAAGATCCAAATCTGAGCACATATAATTTTGGCCATCTTATATTTGACAAGGGGGCCAAGAAGACCAATGGAGATAAGACAGCAATCTTCAGAAGTGGTGTTGCAAAACTGGATCACCACTTGTAGAAGAATGAAATTAAACCCCTACCTCTCACCGTACAAAAGTCCAACTCCAGATGGACAAAAGACCTCAACGTGAAACCCCAAACTGCTGAAAGTGATAGAAGAAAAAGTTGGCAGCAGACTACAAGACATAGGTAGGAAAAGACTTCAAATCAGACAGCAGCTGGCACAAGATTAAGGCCATCAATTGACAAGGGGACTCATTAAACTCAAAAGCTTCTGTACATCAAAAGAAACATCAAGGAAGTGAATGAAGAGAAACCCACAGAGTAGGGGAAACCTTCACCGAGAAACATCTGACAAAGCATTATTTCTCAGAATTATAAACTACTCAAAATCAAAGAAAAAAGAAAACAATGACCCACTCAATAGATGGAGACAAGAACGGAACAGAGACTTCACATGTGAGGAATTATAGATGGCTGAGAAACACCTTAAGAAGTGTTCAACATCACTAATCATTAAGGAAATGCAAATCAAAACCACTTTAAGATATCATCTTACTCCAATAAGACTGGCTAGGATCAAGAAAATAAAGGATACCAAGTGCTGGAGAGGTTGTGGGGAAAGGGGAACACTTATCCACTGCTGGTGGGAATGTAAACTCTTACAGCCACTATGGAAAGCAGTGTGGAGAATCCTTGGAAGACTTGGAATGAACTTGCCACCCAACCCAGCCATAACACACCTAGGCATGTACCCTCAAGACTCACCCCACCGCAGAGATAACATGCACGGCCATGTTTATTTCAGCTCTCTTCACAATAGCAAGGAGCTGGAACCAACCCAAATGCCCCTCAACTGATGAGCGGATAGAGAAAATGTTGTACATCTACACAATGGAGTTCTATGCAGCAGTAAAGAAAGATGACATCATGAGCTTTGCAGGAAAATGGCTGGAGCATCATGCTGAGTGAAGTAACAGAAAATCAAACGATGTATGGTATCCCTCATCTGTGGATGCTAGTGCTAATTACCTAGTTGTATTTCTTGTGCACAGCCCCTTGAGCTTTTGTCCAAAGCAGTTGGGAGTGATGCATATTGGAAACAACAACAACAACAACAGAAAGGACTGCATTGAAAAACTGACTGAAACAGTGAACTTCTGCTCAAAACAGTCAACTTCCACATGGAGAATATTGAGAAAGACTGAGAAAGAAATGAAAAGCATGTTTGGCAGAATGCATGAGCTCTGGTGGGGTGGGGGAATGGGGGTATACACTGGTCTAGATTTGATAAAAATAAATAAATAAATAAATAAATAAATAACATAATTTATCATGCTAACATCAATGCTTTACATTATCCAAATGTTCATATCCTGTAATACATGGAAGAAAGTAAACACATCCAGTTTCTAATCTTCTATCAGTTAATAAAGAAAACTCAGAGTTGGAAATTAGAGAACTGTATGCCCTAGTCTAAAGTCGTTCTCATAGTACATGTGTGTTTTCATAAACTCATTTAATTCCCAATCTTATTAACATCTCTAAAATGTATACACATATACAGAGTTGATTGCAGTAAGAAGTACAGCATCTGATGCCTATGGTGTGGATGACAATAAATACCTGACAATTATTATTTCATTGTTATTGTTGCTAACATTATATTTGTGGCTGAAAATATAAAACTGTAAAATAAGCTTTAAAAACCTTCATATCAAGTCATAGCGACATGGTCCAGTGGTTCAGAGCAATTGCTCCTCTTCTAGAGAACCCGTTTTCAGTTTCCCCTACCCATCTGTTGGCTCAAAACCATCCATAACTCCAGTTCCAGAGGATCCAATGCCCAATTCTGACCTCTTCTGGCATTGCATACACATATAAGCAGGCCAAACACGCATATACATTAAACATAAATAAAATAAAATTTAAATCTTCATATTACATCTTAGGTAACCTGAACTCAAGAATTCTTAAGACATTTACCCAGAAGTTAGGAATGTTGGTATTTTTGTTTTTATCAGGTGACAAGAAAATTTTTGGCTGCTTTTACTTCTTCTCCGCTTTCTTGTGTATTCCATGTCTGAAATCTCCACACCTTCATTAGGACTTATCAAAACACTCTCTTTGGGAATATTTTCCCTACTTTGTATGCGACAGATCTGTTTATATTCTCTCCTCTCTTCATCTTAGTTCTTCCCTGTACCTGACTTAGTTGAGTGTATTCCGGTGGTTTGGAAATTCTTCTTTTGACTTCATCTGGCAATAGTTTTTCTCCATTTGCTTTCAACCCTCTCCATTTCAATTTCCTTCCTGGGTTTTGCTTTCCCTCATAAATCTAGGGCTAATTTTGTCTTCTCTTTTCCTAGTTCATCGCGCTCCTATCACAAGTCACTTGATTTCTTCTCACAACCACAGCAAAGAAAGACCTTTGTCATAAATTAATTTCTCCATTTATGGATTCTTATTACAGAGATATGTTTGTTGCCTAAGAATTCATGTGTTTTTCAGACATTTCCCAGACTTCTTTCAGCTGAGAAGGGTAGTATGAGGGTAGCAGCCACTGAGCTGTACATTGACCCTACAAATTTTCCCTCTGCACCAAAGCGTGATCATAAGCATATTGTCTTTTTCTATGATACTAAATTGTTAGATTTTTATAATTTAAATGCTGAAGATATATGAAGTTGGAGCAGTCATCGCTTCAAGGCTGCAAGGTTTGAAACAGAGCAGATTCTCTCAATGGCTTCTGTTAGGAAGGTCAGAGAAGTAACTTAAATAAGGAATAGACCTCAATCATTCAAAGTCACTGAAGTATGGAGTTTTGTCAGAACAATCTGATCTACTTTAATGAAAACAAATCATGGTCTTTACTTTCTGTAAAACCCCACTGATCCGAATGGATAGTCATCAAAAATGACTACATTTNGATATATGAAGTTGGAGCAGTCATCGCTTCAAGGCTGCAAGGTTTGAAACAGAGCAGATTCTCTCAATGGCTTCTGTTAGGAAGGTCAGAGAAGTAACTTAAATAAGTAATAGACCTCAATCATTCAAAGTCACTGAAGTATGGAGTTTTGTCAGAACAATCTGATCTACTTTAATGAAAACAAATCATGGTCTTTACTTTCTGTAAAACCCCACTGATCCAAATGGATAGTCATCAAAAATGACTACATTTTTAAAAGAACAAAAAATCTGTTGAAACAAGCTTTTTCTATTATCTTGTGCTATTTTTCATTTGAAAAAGCAACTGTGATTCTTCTTTCATTTCTTCTTCCATCACCCAACTTTAATCATGAAATTCAATGTTTTCTCCTGACTCAGTTTACCATGTACAACAATGTGATATCATGTTTTCCACTTAAAATAGCTGTTAATATTATAAAAATGCAAAATATAACAAAATTCAAGTGAGGATTCACTCTTGGTATGGAGGTTAGATGCATAGCCATTTTGGAGAACAGTAGGTAGGCCTCTTAAAACACTAGAAATAAATCTACCATAGGGTCCATCTGTATTAATTCTGTATATCTTTCTTTTTTTTCAAATTTAATTAGGTTTATTGCATGCCAATAATTGTACAAGCTTATTACTTCTTCAGGCCCCTTTTCCCACAGTCCACACTAGGATCTCCACATCCCTCATATGAAGAAGGGCTTTGGAAAGAGGGAGATCACCGTTGGAGGATTAGCCACATGAAATACACGCTGAACATATTTAGATGAATTTAAACTTGTTTGCTACTTATAAAGCCAGTATTCCGTGTTACTGTATGGCTTAGCTTTTCAGGTTTTTGTGGGTTTTTTTTTTTTTACATTTTTGTATTGATGTTTTATGTATTTCATACATCATTTTTCATTTCTGTTCAGGCATATTCCCCTATCCCTTCCCCCCATCCCACCCCATCCCATCCCAGATCATGTTTTCAGCCATAACTGTCCTGCATCTTTCTCTTAGTCTTTTTTTATGCTGAGGAATTCACATTTTCTTCCATTAATTTCATATTATTCTAAAATAGGGATACTTAAACTCCACCCATATACAGTAATTACAGAGTCTGAAAATCATTGGTGGGTGGATTCTAGAGCCCATTGAGAGATTCACAGTATGAAAACATAGTAGCTTTCAGATAAACAAAAATATAACCATACTGTTTGCCTTTCATCTGGGGCATTTGGTGTTATCATCCTCAAATGAGGGAAATCATTCTGCATTTGTCTTTCTGTGACTGTGTCACCTCATTCAGCATAATGGCTTTGAGCTCCATCCATTTACCTGCAAAGTTCATAATGCCATCCTTCTGTACCACTGAATAGTACTCCACTGTGTAGATATACATTTTTGTCATCCACTCATCTGTTGAGGGGCATATGGGTTGGTTCCAGTTCTTCACTATTGTGAAGAGAGCTGCAATAAATATGGATGTGCATATATCTTTGCTGTAGGATGAGTCTTTGGGGTATATACCCAGGAGTGGTATGATTGGTCAGGTGGTAAGCTCATTCTGAGTCTTTTAAGGGTTCTCCACACTGCTTTCCATAGTGGTTGTACAAGTTTACATTCCCACCAGCAGTGGATGAGTGCTCCCCTTTCCCCACAACCCTGTTGTCTTTTGTTTTCTTGATCTTAGCTGGCCATACTGGAGTGAGATGATATCTGAGAGTGGTTTTAATTTACATTTCCTTAATTATTAATGATGATGAACACTTTTTTAAGATGTTTCTCAGACATCTTTAATTCCTCACTGGTGAGGACTCTGTTCAGCTCTTTACTCCATCTTTTGAGTAGGTCGTTTGTCTTCTTACTCCTTTGATTTTTGAGTAGTTTATATATTCTTGACGTTAATGCTCTGTCAGATGTGTTGCTGATAAAGATTTCTTCCCACTCTGTGTGTTTTCTCTTCACCTCCTTGATTGTTTCTTTTGCTGTATAGAAGCTTTTGAGTTTTATGAGGTCCCACTTGTCAACTGTTGATTTTACTTCCTGTGTGACTGCTGTCTGGTTTAGAAAGTCTCCTCCTACACCTATGTCTTGTAGGTTGTTGCCGACTCTTTCTTTTATCACCTTCGGAGTTTTGGGCTTCACGTTGAGATCTTTGACCCACTTGGAGTTGATTTTTGTACACGGTGAGAGGTAGGGGTTTAATTTTGTTCTTCTACAGATGGTGATCCAATTTTGCCAGCACCATTTGCTGAAAATGCTATCCTTCCTCCACTGAGGTTTTTTTTTGCCTCTTTGTCAAATATGAGGTGGCTGAAATTGTATGAGCTCAAATTTGGATCTTCAATTTTGTACCATTGGTCAACTGGTCTGTTTTTGTGCCAGTACCAGGCTGTCATTATGACTATGGCCTTGTAATATAGATTGAAGTCTTGTAGGGCAATCCCCCTTGTATTTATTGCATTTTTCACTCAGGGTTGCTTTAGCTATTCGGGGTCTTTTGTTTTTCCATATAAATTTAATGATTTTTTTTTCAAGTCTGTGAAGAAGCTCATAGGGATTTTGATTGGGATTGCATTGAATATGTATATCAGTTTGGGTAAAATGGACATTTTTACTATATTAATTTTCTGGATCCATCTGTTGATGTCATTTTCAATTTCCTTCCTCAGGGGTTTAAAATTTTTGTTGTAGACATCTTTGGTATCTTTGGTTAGGTTTGTTCCCAGGTATCTTATTATTTTTGAGGCTATTGTGAGTGGGGAGGTCTCCTTGTATTCCTTTTCCACATGTTTATTGTTGGTGTAAAGAAAGGTTACTTATTTTTCTAGGTTGATTTTGTAGCCCGACACTTTACTAAAACTCTTAAACATTTCTAGAAGTTTTCTGGTGGAGTTTTTAGCATCCCTTTGGTAAGCAAACATATCATCTGCAAAGAGGGATAGCTTAGCTTCTTCTTTTCCGATTAATACTCCTTTAATTTCCTTCTCTTGTCTTATTGCCCTAGCAAGTGTTTCGATAACTATGTTGAAGAGGAGTGGCGATAGGGGGCAGCCTTGCTGGTTTCCCACCTTTAAGGGAAATGGTTCCAATTTTTCTCCATTTAGGATGATGTTGGCAGTGGGTTTGTTATATATGGCTTTGATCACGTTGAGGAATGTTCCTTTTGATCCTATTCCCTCTAGGACCTTAAACATAAAGGGATACTGGATCTTGTCAAAAGCTTTTTCTTCATCAACTGAGCTGAACATGTGGTAATTTTTTGTCTTTCAGCCCATTTATGTGTTTTATGATATTTATTGATTTATGTATGTTGAACTATCCCTGCGTCTCTGGTATGAATCCAACTTGATCATGATAGATTATCTTTTTGATGTGGGTCTGTATGTGATTTGCAAGTATTTTGTTGAGAATTTTTGCATCTATATTCATTAGTGACATGGGTCTATAGCTTTCTTTTTTGCTTGCATCTTTGCCTGGCTTTGGTATTAGAGTGATGCTGGCTTCGTAGAAGGAGTTTTGGAGAATTCCCTCTGTTTGTATCTTTCTAACAGTTTGAGTAGCAATGGTTGTAAGACCTCCTTAAATGTTTTATATAATTCTGCCGTGAAACCATCTGGACCAGGGCTTTTTTTGTTGGGAGGGTATTAATTACATCTTTGATTTCCTCTAATATTATGGGACTGTTTAAACTGTCAATCTCTTCTTGGTTGAGCTTTGTTGGTTCCCAGGATTTCAGATATTCATCCATTTCTCTTAGGTTTTCAAATTTAGTGGAGTATAGATTTTTGAAGTATTCCCGTATCTGGATTTTTTTCTTTGTCTGTTGTTATGTTTCCCCTTTCATCACTAATACTATTGAATTGGAATTGCTCTTTTTTTCTTTTTTTGTTTAACTGGGATAGAGGTCTGTCTATTTTGTATATTTCTTCAAAGAACCAGCTTTTGGATTCCTTGATTTTATGTATTATTTTCTTTGTTTCTATTTCATTGATTTCTGCTCTGACTTTTGTTATTTCTTCCTGTCTGTTGGGTTTAGGGTTCATTTGTTGTTGCCTCTCAAGAGTTTTTAGCTACAGTGTCAGGTCGTTTATTTGTTCTCTTTATTATTTTTTTTTTTTTGATGTGGGCACTTAGGGATATTAATTGCCCTCTCAAGACTCCCTTTAAAGTATCCCATAGGCTGGGCATGGTGGCGCACGCCTTTAATCCTAGCACTCGGGAGGCAGAGGCAGGCAGATCTTTGTGAGTTCAAGGCCAGCCTGGTCTACAGAGTGAGTTCCAGGACATCTGGGACTACAGGGAGACCCTGTCTCAAAAAGACCAAAAAATAAATAAAAATAAATTATCCCACAGGTTTTGTCGTGTTGTATTGTTTTTGTTTTTCGTTCAGTTCCATGAATACTTTTATTTCACTCTTTATTTCTTCCCTGACCCATTCATTGTTCAGAATTGTGTTGTTTAGTCTCCATGTGTTCTTGTTGCTAGTTGGACTTATTCTGGGGTTCATATTGAACTTTATTGCACTGTGGTCTGATAGAATGCATGGAATAATTTCTATCCTTTTATATTTATTGAGGTTCCCTTTGTGCTCTGGTATGTGGTTGATTTTGGAGAATGTTCCGTGAGGTGCTGAGTAGAAAGTATATTCGCTTGTATTTGGGTGGAATACTCTGTAGATGTCTGTGAGGTCCATTTGGTGTATTGTATTGTTCAATTTTGATGTCTCTCTGTTTATTTTTTGTCCTGTTGATCTATCCAATTGGCTTAGTGTGGTGTTGAAGTCTTCCACTATTAGTGTGTTAGGATTGATCTGTGTCTTGAGGTCCCACAGAGTTGTTGTGTTTATAAAGTTAGGTGCATCAGAGTTTGGTGCATAGGCATTTAGGATTGTGAAGTCTTCATGGTTCATTGTTCCTTTGATTAGGATGTAATGGCCCTCTTTGTCTCTTCTGATTAATTTAACTTTGAGATCTATTTTGTCTAATATTAGAATAGCCACTCCAGCTTGTTTCTTGGTACCATTTGTGTGGAATACTTTTTTCCATCCTTTCACTCTAAGGTGTTGTCTGTCCTTGAGGGTGAGATGGTTTTCTTGTAGACAGCATATAGAAGTGTTCAGTTTCCTAATCCATTCTCCCAGTCTATGCCTTTCGATTGGGGAGTTTAGACAATTAGTATTTAAGGTCATTATTGAGAGATGTGTGTAGCTTCATTTTGCCTTATTTTTGGTTTATTTTCTTTGTCTAGGTTTGTATTTACTCTGTCATGATTTTGTTCCTTTCTCTCTTTAATTTCTTAGGGGATAGTTGCTACTTTCCTCTCTTCTTTGGATTGCTTCAAGGATTTTCTGAAGTGTTGGTTTCTTAGACATATATTCTTTCATCTTGTCCATGTTGTGAAAGATTCTTCTTTCTTCTTTAACTATGATTGACAGTTTTGCTGGGTATAGTAGTCTGGGTTGGCATCTAAAGTCATTTAGTACAGGGAATACTTTGGTCCGCATTCTTCTAGCTTTCATAGTTTGTGCTGAGAAGTTAGCTGTGATTCTGATGGGTCTCCCCTTATATGTAACTTGCTGTTTTTCTTTTGTGACTTTCAGTATTTTGTCTTTGTTTTGAGCACCTAGTGTTTTAACAATTATATGGTATGGGGAATTTCTTTTCTGGTCTTGTCTGTTTGGTGTTCTGTGTGCTTCTTGTATTTGTATGGGTTTGTCTTTTTTCAGCTTGGGGAAATTTTCTTCTATTATACTGTTGAAGATCTGGTCAATAGTGTTGTCTTGGGATTCTTCTCCTTCCTCTATCCCTATGATGTGGAGGTTTGGTTTTTTTCATAGTGTCCCACATTTCTTGATTATTCTACTCTTGTGTTTTTTTTTTTAATTTTTTATAATCTTTACTTGAGCATTCTAGATGGACCATGTTATCCTGCGTGCCTGATATTCTTTTTTTCTGCTTCTTCCATTCTGCTTCTGAGGCTTTTTCCCATCCTTTCCTGTTGATTGGATAAATGTTCAATTTCCTTTTTCATTTCCTCCTGTGATTTCTTTAGTGTTTCCACTTCCTTCTTGAGCCTGTCATTCTCATCTTGTAGGTCTTTGGTTAGTTGGTCACTTTCTTTTGCCCTTTCAGCCTTGGATCTTTTCAGCATTTCCACTTCCTTCTGGAGTTTGTCATTTTCTCCTTTCAGTTCATCCCAAAGTTTGTCATTTTCTCCCTCTAGGTCCTTCTTGAATTTTTCAATCTCTCCCCTTAGTTCTTTCCAAAGATTATCATTATCACCTTCTTGGTATTTCTTGAGTTTTTCATTCTCTTCCCTTAGTTCTCTAATTTGTTTGAATATGTCCACAATTGTTTTTATAAAGTCTGTATCTTGGTTTCCTTCTCTTCTCACTGTCGGAGTCTTCTGTAGGGTTGGTAGATTTTGGTGTGGCTTTATTATGAGTTTTTAGCATGTTGTTTTGTGTGTGTGTGTGTGTGTGTGTGTGTGTGTGATTGGCATGTGGATTCGTTTGTTTGTTTCTTTGGGTTCTGATGCCTCAGTGTTGGCTGCACAGCTAGATCCTCTGCACCACCACTGCCCTAGGCTGGTATTTTGCTGGTTGGTGTTCTGCAGGACCTGGGTGAAGTCCATGGGGCAGATGCTGGTCTTGTGCTCTGTGGAACACTGGTAGCTCCGCCCCCATAGCACACTGGGTCCTGGAGTTTGGAGTGTCCCAGGAGATACCAGGCCTCTACAGGGCACAGGGGTATACAAATTCCCCAGGAAGACAGCCCTCACCTGTTCCTTTGCAAGCTGGCGTTCTGCAGGACACAGGTGAAGTCTCCTCACCCAGTGGGTAGCAGGCTGGTCTTGTGCTCTGTGGTGCACAGGTAGCTCCACCCCGGTAATACGTTGGGGCCCGGACGTTGGAGTGTCCCAGGTGATACCAGGCCTCTATAGGGCACAGTGGTGCACAAAGTCCCCAGGAAGGCAGCCCTCACCTGTTCCTTTGCAATCTGGCATTCTGTAGGACAAGGGTGAAGTCTCTAATTCTGTATATCTTTCTAAGAAACCTGTTTTGAGCTTTCTTGAGGAAACTCTAAGCCGATTTCCATACTGGCTACACCAGTTTGCATTCCCACCAGTAGTGAATAATATTTCTATTCCCCCAAATCCTTGACAGATTTTTTTTTTTTGGGACCTTAGCCATTCTGACTGGGTTAAAATGAAATCACAATGTAGTTTTAATTTGTATGTCTCTGATAGCTAAATATATTAAATATTTTTAATTTTTTATTGATTTTTATTTTATGTGTAGGAGTATTTTACCTGCATGTGAATGCATACCTATGCAGCAATAAAAGCAGAGGCAAGAAGTTACCAAGACTCCTGGGACTGGAGTTACTGATGGTTGTGAGATGCCATGTGGGTGCTGGGAACCAACCCTGTGTCATGTGCAACAACAGACCCCGTTCTTAAAGGATGAGCTGTTTTCCAGCCAAAGCTGTTGAAAACTTAAAAAAAACTCAGATATTTGTGTTTCATTATTTGAGAAATCTCTGCTTAATTATTTGCTCCAACTTTTAATTGAGTTGCCTGCTTTTTATATTAATTTTTGAGTTCTGATCATAGAATAGATTATAAGCTTCTGTCAGTGATATTTTGTCAGCTGTATAGCTATGAAATATTTATTTTCCCCATTCAGTAAGTTGACTCTTCACTCAAATGATTGTGTTTTTTGCTTTACAAAGGTCTTAAGTTTATTAAAATATTATTTGTCACTCGCTGGTATGAATGTCTGTTCTATTTGCTTTCTGTTCAAAAGAGGCTTTGCTGTGCCTGTAAGTTTCAATATATTCTATATTTTCTTCTCTATCAGATTCAGGGTATCAGGCCTTATACTGAGACCTGTATCCACTTGCAGCTGAAATTTGTGCATTTCGTGAGAAAGGGATTTAATTTCATTCTTCTACATGTAACTATTTAGTTTGAGTAGCATGATTTGTTGAACACACTGTCTCTTATCCAATATATAGTTATAGGGATTTTTGTCAAACCTCCAGTGAGTATATGTGCATGGGTTCAAATCTGAGTTCTTAATTTTATTATATTTATCAATAGGTCTGTTTTGATGCTCCTCAGTATCATGCTGTTTCTATTACCATAGCATATTTTATTGTTCAGGATTATATTGGCCATTCTCTGCATGTGTGTTTGTGTGTTTGTGTGCTTCCATATGAAATTTGAGATTACTTTCTTTAATTTCTATGAAGAAATTTGTTTAAACTTCAATGAGAATTTTGATGAATGTATAGATTACTTTTGGCAAGATACCATTTTGACACTATTAATCCTGCTAATCCATAAGTATGGGATGTATTTTTCCATCTTCTGTTATTTCTTCCGTGTGCTAACATTTTAATTATACATGTCTTTTTTTCTTTAATTACATTTATTCCGAGATACATTTTGATTTTCTTTGAGGATATTGTGAAGGGCATTGCTTTCCTGTTTTCCTTCTAATTATTATGGTTGTTGGTTTATAAGAGGGCTATTTATTATTTTGTGTTTTCATATACCACTACTTTTATGACTATGTTTATCAACTTGAAGATGATTCTGGTGGTATCTTATGGTGTTTTATGTGTAGCATCATATTATCTCCAAATAAGAACACTGTGTGTATGCTAGATTTTAAACTTTAGATATATTTCTTCCAAATGACAGGTTCTAACAGATCAGGAAACTAAGAAGTGCCAAGGGGGGTGGGGGTGGTCCCTTCCATAGGAAGGAAGGGGGATAGAATGCAGTGATTGTGTGCGTGTGTGTGTGTGTGTGTGTGTGTGTGTGAGTTTAAAGAAATAAAGAATGGGAAAGTGAGATAAAAGAAGGAGTAAGAAGAGGTACAACTAAAAACTAATTATACTCTTTAATTCAAGAGGTAGCAACTAAACCTTCCACTTGATAGATACCATCAAGAAGCACAGAAGAGAAATCTCCTCTCGATCTCTAATTAATATGGGATGTTTATTAGTCAATAAGTATTTTTAAGTTACTTAATGTTGTAGTCTTCACTTTGTTGATATCACACAATAACTCCTCCCTATTAGCTAATTTTTCTGGTGTGGAGAGCCTGCTTGTGGACAGTCCAGATCTATTAATGTCAGAATTCAAATCTGCTCCTCTCATTTTGGTTTAGACAAGATTTGTTTGGGGAACATTTTGTTGTTGGGTTGGTTTGTTGATCCAATTCATAGCTATTCAACTCTACCAAGCCACCAGGCTCATTCAGAAGCACTGTAAAGTCCTCAATGGCTTACTCAAAGCTGGCACTTTATTTTTTGGGATAGACTTTTCCCCACAGTACCATGGGAAATTGGAGAGGAAAATGCCAGTTAGCTAAAGGTCTGGAAATTCAAGTGCCACATGCCAAACCTCTGATGCCGACAAGGTGCAATTAAAATTGGCTTGCTTCTCAGTCTGGGGAGGAGAATCATGAAATGAACCCAATGTTTTTATAAGCTGGGCTGTTTTATTATTAAAACTCATTCATAAAATGGCCTTGAAAGAGATTTTTTAAGACAAAAACTAAATGTGATTGTTTTTCCCTTTGGCATGGCCTCTGTCAAGGGATACTTTCACTTGCTATTACTGACTCCATCATATCCAGAAATGAATGAATATGAAACAGTAACAAGTAGAAAATGCCACTAGGGGATAATTTATATAATTAGCATCACAGGTTTTGTTCCTCCTGGGTCAAATATTGTTCCTTCCCTTTGTTTCTTATGTTACTAATCACAATCATAGCATCAACAAAAGTCAGACTTGACTAAAAGAACAGTGGCATTATGTAAAATTCTAGAATTAAATAAAAACCTTTTGTATTGGAAATAGTCTATGCCAGGCCATAGAAATTACTGCTATGTTTATTTTACCCTTGAGAAAAATGTAACCAAATTAACCTAAATAATGTCTTGGAAATTACTATTATCTGAGTGCTGCTTTGTTCCGGATATTCTTTATATGGTTCAATAACTTCATCCATTCTTTAAGACTGACTTTGAAAAAAAGTCAAATTTCAATCTTGTATACCAAATTCAAAACCATATTGAAAACAAATGTGACCATTTACTAGAATAACAGCCTGGTGTTATTTTTTCCATATGCATTTTCCTCTCTACTTTTAACTTATTCTTCTATCCCTAAAGTCCAAAATCTGCCTTGCCTGACTTTATTAAGCATATAAAAAGACTGCCTGGGTTTCTTGAAATGAAAAGTTAGAGTTGCACAGGTGGTTGAGTCTATGCCAGAAATGTTAGCAAGATAGCCATCCATAGTCCCCAAAACTGTAGTAACTGGCATTTCTGTCAAGAAAGCATTTATTAAATCCCAGTGCTTAATTTAAACAAACATAAGGAAACACACAGTAAGTAGAAAGAAAATCTCTCCTCTCTGAACTGTTTTATCAGTAGATTTGTAAAAGATACAAAGAGGGCACTTTTCCTCAATATTGCTTTTATATTGGTCTTCTCAAAGCATAACTTTTCCTCTTCCTGGTCTTCCCCTTGCCCTCATCCTCCCCAATTTCTTACAAAGTTTCCTTTAACTCAGGCTATGTAGCCAACTCAATATATAGCCAACAAAAAGTCTTTAAACTTCTAGTCCTCCTGTCTCAACCTCCAGAGCACACTGAATGCCTTGATCTTGTGGTGCTACCTCCAAACATGTACATTTTCTTTTTAGAGCAACTCTGCTACAACTAGTAAAACCTCCAAAAGAATTGACTTGGTCCTCACATGGTTTTAAATCCTAAATGAGGTGTAAAATAGTCTTTGCCAAAAAAAGTCTGGTGACCTTCAGAGAAAATGTGCCTGGCAAGTTATTCTGGGTGTCTGAGAAAATCTGTGGAGACCCCGCAATATAAACACAAGGAAAACTGTATAAAAACAGCTTTCTTATAAGCAGTGATAAAACAATGTTTCCTCTGAATTTTGTTGATGTTGTTCATTTGTTTGATGCATGGTGTGGTGATTTGAATGAGAATGTCCCCCATAGGCTTCAAGTATTCAGACATTTTGTCCCCAGTTGGTGGTGCTGTTTTGAGAGATGTTAGAATCTGTGGCCATGCTGGAGGAAGTACATCACTGGGGACAGGGTTAGCGAGTTTAACAAGCCTTTCAGGCTCTATCTGCTTGCTTTCTCAGCTTCCTGTGTTCATTGGAAGATGTGAACCTCAGCTTTCTGCTTGTGCTGGATAGCTTTAGTGTCAACTTGACACACCTGGGTTGAGGGAGCCTCAATTTGGGAATTGGCTCCATTGGATTGGCTTGTGGTCATATCTGTGGAGTATTGTCTTGATTGTTGAGCAGTGTGGAAGGGCCCAACCCACAATGAGTGGTGCCACCCTGGGCAGGTTGTTGTGTACAGTATAATAAGGTAGGCAGGGCATGGGCCAGCGGAGTAAGCCAGTGAACAGCATTCCTCCATGGCCTGTGCTTCAGCTCCTGCCTCCAGGATCCGGTGCTGAGTTCCTGCCTTGGGCTCCCTGAGTGATGAACTGTGACCCAGGAGATGTGAGCTGAATAAACCCTTTCCTCCCCAAGTTGGTGTCGGTCAGAGTGTTTTGTCACAGCAATGGAAGACAAACTAGAACACTGCTCCAACTCATGCCACCATGCCTCCCACCACAATGGACTCTCCCTGGAACCATCAATCGTAAACTCAAATAAACTTTTCCTCTTATAAGTTCCCTTGGTCATGGTAGTTTTATCACAGCAACAGAAAAGTGACCAATACACATGGCTTCATGTTGTATATAGGGATCCACTTGAACATAAAAACAAACAGCAGGGGGGCTATAGCAATTCTTTTGCAATCAAGTTTGGCTGCTACTTTCTGCAATTCCTACCTGTCCTGGGACCACTCATGAGTCAAGGACACAGTGCCAAAGGCCTCAAACAGTCAGTCAGGTACTAGCCTGATCCTTCCTGTTTGTTTTTTAGATAAGAAATAGTTGTATAGCTCAGGAAGACTGAAATGATATGTCATTAAAACCATCTTCACACTGATGGTAATCCTCCTGCTTCAGTATCCTGAGAGAATTAGCCTGCTTCTGAAAGATACTATGAACTAAGAGAAGGCAGCCTGTATCTCCAATTCTGCTAAGTTATAACTACAACTTACAGTAGAGTCGCTTTACCTTTATGAACTGTGCAAACCTTGCCAATGATAATTAGCTTTATAAACCTTAAGAGATAATTTTTCTGTTTTAGTTTCTTTTAGACAGTCTCCCATATTTATACTATTATTTAAAATATGGTCCTTCTCTAATAACCTTTGTTATTCCCCTATCTTGTCTGAAATCTCTTCTTCCAAACTCATACCGCAATGGCCTCCTGTTAAAGAAAATGCAAATCCTCATCCAGCCAACTTTACAGTCCATAGCTCCTCAGGAAGGGGTGGGGCTTTTCCTAGTTTGCCTTCAATTTTGTGACAAAACACTCTGACCAATACCAACTTGGGGAGAAAAAGGGTTTATTTAGCTTACATATATCAGATCATGCTTCATCATTTTGGGAGCCCAAAGTAGGAACTTGGGCAGGAACCTGAAGCACAGGCCAGCCATGGAGGAATGGTGCTTACTGACTTGATCCACTGGCCTTTGCTCTGCCTGCTTTCTTATACAACACAGAATCTGCCTAGGGTTGGTGACCTCCCACATCACTCAACAATCAAGAAGATGTCCCACAGGCATGGCCACAGGCCAGGTCAATGGAGGCAATTCTCCCAATTAAGGCTCCCTCAACCCAGGTGTGTCAAGTTGACATGAAAGCTATCCAGCACAGTGCCTGTGCATACCTCTTCCATCTATGATAAGATTTTGAACAACACAGTCTTGAGCAGTTTTCCATACCTGCAGTGTAGGCATGATTGCATTGGCAATAGCATGTTTGTGTGGCAGCTTTTCATTTCCCTGTGCTCCCTCAATCTTCCAGCTCTTAAAATTTTTACCTCCTCTTCTGCAATGACTCATTGGTGGTGTTATATAGCTTAAATGCTATTAAATGTATAAAGTGGACCATTCTCAATTTCATTCTCTGTAAAGAATTGTGTCCCATTGAGTTCTGAAGATAATGCCCTTGATGTTTGAAGCCACCTTAAAAAGCAACAGTGACTTCGAGCAAGGTAATTAACCCTCTATGCTTAATCTCCAAGACAGAGATAAACATAGTACTTACCACATAGGTAACATGAACTTAAAATGCAAAACTTCTAAATTCAGAGGCAGATGACAGGACCCACATGTATTGAATTATCTGTGTTAAATAATGTTCTTGAAAGATTTGTAAACCAATGAAATTCTCCCTGAAACTCGTGATAGTTTTAGAAGATGAACCTTCCATGATTTGAAGATAAACTACATGAGCTGAGGTTCCGCTTCTCCTCTTGTCACCTGCAGAAGAACTCCATGGGGCATCCCATAAAACAATGCTTGATTTCTTTGAGTCTTTTATGGAAGCAAGACATTCTGTAAATACAGTCCTGTGTGTAGACTGGACAATGGATTGTGTCCCTCTGGTGGTGTCTCATAACTTCTCTGAACAAGAAGACACGTGACTCATCACACTTACAGGATGATAGATACCACATAAAAGCAATAATAGAAGGCCTGGGACTTAGTTGACCTTGGAGCAAAAGGAAAAAAAAAAAAAAAACAACTATCCCTTAAGTCTTGTTGACCAGATTAGAATGGGCTTTTAAATATGATTATTAACATTCAAAGAAGGTTAGTTGCATCAGTCTGATATCTCTTCTTTTGAATCAAATCTTATCACAGTATGTTTGCCTTTCACTTAGGAGATAACTTCTTAGGTTGAGATACTGGTACTACTGGGCTCACCCACCTGTTTTCAGTAATCACTTTAAAGCACATAGCCATTTCACAAAAAGATGTTATATTTTGGATTATGGCTTATGAACTACTACGATCTATATACATTAGGGCAAGACACATTTTGTTGAAAAAATAGATAATAGATTTCTGAAATTCTGAAATATACTAACTGAAAACTACCTTTGATTAGAGAAACCTATATGAACTTGGATAAGGCATATGTTACACATATTCAAAATTGTAGTGAGTACCCAGTACATAAAAATATCAAGGAGCTTACACATGATCAATAATATCCTACTAAAAACAAAGAGATGTGCATTCATGTTTAATAACTGAAATACAGTGAAATTTAAAAGCTAGAAGGATTTTCATGGACATAGAGAAAGTGGGAGAAAGAAAGAGAAAAAAGGAAGAGAGAAGTGAAAAAAGTAGAAGGCTCATGAATTATGATGGTTTTACAGGTTGTAGAAATGGCTCAGCTGTTAAGAGCACTGTCTGCTCTTGTTGAGGACCTGGCTTTCTTTCCCAGCACCCACATGGTGTCTAACAACCATTTGTAACTCCAATTCCTGGGGATCTGGCATTTCTTCTGAACTCTGAGTGCATTGCCCAACACAGGTACACCTACCTACATTTGAGCAATACTCTCATACACATAAAATTAAAATAATAAAATATATGTTTTAAAATATGGTTTTACAGGATAAAGATAACTAACTTGAATTTGGTACTGAACTGAAAAATATTGAAGACTTAATGCTAAATGAAATAATATTCAATATTTGATTTAAGTCAATATTAGAAAGATGGTAAAACCGGAATTGCCATAAATGATAAATTTGGCTTTACATCATCAGTCACACAGATAAAAGCAGTAATTGAGAAAACATATAATAAGACTCCCAAATATAAAAACATGATTACTCTCAAAGTTGAACTTGTAAAATCATTGTAAAAGAGTTTTGTTTAAGCTTATGTAGAAATCCTTAGGGGCCTGAATATTCCCCAACCATAATTCATAGTGAAAATAAAACAAGTTCTGGCTGAGCAAATTACCTATCACTTTTGAAGACAAAAAATACAAAGACAATGATATGTTTGTGCATAGTTTTGAAAATTAAAGAAAAAAAAATGATCCACAAAGCTAGGACTTAAACCACATCTTGCAAGGGAGATAACTCTAACTCCTAGAAAGATGAGGCCACAATATGAAGTGTCCTTTACACAGTTTATGCTGGAGTGTCAGTTGTCAACTTTATACAGCTAGGAGAAGGGACCCCAGTTGGGGTGTTCACTTCATTGGATTGACACCTGGACAAGTCTATGAGTCATTTTATTAATTAATAACTAATATGCGAGTGCCCAAACCATTGTGGGTACTGCTACTTCTGAGCAGGTGTTCCTGAGCACAGGCTTGAGGAGCAAACTGGTAAGCAGTGCTCCTCTGCGGTCTCTGCTTCAGCTCCGACCTTCAAGTTCTCATCTTTAGTCTTGTCCTGTCTTCCATGATGATGGACATGAATAGAGTAAGTCAAATAAACCCCATGCTCCCAAAGTTGGTTTTGAATAGAGTGTTTTATTAGGGCAAAAGTAAATCCAAGTGCAATAGAAGTTGGTGGGAGAATGGGGAGGAATCATTGGGAGGGACCTGACAATACTGTTTTGCTGAGGATAGTGGAAGCATTTGGAAATTGGCCTGGAAAAGTCGTTGAGTGCTCAGGGGTTACTGGGGTGTTCTGAGGAAGCTTGGAAGATAAAAACGTTTAGAAATATATAGATGATGGAGGTCTGGCTTGTGAAACTTCAGAGAGAAGGCAAGATCCTCTCAAAGACTCTATGTAGGTCATTTCTGTGATGGATTTTGGATGAAGAATCTGCTGAGGGGTCTGGAGAAATAGCTTAGTGGTTAAGAGCACCGATTGCTCTTGCAGAGGACCCGCGTTCGATCCCCAGCACCCACAGGGTGGCTAAAAACCATCTGTAACTCCAATTCCAGGAGAACTCCAGTTCCAGGGGAATCCGAAATCCTCTTCTGACCTCCGCGGCATTCTCGCACGAGACAGGTGCACTTACTTACATACAGGCATTACACTCTACACATACAAAAATAAAAAAAAAAAAAAAAAAAAAAGATAGAATCTTGTGACGTTGAAACCTTTGCTTTACTGAGACAATAGATTCTGGTTATCAGGGGATGAAAATTCAGCTAGTGATTAACTAGACCAGCATCACTGATTTAAAAATCTTCTAGGAAGTATTTCCTTAGGGTCAACACAAGAAACGCTGGTGCGGAGGTAGCTGAGGCTACATTAAAAGCTGGAAGAATTTTGTAAAGGGTCTTCAATGTGGTAATGGTTTTGATATCATAACAATAGCAGAACTGAAGGGGCAATTGAGAGAAACTGAGGACTGGACCCTGTGAGGCCAGGAGAGGAGATTGGTGAAGCTGCTACCGCATTTGCAGTACAGACCACAGAATAGTTGAGATGCCAGCACCTCAGGATATCAACCAAGAAATCAGCAGGTGTAGAGTAGAGCTGGCCTGAGACTACAGGATATGCTGTTTGTGTATTATGGTGGCAGAGCCAGAGAGGTACAATGACCCCTGTTCTTCAGAGCTGAGAAAAATAGGAGTAAATGCTGGATGTCAGTCACTGAGCTATTTACAGTGTTCAATTCTTGTCCTCCTTTGATATGACTGTGTCCTGGTTCTTGGGTCTCAGAGTACTACACATTCCTCTTCCTGCCTTGAGTTCATGCACCGACCGACTTTCCTCAAATATACATTTGAAGAGTAACATGAAAAAAGCCCCTTCCGGGCTGGGGAGCGCTGGCTACGCGGTTTTTTGGTTAACGAGCGCCGACCTCGATTCCCGCTCTTGCAGCGGACCCGGGTTCGATCCCCAGCACCCACATGGCGGCCGAGAGCCGTCTGAAACTCCAATTCCAGGAGAACTCCAGTTCCAGGGGAGTCCGACGCCCTCTTCTGACCTCCGTGGCATTGCACGTCACGGGTGCACAGACTTGCATGCAAACAATACATTCATACACATACGGAAATAAATAAAATTAAAAAAAAAAAAAGAAAAAAGCCCCTTCCTCCCCAAATTAGTTTGGGACAGCATTTTATCATAGCGAGAGGAAAACAAACTAGGAGACCCTTCCAATGAGACCTGGATTATTTGGATAGATATAGTGCTGTGGTTTGGATACACACAGGGACTCAATGAACAAAGTTATTACTATGGTGGAAAAGGAAGAATGTCTCATGTAGCCAAGGCTGATTTGAAATTTCTGTGTACCTGAGGATGTCATTTAACTCCTGATCTTTCTGCTTCCACCTCTAATTGCTGGAATTAAAAGTTTAAGAGTGAATATAAATCCATTTTAATTGGATAGAGAGGTTAAGAGCATGTATTACTCTTGCTAAGGACATCCATTCTCACACTGGGAAGCACACAACTAACTATAACTGATGTTCTAGTAGGATCTGGAGCCTCTCACCTCCCTGGATACCTGCAGCCACATGTGTATACACACACACACACACACACACACACACAACATATATGCATGTGCAATTAAATATATATATTTACTGTCATAATTTATGTAAATATTGAAATATTATATAGATTTTGCCATGCTTTTTAATTTCCTCTAAATATTTTAAATTAATTCTATTTTCATGCAATAATAGTAGATAAACTATAAGGAGCCCAAAAGTTTCCATAATTATCAATCAATTACCTCATTAATAAACAATTTAAGCAAAAATCAGATATTGCAGATATTCATCTACGAGTACTGCCAAAAAATATTTCAGAGTAGGTGTTCTGGTGACCATGGATAGAGTCAGTTCTGTTTCTTCAGAAGATCACCAGAGTAACCCAAACGTGCAATAATGCCACACCCAGAAATAGGGACAGAATAGCCAGTGTAGCTGATGTTTTGTTTCTGCCTCCTCCAGAAAGATGCCTCCAAAAGCCTGATCCTGTAGATCGCATTGCCTTGAAGTCAGCAGACTCTGGATTGGATCCTTACCAGTAGTCCTCAAGTACAGCACAAGTGGAATACATCCACTCATTCTTGGTAAATTCTGAGCATCAGGGGAGCTAATGGAAATGAATCATCAGCTTCTCTTTTCCCTTGCTACCTACCTGTAGTAGAAACAAAATGTGGTTCCAGCTGACTGGGAAACGTGTCCCGGAAGGCTTGGGAACTAGGAGTCAAGGCCTAATCCCAGAGTTCGGGGCAAGTATTCCATGGAGGTTTACTTGCTGCTGGTGATCGAGCTAGGGGTGGAGTCTGAGGGGACCTGCGGTCCAACTTACTGGTAAAGGTGTCCCAGAAGGCTTTGGGAGCTAGGAGCTGAGGCTCTAACACAGACAGCAACCAAACAACCCCCCTGCCCCCGCTGCCAACTGACACCCCCAACTGGAACTCAAACACCCCCCCACCCCCGCTGCCAACTGACACCCCCAACTGGAACTCAGCAGAGAGTGGCTGACAGCAGAGGGAATAGAGTGTTCAGACAGTGTCACCCAGGTTGCTACCCATCCAGCTCCTGCAGAACAGAAAGGGAAAAGTGAACTATACCTTCCAATATATAACCAAAATTGAAAGCCTAAAACCTACACAAGTCAACACTCATTCATAAGGAGAATATAACAAAGAGACCCACCCAAAGGAATCAAGGAAAGCAATCTTTCAACAAAGTGAAGAGGCATTCAAATTTCGCATCAGAATACAGGCAAAAAGCTAACCACATGCCGAGAGCACAACAAAAGAACAATATGGGAAAAGCACAGAACAACTTCACACCAAATTCTATGGAGCCAGTGGAGGACCCCTACTGTGGGATCTCTGTAGAGGTAATCCAGGACCCAAAATAACAGATCCCAAAATAACAATCCCAGATACATTCAAAGAAATCATAAAACTAAGGGGAGAGAATGAAAAACTCATAAAGGACCTAGAGGAAGACAAGGACAAACTTCGGAAAGAACTGAAAGGAGAAAATGACAGATTCTGGAAAGAGCTAGAGGGACAAAATGACAAACTCCGGAGGAAGTGGAAACACTGAAAAGATCCCACGCTGAAATGAAAAAGGAAACCAATGAACTACAAGAAAAGATTGAGAAGCTCCAAAAGGAAATGGAAATTGTAAGGAAAACACAGGAAGAACAACAAAAAAGGAAATTGAACAGTCATCCAATCAAGAAGAAAGAATGGGAAAAAGCCTCAGAAGCAGAATGGCGGAAGCAGAGAAAAGAATATCAGACCTGGAAGACAACACAGAACAACTAAAAAGCTCAAGTAAAGAATATGAAAAATTTAAAAATACACAAGAGTGGAACAACCAAGAAATGTGGGACACTATGAAAAGATCAAACCTCCATATCATACGGATAGAGGAAGAAGAATCCCAAGAAAATGTTATTGACCAGATTGTCAACAAAATAATAGAGGAAAATTTCCCCAAACTAAAAAAAAGACAAACCCATGCAAATACAAGAAGCAAGTAGAACACCAAATAGACTAGACTAGAAAAGAAACTCCCCCTGCCATATCGTAGTTAAAATGCTAGAAACCCAAAACAAAGACAAAATTCTGAAAGCCACAAGAGAAAAACAACAAGTTACATACAAGGGAAAACCTATCAGAATCACAGCTGACTTTTCAGCACAAACCATAAAAGCAAGAAGAACGTGGACCAAAGCATTCCCAGTGCTAAAGGACTATGGATACCAATCTAGGTTACTATACCCAGCAAAAATATCCATTCTAGTTGAAGGAAAGAGAAAAATCTTCCATGTCATAAACAAGATGAAAGAATACATGCTTGGAAAACCAACCCTCCAGAGAATGCTTGAAACAATTCAAAGGACAGAGGAGAGGAGCAACTATCCCCAGGCACCTTAAAAGAAAAAAAATTAATAAAAACCAAAATGCAGAGGTAGAAACCTACACAAAAAATTGCAAACGTATAATAAGATGAAAGGAAGTAACATATACCTCTCAGTTATAACCTTAAATATCAATAGGCTAAACTCCCCAATCAAAAGACATAGAGTGGGAGAATGGATTAGGACACAGAGCCCATCAATATGTTGTCCACAAGAAACCCATTTCACCCTTAAGGATAGGCGTCAACTTAAAGTGAAAGGATAGAAAAAATATTCCAAGCAAATGGTACTAAAAAGAAAGCAGGAGTTGCTATCCTAATATCAGACAAAATAGACTTCAAAGTAGAAGCAATTAGAAGAGACAAGGAGGGCTATTATATCCTTATCAAAGGGAAAATTAACCATGAAGACTTTACAATAATGAATATATATGCACCAAACTCTGGTGCACCAAGCTTTGTAAATGCAACTCTACAGGACCTCAAGGCACAGATTAACCCCAACACACTCATAGTAGGGACTTCAATACCCCACTAAGTCCATTGGACGGATCAACTGGACAAAGAATAAACAGAGAGACATCTGAACTGAACAATACAATAAGGAAATGGACCTCACAATCTTCCGAGTATTCCACCCAAACACCAGAGAACATACTTTCAACTCAGCACCTCACGGAACACTCTCCAAAATTGACCACATACTTGGACACAGAAAAAAAAAAAACCTCAACAAATACAAAAAATTGAAATAACTTCATGCATTCTGTCAGACCATAGCGCAATAAAGCTCAATATCAACACCAGGATAAGTCCCGCTACCTACATGAACACATGGAGACTAAACAATACACTCCTGAATAATGATTGGGTCAAGGAGGAAATAAAGGAAGAAATAAAAGCATTCCTGGAACTAAATACAATGACAATACAACACAACAAAACCCATGGGCACTTTAAAAGCAGTCCTAAGAGGGAAGTTTATATCCCTGGGTGCCTATCAAAAACAACAACAACAACAACAACAACAACAACAACAACAACAAAGAAAGAACACAGATAATTGAACTAACACTGCAGCTAAAAACACTGCAAAGACAACAACAAATAAACCCTAAACACAACAGACTGGAGGAAATAACAAAAATCAGAGCAGAAATCAATGAAATAAAAACAAAGAAAACAATAAAAAAAAATCAAGGAATCCAAAAGTAGGTTCTTTGAGAAAATAAACAAGATAGACAGACCCCTAGTCCAGTTAACCAAAAGAAAGAAAGAGCAATTCCTAATCAATAGAATTCAGGAGGAAAGGGGGAAATATCACTACAGACAGTGAAATTATCCAGATAATCATACAGGAATACTTCAAAAACCTATACTCTACCAAATTTGAAAACCTAAGAGAAATGGATGAATATCTGCAATCCAGGGAATAAGCAAGGCTACACCAAGAGGAAATTGACAGCTTAAACAGACCCATAACATATGAAGAAATTGAAAATATAATAAGAGACCTCCCAACTAAAAAAAGCCCAGGTCCAGATGGTTTCACAGCAGAATTCTATAAAACATTCAAAGATGACTTGCAACCATTATTACTAAAACTGTTCAGAAGGATACAAGCAGAAGGAAATCTCCCAAATTCCTTCTATGAAGCCACCATCACTCGAATACTAAAACCAGGCAAGGATGCAACCAAAAAAGAGAACTACAGACCCATCTCATTAATGAACTCAGATGCAAATTTCTCTACAAAATATTCTCAATCTGTATACAGACCCACATCAAAAAGATCATTCACCTTGGTCAAGTTGGGTTCATACCAGAGATGCAGGGATGGTTCAACATATGAAAATCAGTAAATATCATAAAACACATAAATGGACTGAAGGACAAAAACCACTCCATCATCTCAATTGATGCAGAAAAGGCTTTGACAAAATCCAGCATCCCTTCATGATTAAAGTCTTAGAGAGAATTGGACTGGAAAGATAATTCCTCAACATAATCAAAGCCATATATAAGAAACTCACAGCCAATATCATCCTAAATGGAGAAAAGTTAGAAGGATTCCCCGTAAAGGTAGAAACCCGACAAGGCTGCCCCTGTCACCACTCCTCTTCAATATAGTGTTTGAAACACTGGCTAGGGCAATAAGGCAAGAAAAGACAATAAAAGGAATACTAATTGGAAAAGAGGAAGTAAAACTATCCCTTTTTGCAGATGATATGATAGTTTACCTAAGGGATGCTAAAAACTCCACAAGAAAACTAGAAATGATTAAAAGTTTCAGTAAAGAAGAGGGTTACAAAATTAACCTAAAACGGGGCTGGAGAGATGGCCTAGCAGTTAAGAGTGCCGACCGCTCTTGCAGAGGACCCGGGTTCAATCCCCAGCACCCACATGGCGGCTGAGAACCGTCTGAAGCTCCAATTCCAGAAGAACTCCAGTTCCAGGGGAATCTGAGACCCTCTTCTGACCTCCATGGTGTTGCACGACACTGGTGCACAGACTTGCATGCAGATAGTACATTCATACACATACAGAAATAAATAAAATTAATAAAAATATTTAAAAAAAATAAAAAAATCAAAAACAAAATTAACCTAAAAAAAATCAGTAGCTTCTCTCTACACCGAAAACAAGCAACTGAAGAAGGAATATAAGGAGTCCTTCCCACTCACAATAGCCTCAAAACCAATAAAATACCCAAACCTAACCAAAACCACTAAAGATCTCTCACCCAAAATTATAAGATCCTGAAGAAGGAGATTGAAGAAAACATCAGAAGATAGAAAGACCTCCCATGCTCATGGATTGGAAAAATTAATATAGTAAAAATATCCATTTTACCCAAATTAAAATACAGATTCAACACAATCCCAATTAAACTCCCAAGAACATTCTTCACAGGCTTGGAAAAAAAAATTCTTAAATTCATATGGAACAACAAAAGACCCCGAATAGCTACAGAAACCCTGAGTGAAAAGAGCAATACAGGGGGGATTTCTATACTGGACATCAAACTATATTACAAGGCTATAGTCATAAAAACCGCCTGGTACTGGCACAAAAACAGACGGGTAGACCAATGGAACAAAACTAAAGATCCAAACTTGTGCACATACAATTTCAGCCATCTCATATTTGACAAGGGGGTTCAAAAAGACTCAGTGGAGGAAAGACAGCATCTTCAGCAAATGGTGTTGGCAAAACTGGATTACCACATGTAGAAAAATAAAATTAAACCCCTACCTCTCAGCTTGTACAAAAATCAACTCCAAATGGATCAAAGACCTCAATGTGAAGCCCAAAACTCTAAAGGTGATAGAAGAAAAGGTTGGCACCAACTTACAAGACATAGGTGTAGGAAAAGTCTTTCTAAATCAGACAGCAGCTGCTCAGGAAATAATGTGGGCAATTGACAAGAGGGACCTTATTAAACTCAAAAGTTTCTGTACAGCAAAAGAAACAGTCAGGGGAATGAAGAGAAAACCCACAGAGTGGGAGGAAACCTTCACTGTTGATACATCTGACAGAGCATTAACTTCCAGAATATATAAACTATTCAAAAAACAAAGAAGAAAACAAATGATTCACTCAAAAGATGGAGTAAAGAGCTGAGCAGAGACTTCACAAGTGAGGAAATAGAGATGGCTGAGAAACATCTTAAAAAGTGTTCAACATCTCTAATAATTAAGGAAAAGCAAATTAAAACCACTTTAAGATACCATCTCACCCCAATAAGACTGGCAAGGATCAAGAAAACAAATGATACTAAATGCTGGAGAGGGTTTAGGGAAAGGGGAACACTCATCCACTGCTGGTGGGAATGCAAACTTGTACAAGCACTATGGAAAGCAGTATGCAGAACCCTTAAAAGACTCAAAATGAGCCTACCACCTGACCCAGCCTACCACTCCTGGGAATATATCCACCAGACTCTTCATACCACAGAGATACATGTACAGCCATGTTCATTGCAGCTCTCTTCACAATAGCAAAGAGCTGAACCAACCAAAATGCCCCTCAACTGACAAGTGGATAGAGAAAATGTGGTACATCTACACAATGGAGATCTACACAGCTGTAAAGAAAGAAGACATCATGAAATTTGCAGGTAAATGGATGGAACTGGAAGAAATTATCTTAAGTGAAGTAACACAGTCTCAGAAAAACAAACGATGAATGGTATTCCTCATCTGTGGATGCTAGCACCAATAACCCAGTTGTAAATATTCCGTGTGGGGAGTGATGCATATTGGAAAGAACAACAGAAAAGACTGTAACATAGACTGTTTGGCTTCTCGCCCACTTGTGTCCCTTTTCTAAAGCCTAGGGAACAATCCGCGGATAAGGGCACGTGGTAGAATGTAAGGGCTGTGACTGGACTCTTATTTGATCAACATGATAGTACATATAAGCTCCCCCAGCTGGACAATGGGGGCCTCGGGCTGTATAAGTTTGGGCATAGCTACTTGCAAATTGGTTATGCATGAAGGATGCCTGTATTCATTACTTATGAACTATTATTAAAAATAAAAATTTAAAATAAAAAAATTAAAAAGAAAGAAAACATGGTTCATGTAAATTGCCGAGGATTCTTGAGTTCTGTCTCACTGGACTTGACAAACTTGGTAACTGATGGTTACTGAATGTGATTAAAATAGATTCCTTTTGGAAGCTGGAGAGGTAGCCTAGTGGTTAAGAGCACTGACTACTCTTGCAGAGGACCCGGGTTCAATCCCCAGCACCCACATGGCGGCTGAGAACCGTCTGTAACTCCAATTCCAGGAGAACTCCAGTTCCAGGGGAATCTGACACCGTCTTCTGACCTCCGCGGCATTGCACAACATGGGTGCACAAACCTACATGCAGACAGTACATTCATACACATACAAAAGTAAATAAAATTTTAAAAAATAGATTCACTCTTAATGCTAATATAATAACTTAATCTAGCAAGTTAATTGTGGGACCATAAGGTAATAATTTTTATTGAATGTTTAAATTTCCCTTTGCTTTGATCAATTACTTCTTACTATTTTCTATTTGTTTCCAAATCCAACCATGTTGCATAATATAACTTTTACATTCTTTTATTCCATTGGCTTCTAACTTCTTAATTCATTTTGTTCTTGTAACTTACTGAAAAGAAATAATCACATCTTTTGCTGCTTATAATTAACAGAGTTTTTATTTTAATGATTGTATCTTGATGATATCAGTAAACATATTCTTCTGGCCTTGTGGTTCCTATAATTTGGAATTAATTAAACCTACTTAATAATGAGATTTAGATACTGTTACATATTATTTCATAGTGTAGATTTTTAGTTATATGGATATAAATGAGTATTCTAATACTTTATAGTTTTTTGTTGCCATAAATGTTATTGTAGTTGGGCTTATGTGCACATATCTCTGCATATTTGTCTGATCATTTACTTCAAATAAATTGTTAAAATTCTATTGCAGACTCAGAAATGATATATGCTATTGAATTATGTTGGTTCATATTTTCAAAATGTGACTTACGATTTTCCTTTAGAATTGCATTTCACACACACAGACATTCATTTTTAAAAAATATTTATTTATTTATTTACTTATTTATTTATTTGTATGAATGTACTGTCTGCATGTAGGTTTGTGCACCCTTGTCGAGCAATGCCGCATTGGTCAGAAGACAGTGTCAGATTCCCCTGGAACTGGAGTTACAGACGGTTCTCAGCTGCCATGTGGGTGCTGGGGATCGAACCCGGGTCCTCTGCAAGAGCAGCTGGTGCTCTTAACTGCTAGGCCATCTCTCCAGCCCAGACATTCATTTTTACATTTTAGAATATTTACTTAGATCCACTGGAGCTGGATAGATGTCTGAGTGCTTACAAGCAGTGCCTGCTCTTGCAGGGACCCAGGTTCAGGTCTTAGTACCCACATCGAGGCTACAACAGTCTGTTACTCTAGTTCCAGTGGACCTTATACCCTCTTCTGGCCTCCCTATGCTTTGTATACAAATATTGCAATTATATATGCATAGGCAACCCGTTCATACAAATAAAATATAAATCAATTAGATTAAAATACTTACTTAGACTCAGCTGTTATTTCCAGGTGCTCTTTACCTTGTTATTTAAAGTTAGAGTTTTCCACTTGCTCAGAACTCATTGATCAGGCAAAGTTCCTCAAACCCCTGGGATCCTCCATCTTTGCCTCCAGAGTACTGTGATTAAAAACACACCATTCTTCTAAGTGGATCCTAGGAATGGTTGAACTCAGATCCTCATACTTTCTGAGCACTTCACTAAATCTCCCTAGCCCATTTTTTCTTCTTGTTAAGGAGAAACCACAGATGCTTATGGATTTGTTTTATTATTCTTAAAAAAAATTGCTAAGTGCTTCCATTAGAATGCATCCACTTTGAGCCTAGCATCATGTACTTGGTCATGGAATTCCATCGCAGCTAGAATGCTCTTGTAAATTGTTTCTGAAGTTGAACACATTTGCCTCTACAGCAAAGTTTTCACAGAATAACATCTTCCTTGTTGAATTGCATATTCCTTAGCAGCCTGTGGGGCTCTTGTCAGGATAATATATTAGGCTATTTCATATTATCACCTTGGGAGTTTTGCTATTCATTTGCTATCTTTCTAACAAATCAGCAGTTAATGTGAGACAATGCACAAACAAAAGGGATCTTTTTTTCAGGTTTCCTTCCTGAAATCACTTGAAAAATAATTTTAGAAAATGAAATATCATTCACTTCCTTTATTCTATGTTTGGTGTTTAATGGATAAGCACTAAACAAGGATCAAAATCTAAGTGTATTGTAAAATTTACTACAAGAAGATACTAGTACATTGTTACATAAAAAGCATGAAATATTGAATGTGGACCCAAAACCATAGATGCTAATCTATTGGTTTGGGTTTTTTTTTCTTCAGTTGGAACTCTCCTTTCTCAATAAATATACGTTGAAATCTTACTCTCCTTGTGTTTTTACTTATAAGCATGTCTGAAAATGGGGATTTTTAGCAAAATAAAATGAAAATATAACTTTCAGTGCTAATCTAATATGAGTGTTATGATTATAAGGAAAAGAAAATTGTAGGGAAGTTTGGACAGAGACAGACATTTCGGGATGGACTCATGTGAAATTAAGAAAGACACATTGAGGTACAGGCAGATCTTGGGATTATATCATAATACTATATACTATTAGCAAGCAAGGAATTCTTGGGACTACAGGAAGCTCTAAGAAGCATTAATTTTATTCAGCTGGGCTTGGGACTACAGGAAGCTCTAAGAAGCATTAATTTTATTCAGCTAGGCTTCAGAGTTTGCACTCAGACAGCTAGAGTTGTAGATATCTGGCTTCTGAACCTGTCAGATTATCCATTTCAGTTGTTATTTAGTGTTGCTTGTTGTTGTTGTTCCTGGAAGCCATGTAAATTGGTGCAGTGACTAATTGAGAAATCCAGAATTAAAGAAGGGAAGGGAAACAATTTGGGTACTAATGATAACTATTTGAGTTCAGGAGCTTATCTATCAGATTCTTCTAGGTGTATTCTCTGCTCCTCCTACAATAGCTATGGACACAAACTGATCATGGTTGGCCCTTTGTATCTGCTCATTCTGTATTGGCAAATTCAACAAACCACAGATGGAAAATATTAAAAGAAAATTGTGCTACTACTGAATATGTACATATTTTCCATGTATTTGTTCTGTATGCAATTTAGTATAACTATTTATATTTCACTTGTATTTTATTAGCTATTATAAATAAACCACAGGAGGTTTCATAGGAAGATATCCACAGATAATATTCATTTATGCATAACTGTGTCCAAGGGATTTGAAAAATCTATAATTCTACTATCAATTGTGGATGCTGGAACAAATTCTTAGCAGATACTGAGGATGATTATACTCCCCTGACAATTTATAAAATCTCATTATAGCATATATGTACATGTACATTTATTATTTATCAAACATGTTCTAATCTTTACTCAGCTATAAGTCTTGTAAGAAAAAAATCAGATTTAATTATTTTTCTCAATCTTTCTTGCTGATTAAAAAAGGAATGCCTATCACAATTGTACTATTTCTTCCAAAATTTATATTTTTATCTTCTGATTCACAGTACACACGCACACACACACGTGCATGTGCAGTTGCATGCCAAAAAGTATACACAAGAATTATATTTCCATGTAATTTTTAATGACCTAAACTCTTTTTAAACAATAAATTAACAGAGGTTTATTTTTCATTTCACTGATTAAATCAGTCAATTGAAGGAAAAAAATCTTATAGTCAACCTATAATAACAAAACTTTTATAGAGAAATTACTCATCATGTGATTATAAAATCGCAGCTAAATAAATAAGCATATAGATGTAAATATTTGATTTCTCATTAATAGAAATGTGAAATAACACTTTACTTTGAATTAGAAACATAAAATAGGAAAGCCAATCAGACAATAAACTGATTGTCTTTCTGTCAAAATCCTTTGTCACATCTGTTTCTTATAAGAAGTTAGTTATTCCTCTAGCAATATAGTAAGCCCCTGTTTTGTTTTTGTTTGTAAGACGAATAAACTTTCTTTCAAGGGTACTTTTGCTTAAACATATTTTCTACCTATATTTTCATATCCGTAGTACGCACGAATGCAATTAAAAATAGATAATATTTGTATGAAATAGTAATGGAACCTCTGATTGTGTATTATAGCTTCATTTTCTCTAATAAAGTTTATGATATATACCTTTTATTTTTTCTTCCTTAATAAAAAAGTAATACTCACTAACTTTCCAGGTCATAGTTAAGAGATAGAGGACAATCATTTTTAATAATAATTTTAATAATAAATTTACCATTTATAAAATCTAGGTAAGGCAATTATTGTCTTAACATATTGATGCATTCTGTTATTAAAATGTGGTTGCCTGATGCTGACCTCTGCATTGCTAAGTGGTCCTCAGTGGTAATATATATAGCTTAGGCTTCGAATGGAGAAACCCACAGCAAGTGTTCAAACTGAATGCTGCACAGAGAAGCCTGATGCTTACAAAGCCAAATCTGGCAACCAAGGACTGTGAGGGAATTGCCAGTGAGATTTTCCATGATTGCCAGCTGCACTGTGGATGCCTGTGGTCAGAGAGGAGAGCTAGACTCCACTCCCAGAAGCAGCTGTCATCAACCCAGAAAAGCCAAATGCAATCCTTTCCAACCAAATCCCTTATCAGGGATTTCCTTCCAATCCAATGATACATTCTATCTCAAAATTTACAATGGCATAACACTTCATGTGGAAAACATGCCATTTCTTTTCTTGGAAGTCAAAAGTTCTCTGATGCTGGCAAGATGTCCTTGGAGAAAAGCTAGGCTTCTCAATGTGTTTTCATTGCTTTTGTATTTGTTCACTTTGTGAGTATTCATCCTGTAGGATAATGAGTGGTGATCAACCACAGTGAAATGACTGTCCCTGTAGGGTTTCTGTAAGTGACTATCAACCTTCGTCATTAAGAATAAATGATACGCTTATTCCCATCCTTTATGTCATGTCTCTACTGTTTATGTTTTATCAGTTTTCATGTTTAACTTTGTGTGTGACTATATGTTGTCTTTCTTTTTAGAGTTTTGCCCCATACAGTGTTTCATTCCCTGCTTCAGAAAACTGAGTTGGTTGTTCATAGATTGGGCTAGATCCCAAGGAAAGGATTACTCCTCCAGATTAACAAGTGGTTTTTTGTTTTGTTTTGTTTTGGTTTTGTTTTTGTTTTATTGTGAAGCCAATGTGAAGCATCACAAGCAAATCCGGTGAGTTCCTTCAGCCCTTGACTGCATCCCTCTCATTAAGGAATGCTAAGATGGTTCCAGAAAAAGCAAGCATTATTTAAAGTGCTTTGTAAAAAAATATATGCACATGTTGACAAATCCTTAAGGAATCCAAAAACAAGTTGGTGTGTTCTTTTAGGAGTTACTGAAAGTGATTAATCATTTGTGGTTCATTAAGAACTATTTGTATATAGAAACAGTTCCTGAGTCTCCAATAGGGGAATAAACAAAGTGAATAAAAATGCCTTATCCACATGCTAGAGAACAATGAAAAAAGAAGCTGTGATGATACTAAGATAAAGTTTAACATGAATCGCAAGGAGGAGAGCATAGAATAAACTATAACAGTATGCCTTTCTTAATGAACTTGAATGGCTTGGTATCATATTGAGCTGGTACTTGCATTTGTTTATTCATTAGTTAATTAATATATCTTGGTAAGGAATGAGTCAAAAGAACCTGCTAATAACTATGGGTTTTAAAGATGGAAATGATGGTTTTAAAGAATGTATTTTATTTTGTATGTTTTACATCTCATAAATATTTTATTATGCTTCTTGTATCAGCATCATTGTTTAAACATAGGTGACTATTTGTGGCACTATTCTCAGATATATAACTTTCCTGATAAGTAAAAAAATAATATATAAATAATTTCAAATATGATAAAGTTATACATAAATGAAATGCCCAGCTCTAGAGCTAAAGTTCAGTGTGTACCAATACTTCACATCAGTCTTATGTACAAGGAAGTTTATGGGATAATGAAGAATGAATAGACAATTCAATATCTGGAATTAGCCTCTATATTGGAAGTCAAGTTTTTTTTAACCTTTTATTGAATTGTTGTACATTTCATACATCCTTTCTCAGTTCAATCCAGACTCATTTCCCTCTCCATGCCCCCCACCCCTCCAGAATTCAAGTATTTTAACTTCAATCTTGAACATATTGTTTAGTTCTTTCCGTACATGGTAGAGGACAACATTTAAAAAGCACTTAGGAAATTAAACCATATTATGGCATAGTACTTAACCAAAGATCAAACCAAGAAATAGGAGGAAGAGGAGGAGGAAGGGGAGGAGAGATTAGGAAGAGGAAGAAAGAGAAGAAGGAAGAGGAGGAGGAAGTGAAGGAGTTGGAGGGGGAGAAAATGGGTCAGGAAGAGGAGAGAGGAGGGGGAAGTAGGAGGAAGAGGAGGTGGGTGGGAAAGAAATGGTAGAGGAGGTGGAGGAGAAAAATGTATGAGCATTTAGGATAAGTGTATTATTACAATTTCTCAGTGAAAGTTCCTGTCACTTTAATCAGTGACTGAACAAGTTCACCTTTATAGCCTGTTCACTGCGAAGATTTATACCATCTACTAAGTGACTAAACAAATCAATCATGAGACCAATACCATAAATAGTATATTTTTTCCTTTACTATGTAAGCCACAGTGAACTTTGTATTTGCATTCATTTGAAAATATTTTAAAAATGAGAAATGTAGGAATATCCAAATAAAATAAACTCCATAAATCTATTAAACATGCATTGCTCATTCTATTTGAAACATTTTTAAAAATGTGTCTATATGATAGCACACACACCACACATGTATGTGAAATTCAAAGGCAGCTTGCAGACATGCTTTCTTCTTCTCCCATGTTAGTTCTAGGTTTCAAAGACAGGTTGTTAACCCTGACGGCAAGCAGCTTTGCCCAATGAGCCATCTTGTTACCCTAGAAATTTAATTTTTGATTGTTAAATTTTATGAATCATAGGTTGTGATAAAAACCATAGAATTAATGACTACTCTGAATGAAAATATTTAAGTCAAAGGTGAATGCAATGCGAGTGCATTTATAGCTCTAATCAGGCATATTAAATGTATAGCAAAAATAACAACATGGTACTCAGAGAAGCCCAAAGTGGTCCTAATCAATACAGGATTTTCTATTCCTCTTCTTGCCCATAGGAAATAGTTTCTAAGACCCTGTTGCTGAACTCGAGCTGGTGCTCAGCTGAAGGTTTACTTCTTGCTGACTTGTTTTCATGGTATACGAAGGTTGGATCCAAGGTGTTGTTGGAGAAAAAGCATCAGAAGTCTTACCTATCTGTGAAACCTACAAACTACAATATCACACTGTCAATCAAAATGTGTACAGTACTGAATAGTGGTTCAACTATCATAGTGGTAACCAGCCACTCTCCAATAGACTTTGTAGCCTGCTCTAAGAAAGAATTCATTCTGGTACTGTAAACCCAGTCAAAATACCATAGTTGAAGAAGTCTTAGGCTCTATCACAAAACAATCTACTCTTGGTTAGTTAAATTGTCATGGTGACAAGCTGCTTCCTCCATAATTAGATTTATACTCATAGTCAAATACTATTCCTAACCTTAGTTAAAAAGTAACTCTTTGCAGGGATCAACAATGATTAAGGAAACCCAAGTCTGTGTAACATGCTGGCAAATGTAATAGTTCAGTGCTCAGTCCTAAACCATACATTTATATCACCCCCCTTTAGGCATATCAAAGCCAATGCCTTCACTGACCCTTTACAAAACTGGACCTATCCACACAAAAGTGGACATAGTCCATCATGGATTGATGAGCTCACCAGACCCTACCCCTCATTGTTGAACAATACAGATTGATTCTGTAGGAGGAAAAGGTATTGTCTATACTTGTGTATACACTGAGGAGTCCATCAGACTTCAACAAATAGTTCCAAACCCATAGCCAGTCAGTATTCTAGTACTCATCAAGGAAGGAGTCATGAGGGCCCTCCTATAGTTGGCAGGCTTTGGGCATTTGATGGCTATTTAGAATCAGTTTGCTTCAGGGTTGTGGCTCTGGGTAGGTTAACCATGATTCAATGGTTGAATTCACAGTCATGCACATGTGGGTAGAAGTAATTTTGGAATTAGTGGGTTATTTAAAAAAAAAGAAGAGGAAAACATGAAGTTAAGTTGGAGACGTTGGGGAGTCGGGTGCTGAAAGGAATTGGGATGGTGATGTGATCAAAATATATTGCATATGTGTATGACATTCTCAACAAGCACAAAATTAAAATAAAGCAAATTAAAGAACAAATAGGTACAGAATGTGTTAATTGCTTTTCTGTTGCTGTGATAGAACAACATGACCAAAGCAACTTATAAAATGAAGAGTATATTATGTATGCTTATGGTTCCCATGATGTAAAGGTTCATCATGGACACATAGTGGCAGAGGCAGCTGGAAAAGAAAGCTGAGCACTCATGTCTCAGAAAGCCAAGAGACCATGGTAGAAATGGGGTAAGACTATGAACTCTCAAAGGCCACCTCCAGTGATATGCTTCCTGCAGCATGGCTACCCCTCCTAAATATTCTGTGACTTCCTCAAACAGCACCATCAACTGACCAAGTTTTCAGATAGAACAAGCTACGTGGTATAGTTCTCATTCAAATCACCACCTATATATCAAATAGAGAATGCATACATATTGAGGACAGTGTAAAAGAAATTACTGCTTTTTGTTTCTTTTTATTTGTTTATTTGTTTGTTTTTGTTTTAATACAGGGTCACCCTCTAGTTCCAGCTGCCCTGAAACTTACTATGTGGACTGAGCCTACCACCTGACCCGGTCATACCACTTCTGGGTATATACTCACAAGATGCATCCTACCATAAAGATACATGTACAGCCATGTTTATTGCAGTTCTCTTCACAATAGCAAAGAGCTGGAACAAACCCAAGTGGCCCTCAACTGATGATTGGAGAGAGAAAATGTGGAACATCTACATAATGGAGCTCTATGCAGAGGTAAAGAAAGATGATATCCTGAAATTTGCAGGTAAATGGATGGAACTTAAAGATATGTTAAGTGGAGTAACACAGCCCCAGAAAAACAAAAGATGAATGATATCCCTCATCTGTGGATGCTAGCACCAAGTACCTAGTTGTAAGGCAAATTGAACAACATTAATGCTATATTCCTCACAATCTGAACACAACCGTGCTCTTATATTATGAGTCCCTAGACAGGTCCTAGAACTAATCTACCATTTATTTTCAGACTTTAGATTTTTGGTATATGATGGTGGACATGTATACATACTGTAGTGTAACATGAAGTTAAAATGGAAAAAGGTGAATCAAAACTATGATATGCAAATAAGACAGAGTTTGTTTTCTAGAAGACACAATTTTAGTATAGGTGTGATGTATCAGGCTGGTGTAACTTAGCCTCCCTGGGTGCTTAATCACCATACTTAATACTCAGACCAATTTGGCCCAGGGACCCAAGGGATAACTTTGTTCATTGCCCTCATAGGTCAACTAAGTCTTAGGGAAATATGCATGGGGCATCTCCTGAAATGTTCTGAAAATGTGAGTCACCAGTCTTCCTGTGGAGGGAGGTCTTAGAGATCCACTAATGGGACTTTAGCCAGTGTCCACCCTATAAAGAGAAAAGTCTGCTCATGCTTCAAAAAAGAGAAGCCTGGTCTAGCAAGACTTAACTGTGTCCTCGAGTGGATGGAACTGGCGCTTGAAAAACCAAAAGGAGCCAGGGGCTCTCCCCCCCACCCCACCCCCAAAAAAACCATAATGATCCTTGAGGACCAGATCCTCAACTGACCTTGAGAAAACAAAAACCTTGGTTAATCTGGGCTAACTGTGTGGCCTTCAGCATCCAAAAGGAATGGATAACAAGAAATAAATAATAAGGTCTGAGAAACTGTACTTCAGATATAAAACTTGAGACTCATTCAAACCTTCAATGCCAGATGAGGACTACTAAAATATCCAGCTTGTAGACTGAGTGGCTACTGGGATTTCAGCCTCTTCACAGAGTAGACTGCCATTGTTGGACTACACAGGCCATGTCATGGAGGCCATTGCAGGAAGATCAAGACAGGACACACGCTTGCTGGACCTCATTTGGGTGACCATGGGGGTGAGGGACCCCAGTGTGGAGGACAGGGGCAGGATTGATGGTTGTTTGGGCTTGCCAAAGAGGAACCTTCAAGTTCTTCTTTGGAGAAAACATGACATTTTTTGGTAAAAAAAAAAATTATATTTAACAGTTAAAAATATTTTGTAAAATAATATTTTTCTCTTTTTATTGATATAGGCTACAACCATTCATATTTTATCCTTATGTAATCCTAGGGTGTGTTCTATCATATAGGAATATTAATATTCCTATTCTAAAAAAAATGATATGCCTTCATCTGCCTCCTGAGTGCTGGAATTAAAGTCATATGTCACCACACCCTGAACATTGTTTTCTTCTATTCATTAATACATATTTTGAACTATGAAATAGAAGAGAAAATAAAGCATATGAAGTTGAACAAAAATGGAGAAGCGCTTGAGAAATGTGAGTGGACCATCATCTATCACAGTGAGGAAGTCATGGCAGGTGCTTGTATCAACACCAGGATGCAGACTGATGAATTCTGCTTATCAGCTACTTTCCTCCTTTTCAAATTCAGCAGCCTCAGCCTATGGAATGGAGGTATCCACGTTGATATTGGGTTTTCCATACTTAGTTAATCTAATGTAGATAATCCCTCACAGATATGACCAGAAGCTTTCTTTCTAGGTGATTTTAGATGTTGTCACATTAGCAATAGGCATAAAAAGGAAACATTATATCTTACCAAGTATATAAAGATTCCAAAATTCTTTGGATAAGAATTGGTTTTCTTTCTAGATATAATTTCTAGAAAATTTTGCAAAATTAATCATCCTTTTTGTGACAGACTTAAAAGTAAGGTGAGAACAATTAATATTTAAATCCCTCTGAAGGTGTTATTCTTTTCGTATCCTTAAGTTTTTTAAAGATTAACAGTTAAGGCTCACTGAGACATGTATCAACACTATTCTACCCTCACAATTTTCAGGTTATATGAGTTTTAGTTAGCAAAAATTCTAGCTTAGATGCTGTAGTTGATCCTTAGGCTCCACCACTTACAAAGGAGCTACAGGCAGTAGACAGTGGCTTTGAGAAGCATAATCATTTGTTTTCTGAGGATGTGCCAATAGTAAATTTCCCATGCTCTAGAGAATGGTCCCAAATCCGTGCATGTAAGAATAGCACTAAGTGAACTTGTGGCAGAGGAATCAAAATGTTCAGAGGGAGCACGTTTAGTGTGTGCAGTGGTAATGAAAATGCAGGGTAGATATGATCAAATGTAATTGCGTGCATGTGTTAAATTCTCAAAAATTATAAAAATAATGAGTATGTATCTACACTATGTAAGATCCCAGTCCATATCAGGGGATAGAATAAAGAGGCTAAGCACTCTGTTAGACCCACAGTAGGATGAATAAAACAAGACCGCATCCTCTAATATCCTCACTGAGCAAACTCTTCACTGCAGAATGTACTATACAGCTGTCTTTTATTATCCATAAGGAGTGGATTCCAGGACATCCCTGAAGATACACGACCCCACAGTTTCTTAAGTCCTTTATAAAAAGTGTAAACAATGTGCATGTGATTTTTACTATATATGCTCTGAGCTCTGAAATACTTTAAATCAACTTTAAGTTACTTATAATACTAAAGGCATTATACATAGAAAGTAAGAGCTTATTCTATGTTGTAGGGATAATGAAGGAAACACAATCTTCCAACAGATGCATTTGATAGCCCCACACACCCTTATTCCCAGCCCTAAAGAGGCAGAAGCAATCAAATCTCTGTGAGATCAAGGCCAGCCTGCTCTACAAAATGAGTTCTATACCAGCTGGGGCTGTAAGTAAACCTTGTTTCCAATAAACAAATGAAAAACAATTATCACATTCAGCACAAATTAAAAACACAGGTCAGCAACAGTGTAACTTGTTTATTTTTCCAATCCAAGTTTAGTAGGCTGATTCTGAGGACAGAGAGCCTATGGATAAAAATTAAGTTTATATATTCAAATAATATTTAGAGAACTAATTTTCTAGAAAATAGGACAGTTCAAGGAAAGTATATTTTAGGTACAAGGGATCACAGGGAACAATAGCACAGGAACACATAGACATGTATTGTTTCTGCACATATGGTCTATTTTGGAAAAATATAATTTACATATTTGACCTAGTCTTAATCTTTTAAATAAATACAACAGGAAGAAAAATAAAACATATCTGAATACATTCCTCGGTATAACTGAGACTATTTTAAGTTACACATATTAAGGCTTTCTCTCATCCTAGTCCAAGTAGTGGCACAAAAGGAAATCTTATACAATCCAATTCTTCATTTGCAATTTACATCAAAACAGAGACATTAACTCAAAACAGGAATTAAATCCACAGCCTAGATACCCAGTTATTTAGGTCTGGAGGCTCATGTTTACGATTTGAGATTCTCTTGGCGTAGTGTGAAAAAATGTCTGAGAGATTTACTAAACCAATGCCAACCATATGACAGCCTGATTATGCCTAAAAGGAGAGTATTTGAAGCAGGATAAATTCCTTGGTCCACGGAGAATTTTTCTATAATTACAGGGGCAAACACATACACACACACACACACACACACACACACACACACACACCACAAACCTGTACACATACACTTGAGTACACAGAGTCAGTAGGCTTAACCCATGTGCACTTAAGCACAGAAAAGATTGGTTGGTGCAGTCAGGGAGAAATGGATTAGAAGTTCCCTGATTCTAAATCAGGGCTAGTTCCCTGTGTAAATAAAGAGGGAGTACATTTGGATATCTGTACACTTCTTGGAAACTATTCCCAGGGATTCCTTTCTTTTGGCATGCATTTTCACTTTCTGATAATCCTTAATTTAAGAATGAATTACAGATTGAATTTATCACAAATATTTCCTTATTATATAAATTTGGTTCCACATTTTGCTGTAATTAGCTTCTGAAATATGAAAGCTAAACTTTAATGATTAACTTCTGCAAGTCACATTGATACTGAATACCTAAGATAGAATGTCGTTCTCTACTAAATTCTTTCTTCACACCTCACTTCCTAAACTGGATCGCAAAGTAAACGGTCAGAGCACCTCTAGAACAGAAGGAATGCAAGGAAGAGCCAGTAAGTCACCTACTTTCCAGGCAGAAATATGTGTACTGTTGTAAGAAGCCATCTGTTACTTCCTAAAATTAACTACCATGCTTACTAATATCATTTTAGTTGAGGTTCCATTCACGAAAATCTTTGTAAAATGAATTAATTGGGAAAAATGTACCTTACCACTTATTCTTCCCTGACTTTTGGGTATTACCACCCATTCTCCCAGGAATGGTTAGAACAGCAAATTTGTCTTTTGGTGCAAATTCCTTCCCATGCTCAATCTTTGTTTCCTTTATAGAAAATAGGAATTAGGAGTACACATACACTTGAGTACACAGAGTCAGTAGGCTTAACCCATGTGCACTTAAGCACAGAAAAGATTGGTTGGTGCAGTCAGGGAGAAATGGATTAGAAGTTCCCTGATTCTAAATCAGGGCTAGTTCCCTGTGTAAATAAAGAGGGAGTACATTTGGATATCTGTACACTTCTTGGAAACTATTCCCAGGGATTCCTTTCTTTTGGCATGCATTTTCACTTTCTGATAATCCTTAATTTAAGAATGAATTACAGATTGAATTTATCACAAATATTTCCTTATTATATAAATTTGGTTCCACATTTTGCTGTAATTAGCTTCTGAAATTTGAAAGCTAAACTTTAATGATTAACTTCTGCAAGTCACATTGATACTGAATACCTAAGATAGAATGTCGTTCTCTACTAAATTCTTTCTTCACACCTCACTTCCTAAACTGGATCGCAAAGTAAACGGTCAGAGCACCTCTAGAACAGAAGGAATGCAAGGAAGAGCCAGTAAGTCACCTACTTTCCAGGCAGAAATATGTGTACTGTTGTAAGAAGCCATCTGTTACTTCCTAAAATTAACTACCATGCTTACTAATATCATTTTAGTTGATGTTCCATTCACGAAAATCTTTGTAAAATGAATTAATTGGGAAAAATGTACCTTACCACTTATTCTTCCCTGACTTTTGGGTATTACCACCCATTCTCCCAGGAATGGTTAGAACAGCAAATTTGTCTTTTGGTGCAAATTCCTTCCCATGCTCAATCTTTGTTTCCTTTATAGAAAATAGGAATTAGGAAAAGAGTGGAAGTGGAGAATAAACCTGAGAGGGTACATGCCTCCTCACGCCCATTGTTGCGAGGAGGAGATTGTCTCTTACAGAAAAGTGTTTTAATGTTTTGTTTAATTTTGTTTTGTGTCACATGAAGGAAGGTACCTAGAAGGGTTTTGCGCCATATCAGGGGAAGCAGCCAGAGTTATGACAGTCATGCAAGGCACTGGGCTCAGGGAAGGGAGCTGGTTCCTTGTTCAGTGTCAACTAAGTCAACTAGAAGGTTATATCTAGATAGGAAAGTAAAAAAGCACATGTAAATTTAGGCCTACTATTTTGCCTCATGTTTTATAAATCTCTCTCTCTCTCTCTCTCTCTCTCTCTCTCTCTCTCTCTCTCTCTCTCTCTCTCTCCTTGTATGTGTGTTNTGTGGGAGATGGAGAAGGAGACAGAGGGAGAGCATATGTGTGTGTGTGTGTGTGTGTGTGTGTGTGTGTTTGGGTATGTGTGTGTGCTTATATCTGTGTGCATTTTATATGACGGTGATGTGCAGGCAGAGAACAACCATCATCTTTTACTTTTAGATGGGTGTTCTCATAGGCCAGCCACTCACCCTCAGCAAATCTCTTATCTCCTCTTCCAAAGAACCATTATAAGTTGCACCATCACAGCAAGCTTTCATTAATGTGGATTCTGAATATATAGCTCATGTTTAAAGACTTAAATATCTCCCTATCCGGAACATACAGTTTTTTAATCTGGTTATTTATTGTATATATAAAAAGGAAGAAATGATTCTTCATAGCAATTGAACAAATACATTTTAAATGGGGAAAAAGAAAATCTTCAATTATTGGCTTGTTTTTCCAAACTAGAGCATCCAATGTTGCCTTAAACTCATTTGAATGCACATAAAAGCATTATGGACCTAAGAAATTTGCACACATGCATGTGAGAATTTGAATCACTTGACATAGGTCCTCTGATGCTGCTGTTTCTTTATTCATCAAAACCATAAAATCACACAGCACCTTGAAACTGTCCCACAGTAAATACTATTTGCATAGTGCTAGAAAAAGTTACCTTTGTGTTTCACAGCATTTAACAGATCTTCATTTGACCTGGCTGACCTTCTACATCTTTCCCTTTATCTTGGCTGCTTCCAATGCTTTTTCTGTATATGGAACAGGGGAGGGGACTTGGAAACACCTGCCTTTATTTAACAAACTGATGTCTTGTAGTAACCATGTCTTCACCATGAATGTGTGTGAAGGAGGTTAATGGCTCCCTGTAGCACTGTTATAATTCAGATTCTTCTAATAATTTTGTAACAAATTTTATGTTTTCACAAATGATTTGGAAATGTTTTGTGAATAATTTAGAATCTATAAACTTGAGAGCATTTTTAAATTTTATCGATCTTTTTATATTTCATATAACATTTTGTAATCAAATTTAGGCCCCCTGCCCCTATTCATGTCCCAATACATCCCCTACCAAACCTCATTCATTCTGCCATACGTGTTAAATACTATTAAGCCAAGCAACTGTACCCAGATACCTTCACTTCAGTGAAAACTCATTCACTGGAGCCTAGTCAGCCGATTTGAAGATCATAAGTTTACTCTCCCTCACCCAGGAGTAACCAGGCTCCAACAATTCCCAGACTAGGGCCTCTCCACTGCTGATTTCCCTCGCTACAGTCTGGGCCCTTGTCTGTTTAAGTTGGCATGGATCTTGTGCTCAATGCCACCATTGTGAAAGTTCACATGAACAAGCTTCCAGGGGCCTGTAAGCCTCTGTTTCCTTATGCTTATAGACCAACACTGGCTCTTACAATCCCTCTGCCCCCTCTTCCTCAATGGTCCCTGAGCCATGAATGGGTGAGGTCTAATATAGGAGTTCTATACAGGAACACACACTCTGCAGTCCATTATTATCGAAATCTTGGCCAGTTGTGGCCTTGTGTGCATCACACTCTGTTGTATAAGAAATGTTCTGTAGTGACAGGTTTGAGATGTATTAGTTTCTCTTTATCCCTTGTTCTGCTATTTACCATGAGCCTTAGGTGTACAGGTTCCATTGCAGATATGACACCTAGAACCATGCATCACTTAGGGGTATATTTTCTTTTTTTATTTATTTATACATATATTTTTATCAGATCTAGACCAGTGCCCCCTCATCCCTCCACCCCTCCATAGCTCATGCATTCTGCCGACATGCTATTCATCTCTTTCTCAGTCTTTCTCAATATTCTCCATGGGGAAGTTGACTGTTTTGAGCAGAAGTTCACTGTTTCAGTCAGTTCTTTGATGCAGTCCTTTCTGTTGTTGTTGTTTCCAATATGCATCACTCCCGACTGCTTTGGACAAAAGCTCAAGGGGCCATGCACAGGAAATACTTACAATTGGGTAACTGGCACTAGCATCCACAGATGAGGGATGCCATACATTGTTTGATTTTCTGGGACTGTGTTACTTCACTTAGCATGATATCCTCTAGCTCCAGCCATTTTCCTGCAAAGCTCATGATGTCATCTTTCTTTACTGCTGCATAGAACTCCATTGTGGAGATGTACCATATTTTATCTCTCCACTCATCAGTTGAGGGGCATTTGGGTTGGTTCCAGCTCTTTGCTATTGTGTAGAGAGCTGAAATAAACATGGTCGTGCACGTATCTCTGCGGTGGGGTGAGTCTTGGGGGTACATGCCCAGGAGTGGTATGGCTGTGTCGTGGCAAGTTCATTCCAAGTCTCCAAGGGTCTCCACACTGCTTCCATTAGTGGCTGCACGAGTTTACATTCCTACCAGAAGTGATGAGTGTTCCCTTTCCCCACAACCTTCTCTAGCACTTGGTAAATTTGTTTCTTGAGCCTAGCCAGTCCTTATTGGAGTAAATGATATCTTCATTTCTTTCTTTAAATTTTTAAACCTTTTAGAGAAGAAATTGAAGAAGACATCAGAAGATGGAAAAAAATTCCATGCTCATGGATTGGGAAAATTAAAATTGCTAAAATGTCCATTCTACGAAACTCTTGATAGATTTAACACATTCCAAACAAAATCACCAAGAGTTTCTTCACAGGCTTGGAAAAAAAGTTCTTAAATTCATTGGAAAAAAAAGACCCCGAATAGCCAAAATAACCCTGAGTGAAAAGAGCTACCAGGGGGGATCCTATACCAGACTTCAAACATACTATAGGGCTATAGTCATAAAAACGGCCTGGTACTGGCCAAAAACAGACCTGTTGGACCAATGGGAAAAACCGAAGATACAAATCTGAGCACATACAATTTCAGCCACTCCATATTTACAAGGGGGCCAAGAAGACATTGGAGAAAGAATACAGCATCTTCAGCAGTGGTGTTGGCAAAACTGGATCACCACTTTAGAAAATGAAATTAAACGCCTACCTCTCGCCTTGTTCAAAAGTCCTAAGTCCAGATGATCAAAGACCTCAACATGAACCAAAACTCTGAAGGCAATAGAAGAAAAAGTTGGCAGCAGATACAAGACATAGGCATAGGAAAACTTCCTAAATCAGACAGCAGCTGCACAAGAATTAAGGTCGACATTGACAAATGGGAACTCATTAAACACAAAGGCTCTGTACATCAAAAGAAACAATCAGGAAGTGAGAGAAATCCCACAGAGAGGGAGGAAACCTTCACCGCAGAAACATCTGACAAAGCATTGATTTCCGAATATATAAACTACTCAAAAATAAAGAAGAAAAGAAAACAAATGACCCACTCAATAGATGGAGCAAAGAGCTGAAACAGAGACTTCAAATTGGAGGAGTTAGAGATGGCTGAGAAACACCTTAAGAAGGGCTAATATTTTCTGCATGTGATCAGTTGTGGAACTATTAGTAGCCTCCATCTGTTGCAAAAAGTACCTTCTTTGATGAGTGGTATACAGTGACATTGTCTTAAATAAAGGTCCATATTTAGTATAGGGTGAAATAAATATATATATAGTATATATATATATATATAGTATATATATATATATATAAATTTCTGTAAGTAAATGGAATACAAAGTAACAGAAAGAAAAAAAACTGAATGGAATAAAGGCTTCATTTGACTCAGCTTTCAGGGTACTGGTCTATTATGCTGGAGAGCGCATGATGGTACAGAATAGTTCATGTCACAGAGAAAATTTATATGCAAACTCAAAACTGACTTTTTACTTTTTGTCTGTTTAATTCTTCCCAGGCTTCCTGTTCCATCCACATTCAGAGTCTTCCTCACTAATTATTCCTTTTCTGGCCATTGTGTCACAAAAGACACCACTAGATTTTTACTTCATACATTGGAGGGGCTGGAGATGTGGTTGAACCCTTAAAAATATTTGATGCTTATGCAAAGGACCTAGGTTTGATTCCATGGACCCACTTGGGAGCTAAAAACTATCTGTTACTCCATTTCTTGGGGCTCTAATACCCTCTTCTGACCTCCATGTGCATTGCACAACACAGGTACACTTACATACATACAGGCAATACACTTATACATGTAAAATAAAATTAAACATAAAATTAAGCATATATGAGGAATTAATGTCCACAAAATTTGATCTACAGAGAGTATTCAATGGAATACTTCAGTCTGAGGAGAAAATTCAACTCTCTCAAGAAGGCATGAAGGATAAATAATCTCAGAACAGTCAATCAAAAGAAGTCTAAGAAAACATTATTACTGCCCCAATATAATTGGAATAAATAATTATTGATCAATAGTTACTCTCAAGATTGATGGTCTGAACTCTTCTCTCTATTAGAGAAGAAAAGACTATCCATTGATTTTTCTGCCTGTATAAAACACACTGGAAAAACAAGGATTGACATTATCTTAGGATAAAAGGATAGAAAAAGACATTTCAAATGAATGGAACTAAGAAACAAGCAGGTGTAGCTACTCTAATATCCAACAAACTAGACTTCAATCTAAAACCAATCAAGAAGCCAAGGAATGTTATTTCATACTCATTAAATAAAAAGTACACCAGGAAATGTCATAATTTTTAATATATATGCACAACACACAGCAGTATCCAATTACATCGAAGAAACATTATTAAATAAAAAATCACACATTACCTCCAATATAGTCATAGAGGGTGACTTCCATACCCATTATAGACAGGTCATACAGAAAGAACTAAATAGAGAAATCTTGAAATAAAATGACACCATAAATCAAACAGGCATAACAGAAATCTTCAGACCCTATTTCCCCAAACACTAAAGACTGCACTTTTTCTCAGCAATTCACATCATTGTCTCCAAAATTTACCACATATTGGGACACAAATCAAGTCTCCACAAGTTTAGGAAAATTAAAATATTATCCTGTCATTTTTTTTGACCACTAAGGAATAACAATAGCTCTGAACAAAATTTTTAAAATGAGAAAAATATGCAAATTCATGAAATGTAAAAACAAACACCTGAATGAAATTTGGTTCAAATTAGAAATCAATAATGGAATTGAAAATTCCTACAATTGAGTGCAAAGGAAAATACAACTTTCCCAAACCTATGAAATCCAATGAAGAAAGTCCAAAAAAAGGGGAAGAGAGAGAGAGAGAGAGAGAGAGAGAGAACCAAAATTAACCAGGTCAAAGTTGAAAATGGAAATATTAAAACAGGCAGTGAAGAAGTTCAGAAATTTGTAACAACACTCTGTGAAAAGAAATGGATGGATTTATAGATATTTATGGCCAAGCAAAGTTAAGATAAAATCACACATGGGGGCTGGAGAGATAGCCTAGCGGTTAAGAGCACCAACTGCTCTTGCAGGGGACCCGGGTTCGATCCCCAGCACCCACATGGCGGCTAAGAACCATCTGTAACTCCAATTCCAGGAGAACTCCAGTTCCAGGGGAATCCAAGAGCCTCTTCTGACCTCCGCGGCATTGCACGACACGGGTGCACAAACCTGCATGCAGACAGTACATTCATACACATACAAAAAATAAATAAAAAAAAATTTTTTTAAATAAAAAAAAGAAATCACAAATAATTTAAATGAACCCATAACAACCAATAATATAACTGCAGTAATTTAAAAATCTCTGAACTAAGAAACACCCAAGAGCACATGGATATGATGCTTAACTTTATCAAACCTTCAAAGATAAACTGATATCAATTTTCCTCAAATTATTCCATAAAATAGAAAATGAAGGATTCATTCTGTGAAGTCAGTATTGCTCTAATACAAAAACCAGATAAAGACACAGCAAAAAAGTAAAATAAGGCCAGTCTCTCCTGAATATAGATGCAAATATTCTCACAAAAATACAAACCAAATGAAAAACCATATCAAAAAGTGTAACCACTATAATCCAGTTGACTTCAACATGTGCAAATCAATAAATGCAATTCAGTACAAAGATTCAAGGATGGAAATTACATGATTATGTCACTAGTTGTACAACATCTTTTCATGATAAAAGTCAAGGAGCATCTTTGGATTCGGAGGATATATCTCAATGTGATAAAGGATACTACAGTCCCACAGCCAATATCATACTAAATGAAGGAAAACAGAAAACATTACTATTAAAATTGGCGACAAGAAAAGGAAGTCCATTCTCTCCATTACTGTTCAATTTAGTACTTGAAGTGTTTGCTAGAGCAATAAGACAAACAGAAGAGATAAATGGGATTGGAATAGAAGTCAAAGTATCCTTATTTGCAGACAACATGATTCTATACTTAAAAGATGATAAAGATTCCACCAGAAAACTCCTAGAGCTGATAAATATATAGCAAATGTACAGGATAAAAAAATAACAGCCTCAAATCCATAGCCTTCTTATATACAAGTAACAAATATACCAAGGAAGAAAACCTGGACACGATCTAATTCATGATAGCCTCAAACCCCACAAAATATATTGAAGTAAAACTAGGAAAGGAAGACATTGTAGAACATGCTAGAAAATGGAAAATCCTTCCTGTGTTCATGGATCAATATGAATAATCCTTTGAAGATGACTATCCTAACAAAAACAATAGAATAATTCAATGCAAAGGAGAAATGGAGGAAATGGGGATACTTTAACATGGGAAGGAGGACTCAAGAAGAGATTCCATAACTGGAGTGAAGAAAGAGGGAAATGGATTAGTTCAAAAGCCTGCTGAAAAATTATACATGCTACATCTCTACATGTTTCCATGTGTACATATGAAGGCTATATAACAAGAAACAGTACAATACAAGAGAAATATCCCTTTGAGTTGTTGGCTAGGGTAGTCCAAGAGACTCACACCATTACACAGGCTACTATCACAGCCCTAGATTGCCTCCCAGGCCCCCCCATTCTACCCATTTCTTCCTCAGAAGCATCTCTTTCCTACTACCCCCTTTCTTGGGGTTCTTACTTTCCCTTTACCTTTGTGGTTCCTTTCCATGTTCCTTCATCCTGCTGTTACATCAAGAGATATACTCACATATAAGAGGCTGGTGCTAAGATCCACAAAAGAGGGAAAACATGCATCACTTGCTGTTCTGAGTCTGTGCTACTTTACTTAATATAACAGTTTCTATTTTTATTCATTTACTTGCAAACTTCACAATTTCTTTTATCACCTTACCATTGAGTAGAACTCCACTATGCAAATGTACCACATTTTCATCATCCATCATCAGTTGAGGGACATTTATGTTGTTTCAAATTCTTAGCTATTGTGAAAAGAATAACAATAAATACATACAGGATGTACAGGTATCTCTACAGTAGGGTGAGTCCTTTTGGTATATCCCAAGGAGTGTTATAACTGGATCATATGTTAGATTTATTCTTATATTCTTTGAAATTTTAATCTCATCTTCCCTAATAAGTTAGTTTGTATTGTATCCATACATATGTACTCCTTTTTAAATCCATTCTCTTTGTCAGCATTTGAATAAGCAACATTTCTAGAAAAACATTTACAAATTCCATGGCTTCAGCTGCTTGGTGACCCAGATTCTTTTCTGTGAACTATCTTCATACATCACATCACTATTTTACAATTTTCATCCTCAATAATAACTCTACTTCGTGTGTGTGTGTATGTGTGTGTGTTTATATCCCTGACTGTGTGTGTGTTAGAGACAGTGTCTCCTTGTACCCACAGCTAGCCTAAAACTTAATATGTAGACTAGGCAGGTCTTGATCTCACAGAGATTCATCTGCTTCTGCCTCTCTAGTGTTAGAGTTAAAAGCATACACCACCATCCCTAGTTCAATATCTATCTCTGTTTGTTCAAGAGAGTTCCGTACTTAGAAGGCTTTTTGAGAAGCATTATCATTATGTGTTTGGAAAGCTAATGTGTGAAGCTCAAGGTATACTTAAGATTTAATCTCTGCAGTTTCACCCAACTAGGAATGTATTAAGTAAAAACCATTTTTCCTTTCCTCACAGCCTTCCCACCCTCATCCTGCCAGAGACACAGGCAAGCACCTAATTTTCCACATTAGACCTCTGACCTATCTCCCAAAAAGGAACGGGTTAAACACCTTAGCACAAACTACTGAGCACCCCTCAGTGGTCCTTCCCCTCTTCCAACCTCCCTGTGCTGACCTGTCTCTAAGACCAGCCCCAGGGAGGATTTTGGAAAGTCGGACCCCGCCCACCAGCCATCCAGTTTAGTCCTTCTCCACAAGGACACCCTATTCTAAACTAGACTAGGATCCCCACAGACACAAATCCTTTCCCTGGACAAACTTTCTTACCCTGAGTAGCCAACCACTTTGGCATAGGTGCTAAGCACCACCTCAATTAATCCCAACCCCCATCTTCCTTGACTTTTGATCTGCTAAGCAATCCTGCTTAACTACGTTTTTGGAACAAAAAGTAACCAAGTTATACTAACAATGCAAATATATCAAAACTCAATTAAACAAAAGCCAAACAAAAATGCCTACTCATCAGATAAGCAATAAAGAACAATCCTAAGCCCAAATGCCAGTGCCAAAACACAAATAATATGAGAAACCAAGAGAGAGGATAGGTCCCAGACAAAACCTACCTCCCTCCATAAGGGCACTATAATGAAAACCATTTTGAGGAACAGATGGGCTCAGAATTTAAAAGAACAATTATAAACATGATCAAAGAACTTAAAGAAGACACAGACAAAAAAAAAACAAAAAAACTCAAAAAACTTATGATGCAAGCTCAAGAATATACAAATATGTGGCTTAACGAAATATCAAAAACAATCCATGACTTGAAAGCTGAATTCACAAAAGAGATAGAAATAGTGAGGAAAATCCAAAAAGAAATCAGCATGAATTCAAACAACTCAATGAGCCAAATGGAAACAACAGCAGAAAACCTCACAAACAGAATGAATGAAGCAGAAAACAGAATATCAAAACTGGGTGACAAAGACTGTAAATTTTTTTTAAAAACACAAGATTGGAATATGCAGCAAATGTGACACAACATGAGAAAACCAAATCTAGGAATTATAAACATACAGGAAGGAGAAAATGCTCAGGCCAATGGCATTGAACAGATCTTCAACACGATTATAGAAGAAAACTTCCCAACATTAAGGAAAGAATTACATATAGAGATTTAAGAATCACATAGAACATTAACTAGACATGAGCAGAACAGAAAATCATGACGGCGTGTCATAATAATCTCATTAAATATACAGAACAAAGAGAGGGTACTAAAAGCTGCTAGAGAAAAACAACATGTTACAAATCAAGGAAAATCCAGCAGAATCTCAGCTGCCTTCTCAATGCAAACTGTGAAAGCCAGAGAGCTTGTAACAAAGTATTCCCAGCTGTACATGACCTAGGATGCCAGCCCTAAATACTCTATTCAGAAAAATGATCTTTCAAGTTCGAAGGAGAACAGAAATTTTTCATGACATGAATAGACTGAAAGAATTCAAGTCTACCAAACCAGCCCTACATAGACTACTCAAAATAATACAAAGGACTGAAGAAATACCTTTCAATATTATCATTAAATAACAATGGCCTCAACTCCCCTGTCAAAAGGCACAAACTATCAGCATGGGTCAAAAAAGAAAGCCCAGTTTTTTGTTGTCTTCAAGAAACTCATTTCACCTTCAAGGATAGACAGTATCTTAGGGTAAAAGAATGGAAATANCAGAGAGATCCTCTGCCTGCTTCTGCCTCTCTAGTGGTTAGAGTTTAAAAAGCATACACACATCCCTAGTTCAATATGTCTATCTCTTGTTTTGTTCAAGGAGAGTTTCCTACTTAGAGCTTTTTGAGAAGCATTATCATTATGTGTTTGGAAAGCTAATGTGTGAAGCTCAAGGTATACTTAAGATTTAATCTCTGCAGTTTCACCCAACTAGGAATGTATTAAGTAAAAACCATTTTTCCTTTCCTCACAGCCTATCCCACCCTCATCCGGCCAGACTGGAACAAGGCAACTCCTAATTTTCCACATTAGACCTCTGACCTATCTCCCAAAAGGGAACGGGTTAAACACCTTAGCACAAACTACTGAGCACCCCTCAGTGGTCCTTCCCCTCTTCCAACCTCCCTGTGCTGACCTGTCTCTAAGACCAGCCCCAGGGAGGATTTTGGAAAGGTCGGACCCGCCCACCGGCCTTATTACCTAATTTAGTTCCTGTCTTCCCACAAGGACACCCTATTCCTAAATAGAACTAGGAATCCCCACAGACATCAATCCCTTTCCCGTTGGAAAAACTTTCTTATCCTTACCTAGTAGCCAACCACGTTTGGCATAGGGTGCTAAGCACCCCTCAATAGATCCCTCAAACTCATCCATCTCCATTGCACTTGATCTGCTACAGCAATCCTGCTTAACTACGTTTTTGGAACAAAAAGTAACCAAGTTCTACTAACAATGCAAAATATATCAAACTCAATTAAACAAAGCCAAAACAAAATGCCTACTCCATCAGATAACGCATAACCAATAAAAGAAAACCCAATCCTAAAGCCCAATGCCCAGTGCCAAAATACTCAAATAATATGAGAAACCAAGTAGAGAGGATAGTCCACAGACCAAAACACTACCTCCCCTCCATAAGGGCACTATAATGAAAACCATTTGCAGGAAGAACAAGGGCTCAGAATTAAAAGAAAAATTATAAACATGATCAAAGAACTTAAGGAGAGACACGAGACAAAAAAAAAAAACCAAAACACATCCAAAAACTTATGAATTTGCAAGCTTCAAGAATTATACATAATACTTGTGGCTCTATCGAATATCAAAAACAATCATGACTTGAAGAGCTGAATCACAAAGGAGATAGAAATATGAGAAAATACCAGCTAAAAGAAGTAGATGAATTGAAACCTCAATAAGCCAATGTGAAAAACAGAGATAAACCTCACCAACAGAATGAATAAGATAGAAAAAAAAAAAAAAAAAAAAAAAAAAAAAAAATAAAAAAAATTTTTTTAAAAACACAAGTAATGGGAATATGCAGCAAATGTGACACAACATGAGAAAACCAATCTAGGAATTATCAACACTACAAGGAAGGAAGAAAATGCTCAGGCCAATGGCATTGAAACAGGATTATAGCATCAAGCAACATTATAGAAGACACTTCCCAACATTAAGGAAAAACTTACCATATAGAGATTTAAGAATCACATAAACATTAACTAGACACGAGCAGAAACAGAAAAAATCATGACGGCCGGTCCATAATAATCTCTTATAACTATACTTCGAAGAAAAAGAGGGTACTACAAAGCGTGCTAGAGAAACAAACATTTTACAAATCACGGAAAATCAGCAGAATCTCAGCTGCCTTCTCAATGCAAATGCGAAAGCAGAAGAGCTTGTAACAAAGTTGCTACCCAGCTGATACATTTGACTCTGGATGCCAGCCCTAAATAACTCTATTCAGAAAAATGATCTTTCAAGTGCGAAGGCAGAACAGAAATCTTTTCATGAAGAATAGATTGATAAAGAATTCAAATGTCCCCAAACAGCCACTACATAGACTACTCAAAATTACAAATAAGCTGAAGAAATACCTTCAATATTATCATTAAATAACAATGGCCTCAACTCCCCTGTCAAAAGGCACAGACTAATCAGCAATGGATCAAAAAAAAGCCCAGTTTTTGTTTTCTTCAGAGAAACTCATTGCCATTCAAGGTAGCAGTATCTTAGGGTAAAAGAATGGACAATATATATATATATATATTATTATCATTATATATATATTATATATATATAATTACCAGCAATGGCTCTAAAAACAAGCAGATGTTGCAATTCTAATATCTGACAAAATAGATTTCCAATTAAAACTAATCAGAAAAGATAGAAAATCACTTCATTCTAATCAAAGGAACAATTGACCAAGAAAATATAACAGTCGGGGCTGGAGAGATGGCCTAGCGGTTAAGAGCGCCGACCGCTCTTGCAGAGGAGCCGGGTTCGATCCCCAGCACCCACATGGCGGCTGAGAACGAACGGTCTAATGCTCCAATTCCAGGAGAACTCCAGTTCCAGGGGAATCCGAGACTCTCTTCTGAACTCTGCGGCATTGCACGACATGGGTGCACAGACTTGCATGCAGACAGTACATTCATACACATACAGAAATAAATAAAAAAAATTAATAAAAAAAAGAAAATATAACAGTCATGAAAATATATGCAGCAAATTGTGGTGCACCCAAATTCATATAAACAGTATTCTAAGACAATTAACCTCAAATTCAATAATATTAGGTGACTTCAATACTCCTTCAATAGACAGATCAACTGGACAAAGAATAAACAGAGAGGAATCTGAATTAAATAACACCAGGCAAGAAATGGACCTAACAGACATCTACAGTATATTCTACCCACACAACAAAGAATTCACTTTCTATTTAGAAGCACATGCAAGCTTTTCTGAAATTGCTCACCTTCTTCTGGGAAACAAAACAAAACTCAGCAAAAAAAAAAAAATCTAAATAATTATATGCCTTCGATCAGACCATGGTGCACTAAATCTTATAATCAGCAGCAAAGGAAGCTCCAAAAACCACAAGAATTCGTGGAGATTAAATAATACATTAGTGAATGATCAATAGGCTAAAGAAGAAATTAAGAAAGATATAAAAGTATTCCTAGAACTAAACAAAAGTCAGAATACAACACAATAAAACTTCTGGGGTACCTTAAAAGTAGTCTTAGGAAGGAAATGTATAGCTCTTACTCCATACATTAAAAAATCAGAAATAACACATGTAAACGACTTATTGGTATAAATCGAGACTCTGGAAAGGCAAGAACTAATGAAATTCCAAACCTAGTAGACAAGAAGAAATAACAACAACAACAACAAACAAACAAACAAAAAAAACCAAAGGAGAAATTAATGAAATAGAAACAAAGAAAACAATAAAAATCAATAATTCTAAGAGCTGGTTCTTTGAAAGGCTAAACAAGATAGACAGACCCTTGGCACAGCTAACCAAAAGAAAGAGCAAATCCAAATCAAGAAAATCAGAGACAAAAGGGGAAACATCACAACAGACACCCAAAAAACAAACAAACAAATCCAGAACTTTGTAAGGGAGTCCTTCAAAAACTCCATTAGATTTAAAACCTAAATGAAATGCATGAATTTCTAGAGATATGGACAACACCAAAGTTAAACCAAGAAGAAATCAACAGCTTAAACAGACTCATAACAAGGGAGGAAATTGAAATAGTGTTACAAAAATCACAACTAAAAAAAAAAAAATTAAAAAAAAATCCCAAGTCCAGAAGGCTTTACAGCAGAATTCTACCAGACATTCAAAGAAGATCTAAAACAAATATCACTCAAAAAGAAACAGAGGAAGGACTTCCAAACTTCTCTATGAAGCCAGCATCACTCTAATACCTAAACCAGGTAAAGATACAACAAAGAAAAGTATAGGCACGGAGATGCTGGGAAACTCAACAAAATACAAACCACATACAGATGCACATCAAAAAGATCACCTTTCACAATAATACCGGCTTTATTCCAGAACAGTGACTTCTCAAAACAAAAATAAAAATGGCTAAGAAACACCTTAAAACTACTCAAGGTTCTTAGTAATTCAAGAAATGCAGATAAAAACAACTTCAAGATTTTATCTTACCTCAATCAGACTGGCGAGGGTGTGAAGAAAGGGGAAGACTCATTCACTCTTGGTGGGAATGCAGACTGGTGCAGCCACTATGAAAGACAGTGTGGGGAACTCTCAAAAAGCTAAAAATGAACCGACCATATTACTCAGTTATACCACTCCCTGGCATATATCCAAAGGACTTACCATACTGCAAAGATACACAGCCATGTTTGTTGCTGCTCTCATTCAGCAAAAGAATGGAAACTACCTAAATGTCTCAAAAACTTTAAATGGATAACAGAAATGTGTACATCTATACAATGGAGTACTACTCAGCAGTAAGAAAAGATGAAATTATGGGGGCTGGAGAGATGGCCTAGTGGTTAAGAGTGCTGACCGCTCTTGCAGAGGGACCTGGGTTCGATCCCCAGCACCCACATGGCGGCCGAGAACCGTCTGAAACTCCAATTCCAGGAGAACTCCAGTTCCAGGGGAATCTGACACCCTCTTCTGACCTCCGCGGCACTGCACGTCACGGGTGCACAAACTTGCATGCAGACAACACATTCATACACATACGGAAATAAATAAAATTAAAAAAAAATTAAAAAAAAAAAAAGACAAACAGATGAAATTTACCAGGTAAAGGTATGATGGAATAGAGAAGTTCACGTTTCGGAGTGAAGTAAAACAATGACAGACAACCAGGCGATGTTTGTTCTCCCTCATTTTTGGATGTAGTACCAATCCCCTTACATAAGTATTATACATGATTACACCAGGAGCCAAGAAATTGGAAAAGGATACATGGAGTAAGGAAACGAAAAATGCCGAAATGGGAAAATGGGCGGGGAGGGGGGGACGGTCAGTAAGGAACAGATGATACTAGTGGGAAGGTTGGGAGGGTGGAGGTGTTGTGTTGAAAGGGGATGAGCAGGAGACAAACAGGGAGGTATGAATGAAGGAGGGGGAGGTCAGGAGAGAGGGCGGGTGGGGATAATGGGGGTGCTGGGGAGGAAATACGGGTTGGTAAGAGAAGAAACAATAGAGATGATTGTAACTTGAGAAGCAAGGAAACCCAAAGTGAAGTGTGATGCCCCTGGGAACCCATAACAAATTCACCTACAGTATTTGAACATTACTGTATGGGTAACGGCTAGACCTGGGGTTGCTCGGCAGGAGAACAGAGTCCTAAGACAAGAGGGTACCTCTTTGAATGGTTCTCGGAGCTGATCCATTTGGACTCTCAAAACAAAGCAGGCTATACCAAGCTTTTGATTACTAACAGAATAGAAAATAAGATCCCATTGTTCGGAACAGGACCCCATGCTCAGGGATAGGAACTTAGATTTATTTTATTTAATAAAGCATTATTTTTCTTTAATTATATAGTATATATACACTATTATAGATTGTGTTTTTTGTATGTGTAGTGGAATCAGTTAACGAGTTGCATGTTAGGTCCTGAAAGCACCCGTGTCGTGCGAAGACTCTCGGAGGTCAGGAATAGATGAGGAGCCTGCTACAGATTCGGCCCTTTGGAACTGGAGTTCTCGCTGAATTGGAGTTCCAGACCGGTGTTCTTTCTCAGCCGCCATGTTGTTGAATAGGATCTGAACTTGGGATGGCTCCTCTGCAAGAGCAGTTCGGATGCTCTTAACGGCTCTGGCTATTCTTCATGCCCATATTTTTTAATCTAGACCCGTGTCCCCCACAACTATCCCCCACCCTACCAGAGCTCATGCATTCTGCGAGAACTATGGCTTTTTCATTACTCTTCTACAGTCTATTCTCAAAATTCTTCCATGTGGGACGTTTGACTGTTTGCGCCGAGCAGACGTTCACCGTTTCAGTCAGTCTTTGATGCAGTCCTTTCTGTGTTGTTGTTCCATTATGCTCACTCCCAACTACTTGGCGGAAGCATATTAACCTCAAGGGGTCATGCACAAGAACTACTTACAATCTAGGTTAATTTTCAAGCACTGTAGTATCAGTGCACAGATGAGGGAGAACCATTTCGTCCGTTTTTTTCTGAGTCTGTGTTACTTCAACTCAGCATGATGTCCTCTAGCTCCAGCCTTTTCCTGCAAAGCTCATGATAAATCAATCTTTCGTTTACTCCTGCTGCACTAGAACTCCATTGTGTAGATTTGTCAACCAAAAACCTTAATGCCTTATTTTCTCTATCCACTCGTCAAGATGAGGGGCATTTGGGTTGGTTCCAGCTCCTTGCTATTGTGAAGAGAGCTGTGCCTCAGGTGGTCTTGGGCGATCTCTGATCAGGACTTAGATTAATTGAACAGGAACGGTCCTGGAACCCTTCTACCTGAAGTTAATCCCTCGTAATGCCAGGCAATGCAAACTGCTGCAAAAGAAAATCAATGGTACAAACCAGTGCCAAACTCTAACAACCATGAAGAGCTGCCCAGGAAACTACCTCTATTGGTGCAGTAGAGCCACTGTTTGGGGGATGGTGAATAGCTATTTAATATAATGTGGAATCCTCTCAGTGGGAGTGAACCCATGATAGCCACTATAAATTTAGCCAAATGTAGAGGGCTGGAGAGGACATAGAGCCTAGATAAAAGCTTATCAGGGTCCTATCTGTAGACAAATGCAATTTCATATCATATACTAACTATGGAATCTTCTATTACAACCAAGCATTTCCTATGCCACTCATCCAGAAAGCTACCCTATGCAAAAGATGGAGACAACTGCAGAATCCTACAACTGGTGAAACACAGAACATATACATCCGAAATATCTCCATTCCTTGGAGACACATCTACAATTGAATCTCTACAAACAGGATGAGGGATGAGAGGTAGAAAGAAAATAAGCACACCCCTCAGTTTCTCACCAGTAATGCCTCTATACACAATGGAGTCAGACACAAACAGAAGAACACAACTAGTCAACCTCCAAAGAATGGGAGCACCCAGAGTGTGTATCCCTGGGTGGAGCCCCCGTATGAAACCTCATATACCCACAGCTCAGGGATCATTGTGTTAGAAGGGGCAGAAGGAGTGTAAGGGCCAGGGCTAGTTCATGAATGTAGAGATGCAGTGACTTGCAATCAACTTTAAGGTTTCACACGTAAATCCGAGGCAATGTTGGCATCAGACATGTGACCCATGTCAACTGGGACAAGGTCTCAAAATGGAGCAAGAAAAATGGGTGGGAGACTGATCCTGGACTGAAAACTCTAAGAGTCTGATAACTTTTGGGTGAGGAAGTGTATGCCTTACCTAGGATCCTGACTAGACTCAAGTGGATCTATTTACACAGAAGGATGTCTGGCCTTAAGAGCTTGACTAGATAGGGCTTAGACTTTGAGGTTGTAATGTATGAGTTCTGATAGAGAGTTAGGGCATGAGGGGACTGAGTTTGACTTGGAACCATTGTATGAGTTATACAAATGCTCAGTAAAAAATTTAATTCCTGGGCTGGAGAGATGGTTAAGAGCACTGTCTGTTCTTGAAGCAAGTTCAAATCCCAGCACCCACATGTCTGTAACTCCAGTTCCAGGGGAGCCAAGGCCCTATTCTGCCCTCCATAGGCAGTGCATGACACAAGTGCGCTTACATATATGCAGGCAATAAACTCATACACATAAAATAAAAATAAATTAATTTTTAAAAATATTTAATTTCTATGACAATCCCTTTTTTTACAGCAATTGTTTGGTTATTCCGTAGTTCCTCAAACTGTACTTTCCAACTGTCTCCAAAGGAGAATTAACCGCTGAAGTTACAGTTACTGTTAAGTATTTAGCCTCTTTTCTTTTTCATTGCTACAAAGATAGAGAGTTCACATTTGAAATACCAGAAATGCTACTAATTTCTTTTGTTTATTTGGCAGCAATAATTTCATTTCATAATTCTATTTGAAGTTACCACATATATGAAGTCTTTCTGCAATTGCTGTACATTAATTACAAGTATAAATCATCTGATTTTCATGGAGACAATACAAAAGCTAAGTTTATATTTCACAGAGCACTGGGGACTCATCCTTTTAAAGGATAGAAAACAAAGACACTTAATGAAGTATAGTTCACAACAGAGCAAATGAAATCATCAGTGCTTCAGTTTATTCCCCATAAAACGATTCTTCAGAGAATATGGAATGATTCATGTATCTATAAGTTGTCAATATTGCTGCAATCCTGAAAGCTCAAAAAACACAAATTTCTTTATCTTTTTAAAAGTCCTTACTATTAGATAGCAGAGTAAGTTGTCTGGGAAGAAAATAATCTATGCTAATGGAAAGGTTAAGATAAATGTGAATTATTAGTCTGGGGAGATCAACATTTAAGAGCACAGACTGCTCTTGCAGAGGATTAGGGTTTAATTCCCAGCACTCCCAATGTGTCTAACAACTGACTCTAACTCCAGTTCCAGTAGCTCCAACTATCTCTTCTGACCTCCAAGGGTTTTGCACAACATGAGTGCACTTAACACATGCAGGGAATACACTCAAACACATAAAATATAAATAACAAAATCAAAATATTTTTTAATCTAGGTGAATCATAACTGGGCATGGTGGCACACACCTTTAATCCCAACACTCAGGAGCCAGAGACAGGTGAATCTCTGTGAGTTCAAGGCCAGCCTGGTCTACATAGTGAGCTCCAGGCCAACTAAGACAAAAGAGAGACCCTGTCTCAAAAAGACCAAAAAGACCAAAAAAAAAAAAAAAAAAAAAAAAACTGTGATGAATTATGTATAAAGCATTAATCCCATAGTACTTAGACACTTTTGATTCTAGTCGATAATTTCTTTGTTTTTCCTAAACAATGACTTATGGACCTTAGTAACAACTAATAGGTAAGTTATTTTACATTAGTCCTCATGTTAAATTGTATGTAGTGATATTTTACACAATGTGCCGATATTTCTTACCTTTCTTTCAAGAACATCTAGTAAGAGGATAGAACATTATATAACAAGGGGGGATATATCAGAATCTGAGTTAGTGTGAACATTAGCAATGTAGTGGAGTATGTTCTTCTAATTTAAAATGTACTAGAAATTACTCAGAATATCAAGTTTTCACATCAGATGCTTCCAGCATTCTGGAGAGTAAGGAAGGGAAATCTTGAGTTCAAAGCAGGCCTGAGTGAAATAAGGGGATCCTGTCTTGAGAACTGGACAAGTGTGGGAAATAAAGAAATAAAGACTGAAATTCAGATTTTGCTCTCAGACCAACATTCTGTTTTATATTAAGGAAAAATAAGTGAGGGGGGTAAGAAAGATCATTTGCTTTTAAGAACAAAATGTAGCATTCGAATCTATTCCTTCTTTTCACATATATTAGCCAGAACATTAGCTCCACGCTCATTTGAGAATTGTAGCATTGTGTAGAGAGTATGTATGTATATGATGAAGAAAGAGGAGATGTATATGAGAAGGATGCTTAAGACCCAGTAACCTTAGTATCTGAGCCTGTCTGTTTTTTTTTATGCAATAGTGAAGGTTGTAAATGCTTGTATGGAAGTGTGTCGCATCATAAATAATATGCTGTGAACACAATAATCAGCCATGACAATGATGTATACAATTTTTATACTATTATGTTGTTGATACTGATAAGATCATTTCTCTTCACACACTTGAATGTTCAGGACGCATCGGCGAGAGCGCCGCATAGGACTTAAGAGTGTCAACCTGTGTAAGTGTGCTGTGTATGTCAAGTAGATAAAGACTCCTGTTATCGCTTAGAAATTTGCAGAATAGAAACCTTCAGGCATGCTATGATCTGGGTATAGGATGAAAATGACACTTATGTATTACTGCATTAAGAGCTGTGAGGGGTCAAGCAATTGGAATTGTGCTCGGTTGAATGAGCAAAGTCCCTCTATAGGCTTTAATAGTATCAACTATTTTGTCCCATTCTTGGTGGTGCTTGTTTTGGAGAGGTTTTTAGTGTGCCATAGCTGAGGGAAACACCAGTTCACTTGGGGGCAGATAGAAAGTTCAAAGTACTCTGTGCCAGGTCTGCACAGTCTTGCTCTCTCTGCTTTCTGCGGCCTGCTTGAAGATGTAAACCTTGGCTTTCATGCTCAGCCCCCCCACTTGCCGTGATGGACTCTAAAATCTCTGGAACCGTCAATCACGAGCTCAAATAAACTCTTCTTCTTAGAATTTCTCTGTGGTCAAAGGTTGGTTCTTTACAGCAACACAGAAAAGTGTCTAATAGAGTATTGAATAGCACAGAAAATGATTGCATTTAGAAAACAAGACGTAGATTCACAGAAACCTTCCAAGTTTTCAGACTTTACTTTAGGTAATTTGACAACAAAATATATTTAAACAGCCAACAGCTCCAAATATGCCTCAGAGAAAACAGCATTGCAAGAATATGGACAAGTGTTTTTGATGTGTTGTTAAAAAATTACCATGAATTTTCAACCTAAGATTAAGACAAAAGGAGCAGAGGGATGAGTTCATGAAAATTATTGGTGAATTATTGAAAATAATGTTTACATATAATGTGGGTTTGATGACAGAAAATGGCATGTCTCACTGGAATTGTTGGCATTTTTATTAAAGGAGATCAAAACTCAAGCAGAAATCAACAATAATAAGTTGAAGGGACCACAAAACAGCATGACATTGAAATCCCACCTTTGAGAATTAGTCCTGAAGTAGTTGCCCCAAATTTCAAAAGTTTCTACCTCTCCATATTGGAGGAGGGTAAGAATGTTATTTATTTATTGAACTTTATTGTAGTGCCACAAGGAAATTTTCTTTGAGAGCCCAATTATTCCCTAAATTTTCTGGGCAATTCCACTTTGTTAGAATATTTTATATTACACAAACTGGAATGAGTCTGGAGACTAAGGATACAAGGTATAAGAAGGTAAGTTGAAAGGGAAGAGAAGGCAGAATAAGCAGGCGCGGGTGCCAAAGAGCGCGCATCTGGATATTGAGAGGCCAGTGTATGGAATATGTAGCCAAACACCACAACCTTCTCATTTTTATACTAGTGGACAAATGAGATTTACTGGAACAAAGAGAGAGCTCAGGATATCACGGCACGCGCATGCGTCTTGCACTGTGGGACTGCGAGGTTCTGTGTCCTGGCCACTAAGACAGCTAGCAGAGCGTATTCGCTAGTATCAGGTCGCTCGTAACTTGTATGAACGAGAATAAGCCTTCGGCCTCTCGTGGGGCATTGCACACGAGCGTCTCGGTAGTGGCTTGAAACTTATGAGTGGTATGACTATGGTAATGAAATTAAAATTTAAAACCTTTAAATATTTTATATGTAGAGGACCCTAATTAAAGCCGGGAAGCCTCTGAATTATTTTATGGAAAAGTCAATTTTCCCTAAAATTCTTCTATCTATTCACTGTGATTCCCTATAAAAAATTGTAACAACAATTGGGTGTAGAGAAAACAGGGTGATAATGTTTTAAATACCATCTTATAAACCAATTATTTTATAAACCAATATACTATATGTATAAGTCATATTCTCTGTTGATTCATTTATAAAATTGAAAACCTCACTCAGCATGATGTCCTCTAGCTCCAGCCATTTTGCTGCAAAGCTCGTGATGTGCTGAGTGAAGTAACGACAGTCCCAGAAAACAAACGACGAATTGTACTCCTCATCTGTGGATGCAAGTGCCAACTACCCAGTTTGAAGTATATTTATTTTCTTGTGTAGGCCCCCCTGAGCTTTTGTACAAAGCAGGCTGGGCAATAATGCATTTTTGGAAAAAACTAACAACAACACAGAAAAGACTGCATCAAAAGAATGACTGAAACAGTGGACTTCTGCTCAAAACAGTACCAACTTCCCCAATGTGGAAAAATAAATTGAGAAATAAAAAAAGAAAAGCAATGTTTTTGGCAGGAAATGCATGACTTCTGGTGGGGTGGGGGAATGGGCGGGAACTCGGGCCTAGATTTGTTAAAATAAAATAAATAAAATTTTGTTTTTTTTTTTTTTTAATGAAAAAAAAAAAATTAAAATATTGAAACCCTAAACTGGGTGTGGTGGTGCACAGCCTTTAATCCATAAGCACTCGGAAGGCAGAGGCAGGTAGATCTTTGTGAGTTCAGGCCAGCATGGTCCCTACGAGTAAGTTCCGGACAGCTGGGGCTACGGAGACCCTATCTCGAAAAGACCAAAAAAAAAAAAAAAATTAGAAAACTAAGACAAATCTCATTTCCATTTCTTATTTTGAGCACATTAAATTAAATCAAAATGTTAGTTTCTTTCATGTTTCCTTAATTTCTAGCATTTACAAATAATAATGTCAATAGTGTAAGAATGATAACCACAATGGAAAAAAAAAAGCAATTTGCAAGCCTGAAAACACACAGTAGGCAGCAAATGGCAATGAGCACTGTAGTTGCAGCTCAGCTGACCTAAACTCGATGAATCACAGGAAGGTGACCTTCCCTATCAGCTCACTACCTTCTCCAGCTGTTTAACATCTCCTTTCAAACCAAACACTTTGTTCTTCACCTCTGTCTAAAAATTGCTCAGGTGTCAAGGAAAGTCATTTTAACCAGCTAACTGGATGTACTGAATGCCTTCACTCGCCACTCAGCACTTCTATGTAATACCTCTGCTTACTCATCCTGAATTTCTATACAATTTCCCAGAGGAGCTATTTCAGAACATTCAATTTACTCAGGCCCCTGAATTCACTCCTGCCTCCCTCATTCCCATTTGATAATACTGTCAGATATTTCACTCTGATTAAAAGTGGCAGGTTTGAACCTCTTAGATAATACATGAGAGAAACAACGAGATATCCCAGAAGAAGCAGACATAACAGTAGTAAATTCAGACCCTTTGGTTAACACCTCGCATTAATATCTATTAGGTGTGCTCCTCAAATTTATTTACATCCAGATATTCTTTCCTCTCTCCTTGCTTCCTGTCACTTTTCTTTGCAAAACAGATTTAAAATAGGAGTCAAACATAAAGAAAAGTTATTTGGGGAAATTCCATAAAATATAACATGAAGCCAACTTCATGAATTGTTGAAAAGTGTATAATCAGAACACATAGAGGGCAATATAATATGCTTTCCTGAGAACATGAAAACTGTTCAAAAACAATTGCTGTAATAGTCATGGTGAAAGAGTGAGATACTTCCACCTAAATATTAAATTCAATCCTGTCAACAATCTAATGAGATGGTATTATCACTTCACAATAAAGGAATTTCCTGAGATTTTATTTTCAGATTTCTCTGCTCAAGGTAGTGAGAAAAGGAACATTCAAACTCTGCTCTTGCCAGCCTAAAAGCATCATGAAGCTGCTTAGTATTCTCTGCACCTCAGGAAGCACACATCATCAGTACCCAAACCTGAGTAGGATCTTACTGAAATGTCATAAACTAGCTGCTATCATACTGGAAAATAAATGTATTAAGGGACAATGAAGATCCTGTAATTTCCTAGAAAAATAAGCATGGGCCATAAGAAGAAAAAAGAAGTTACATAAGAGCCACGTTTATGAATAATTTATGTTGGTATACTTTGTATGGCATTCAGTGCAGTCTTACTTCCCGCTTCAAATAGGTCCCTTTCCGAGCCATGGAGAATAATGACCTTTGTAAATTGTCCGTATCACGTGCAAAGTATTACTCCACCTTGAGAGTGACAAGTTGAGTTCCACTTATCCACTGCTGCTGAGTTTTGAGTAATACCACACTTGAGTGTGTGCGTAAAATTATGAAATCTAGATAACATTATAACGTTCACTTGTCTATATGATCTTAAGAAATCAAAGGCAAAAATCTATGTCTAAGTAGGTTATGCATTTGCTATTAAGTGCAGATTTGAAGTCTGTTAAATGATATTTGACATATGCCATTGCTCCCACAGCTGAACATGCTGTCAATTAGTTTAAAAATTCCACTGGCTACAGCTTATGGTTTCCTGTTATCGACTGCCCATTTCTTCCGCGAGCAGTGTGCTTGTTTTAAACTGTACTTACTGTGTTTTGATTTCAAAGTTTTTGTACAGATAACTTTAGTCATGTTTCTTCAATTAAAGGCATAAGTACCAAGTTTCTTTTCCTGCTTTCCTTGAAACCTTTGATAAATTCTTTAAAAAATTTAACTTTTGATATATGCAAGTTCGTCAGAATTACCTTTTTCCTTATCTGTTTCTCTGAAAACCTAAGTTCTAGTAAAATTATAAAAAGTAACCTGCATTTTGTAAATTACATTAATTCTTGAGGAACAATTTTCCAGGTCAAAAGACTGTGTGATCCTGAAGGATCTGAAATCTTTGATTCCCAATTATTTTACTTTAAAGTTATAGTTTAAATTTAGGTTTATCATTTATTTTTGAGGAAAATCACATCCAGAATTAACTACTCAAAATTTTCTTTCCGAAGAAAACTTAGCTTAGAATTTTATCCCTATTATTTGTTTCAAAATGTTCCTACATAGAGCTCAGTCTTTAACATATTTTATGAATATCTATTTCTATGACTCTTAGATAACTATTTCCTGTTGAAACATTCCATACTGACTATTGAATTGAAACATTCCATACTGACTGCTCTGCCTCTTCCTGTTCAATATATTCTACAACAGGGAGGCTTATTAAAAGTTAAAAAAATTCCCCCTTTTCCATTAAAACTATGACAAAATTGTATTATGCTGGCTCATGTTCTTAATCCAAACTCTCAAAAGGCAGAGGCATGTGGATCTCAGTGTGTTCGAGATTAGGTATGTCTAGCATGGCGAATACAAGTCTAGCCCACTGTTAGCATTAGTAAGCACTCTGTTAACTGAATAATGGATAATGAATGTGTGTTGATATTTGAAAAATGGAAATCATCAAAGCTTAAACAATTATGAATTTCACAGGTAAATAGTTTGAACTAGAAATCATCCTGGGTTGTCTCTCACAGCTGGAGGTCAGCTCTGAATTATTAGATGTACATGTTTAAGTTGGAAAATCCAAGAGAGGTCAGGAAACAAATAAATGGCCAAGAGGCAGGGGAGATAGAATAAAACTTATTTAAAAAGATTTAATTAGTGCAAGGATTAAAAATGGACTGGGAACTTGGGAGGAAGAGCCAGATAAAGTGTAATGGATGGATAACTAACACTAGAGACCATAGAAAAAGAAGTATGAAACCTAACACTATAGAAATTTCTTAAAGACTATAAGTATAACAAAAAAAGAGAGAGGAAATGATTCTATAAACATCCTGCTCCGTATGAATCTACCTGCATTAGTTATCGCATGCCGCAAGACCCAATGAAACCTCAGCTGGACAAAAGCTCAGCACAGAACTGCAGAAATGGTAGCAGAGACCAACCTTGGCTGAAGAATAGTGAACAGCTGATGGTGGTCTGGTGAGGAAGACCTGGCTTTCCTTAGGAAAGAGACTAGGGATGTGCTGACTAGAGGTCAGGAGATGAATTAGCACTGGGAAGTGGGAGGAGAAAGCAGTTTGGCTCAATGGACCCTTGCACAAATGATAGAATGTGTGAAATCCTATGGGTGGGAGGTAGGGGTGAAGGAGGGTGCCTAGGGAGAAACATGTATATAGGTGATTAAGATCTGAAAAATTATGTATTAAACACAGAAAAAATTCAATATAAAATGGGAAAAAAAGTTGCCTGAGTTTGATTAGAAAACACTATCAAAAGCCCTAGAAAGAAAGGGTCTCTGAAGCTTCACAAGGGACTTTTCCTGCTATACTTTTACATGCCAAAAAGATGTAGTGCAATAGTGGTGAGGTCTGGTAAAATGTGCAACCCAGAAGAAGGTTTTTTTTAAAAATTCCCATTTGAATGCTATGGCTCACTCTCTGGTGAGGTATGACACATGACTGGCACTGTATCCTTGGTGCCGTCCTAATGTCAGGGACTCTATTTACCATATTGGAAAATTATTATCATCCCTTTGTCAAAGAATTATAATGCCCCAACCAAGATATCTCCAAGAATATGAGTCTGTAAGTAAATAGTAACTTATTATAAATTTTAATATGGGATGTTGCTTTTCGTCTTTTCATTAACTAATTAAAAGAGACTGCTAGAGAACTCACCAGTCTGTCCTAGCAGAAAGTGGAAAGTCCCAAAATTTGAACCTGGCAGGGGTCAAGAGAAGAAAAGGAAAAGGGGGAAGAGAGAGGGGAATTAGGAGAAAATAAAAGACTGGATCTTTTTCTCTCATTCTCTCTCACCCACCCTCCAAAGCCCCACAACTCTCATGGAAGAAGGTGGGCTTGCCAGAGTGTAAGGGCCAAGGAGGGGAGGGGGTGTGAATTGTGAGATTACAGCAAAAAAGTCCTGGGTTTTTTATTTTTTCTGTAAAGCAAACCTCTTCATTTTCCCTGGGGATGCTGGAATTTAAGAAAAACCAGACACTGAGATAATAGGGCTGGTATGGATATTTGTCACATTTGTTGCCTAAGTGTATTTACCCTTACTAGCTATTTTAAATAAATAAAAAAGAGATCAAATGATAAAATTCCCTATAACGACAGGGCAACATCCCCCTAACTAGACAACATAAGCTAAAGAAATTTATACTCTCATCAACTCTCATCTCATCTTTAAGAGAATCACTCTAGATTGGCTGACTAGACCCCAATAAGATGAACTTGCATTGAGGAAAATCTGGGTACAGTAACTTGAGTCCATATTGACTTAATATAATGACAGAATGTATTAAATCTAGTGGGGAAGAGTATGGGGTATAAAGAAAAGGGAGCGGGTATAATGATGATTAAAATTATTGTATGAAACATAAAAAATAATCCAAAAATTAAAAACCCAATGCCAGGGATGGACTTCCTCTTTTCATACTGTTGACCAGAACTCCCCTAGACCCTCAAACAATAATGGCCATTGCATCCTGCTCTTGGCTACCCACAAGAAATTGATGGTAAGACCGTATTGCGGAAGACACTGTACATATAATCTTTGGAACAAGCAAAGAGAATCAGCTAGCAATGACTTAAAAGATTCACTCTACTGAACGCATTCATAGTGCTGGAAGATGCTATTCAATTGCTATAATATAATAGACAGAAGAAAAAAAAATATGAAGTCATATTTAACCACTTATCGAAATAGATGTACATCCACGCCATTCACATTCAGAATCCTTCCTATGGTGTTCTGGCTAACTAGATCTCTGGACAATACGCAGTCATGTAGTATTATGGGGAATTATAGAACAATCCAAGTTTCTAAATCGGAATTAGCCTATGCCTTCATAAAAGCATTTGGAGCAAATAGAAATGACATTGAGATAGTCAGGTTCTAGAAAATGTGACTGGAACACACTACCGGGCATGATAGATGAAAAAGCCTAACAACATATTATTCAACTAGATAAGATATATCAATTAAGTGAACACTAATGAATTCATTGTAATACCAACGAGATAAAATGCTTTGGGTATTCTCTCAGAGATAAAAAAAAAAAACTCTTATGAGAAGAATGTACACACGCTGGTAAAATAACAGAAGATAAGAGACTGCAAAATGATTATATCTGAATTGGACAGCTAGATCAAACTTGTACACCCAAGGGCTCAGCCATTATTTCAGAAGAAGAGGGGTGAGTGGAAAGATCATATGTGCAAGAGGTAGCAGATGACCACAAAGAATCGCTTTTCAGATAGCTGGAAAAGAAATCTAATATGAATTCCAATATCCATGGTAACAGCATGCTCAAGTACCATGTAAACTCAAGCCAGAAAAAAAATTCCAGCATACTCTCTTGGGGAAGCTTAAGAACCCCCAACCCTACAAGATGAACATTTGGTAACCGATGGTTACTGGGAAGAAGAGACAATCAATAATGACATGACTCTTGGTAGATGTGTGCAGATGGGGTGGGCATATCCGTACAATAAAATATTAAATTTTATTATTGCAAAAATTCAATAGAAAGAAAAAATATATTTTGAATTAAGGGAACTATATCAAAGAGGCATGAGAGATGGCTAGGTTTTAAGGGAGACAGTTGCAGTCTTGCAGGGAAAGAACCCAGGTGTGCCAGCACCCAAATGGCAGTTGCTTTAACTCCAGTTCCACCTGACAGTATGCCTTCTGTGCTCTCCTGGCACTACATGATGTGGGTGCACTTACATAATGCAAGACAATGAGAGCATACCCACCAGGTCCAGAAAGAGGAGGCAGCCTGGCACATGGTGAGCACAACACCAGGTGGGCTCATCACTCCCAGGGCCCGGCGTGTTGCCTACCAGCCAGCCACAGCTGGGCCAGCATGCACAGTGTTGAGGNAATCCCACATGATTAATTTATAGTCCATTTTATGTGGTTCTTGGTGGTTAAAAAGACATTGTAGGATTGTTGGCTTATGAGCTAAAGTTTAAGTAAGATCAGTTTCTTAATAAAATGGGCCTTAAAGCATACAATTTAAACATCTCATGTTGAGATGTTTAAAAATTAAAGTCAAAATAAATTACTTGTTAAAATTTAAAGTCAAGATAAATTACTTGTTTATTGAGTCATTTGAACCTTCAAATAAATTGTGTCAATTATATTGACATATAATTAATCTTTGATTTATTATTTTAAGATAGCTCAGCGGTCTGCAGGTGGACGGGACACTCGGTTTTTACGTGATGAAATTCGTCAACTTGAAAAGCAGTTGGAACAAAAAGATAGAGAATTAGGAGATATGGAAAAGGAGCTGGATAAAGAAAAGAAAGTTAATGAACAAGTAAATTCACAACAATTTTTTTTTTTTTTTTGTGACTTAACTGTTCTTATATATCTCATCTTAGTTTTTAGATCGTTGGGTATATCAATTTGGATTACATAATTGAGTGGTAATATATACTTAGTTACCTTAAAACTATTTAATTAATTTTAAATTTTACTTTGATGTGTGTTTTTGTCTGGCCTGTATGTAAGTGTATCTGTGCTGTGCTAGTACATGGCAGAGATCAGAAGAGAGTGTCCGATTTCCTGGAATTAGAGTTACCTTTGGTTCTTATGTGCCATATTGTGCTGGGAATGGAATCCAAGGTCCTCTGTAAGAGCAAGCCAGTGCTCTTAAACACTGTAACCATCTTCTCCATGCCCTCTATCTAACTTTATTTAATTTTTACCATCACATCTTTAAGATTTAATGGAATTCTCTGTTTCTTTATTTATTTTTGTTGTTGTGTTTTTTTTAAATGTCTCCCTATATCTCCATCTCCTAACTCACATTTAGTTACCATGCTTCTTTAACTCACATAGATCCTTCCTCCTCTGTTGACCTCCAATTGCTTAGTGGATTAAATTGGCACACCATTCTGTCTAATTCTCATTTCTAATGGATATGATCTGGAAATTTAATTCCTTAATATTTAGCATATTTCCTAATTCAGATAATTACATAAAAATTATTATGCCCTAAAAAATGAAAAAAAACTGAGATAAAACAACATTTATCATAATCATGATCGTATGGCTTTGGTTTTAATTAAAATAAAATATCCTAACTAATAAAAATTATTATAAATACACAAATACTCAAATTAAAAAAATTCAAAAAAATTTTTTTTTTTTTTTTTTTTATATAAACATAAAATTATTTTCACATTCCATAAACAATAATTTTACTTTATTCAAAAATATATATAAAATATATTTATATATAATTAAAACTTCAATAACATCCCTTACTTTCCATCTCTGTGATATATACATTCCTTCTTTATCTTAACCAATCACTTAATCTTTTAACAAACCTTTATATATTATAATATTCTTCTCTTCTAATTCATTTTTTTCAACTATTAATTTATAAAACATATATTAATAATTTACCATTGTCCTCATATATATTTTATAATACTTTATATACACTCTAATTTAATATAAACACTATAACTCGACCGGTTTTTCTCCCTAGTTCTGCTGTCATCCTATCCTCCAGTTGTCTTGGTTTCTGTCGTGGTTCCTCTGTGTTCTCCTGATTCCTCCTTGCCGTCGATGTTGCCAATGGGTCTGGTGAGTCTCCAAATACTGCTCCCATATATTTTGACTGGTATTTTTATCTCTTTCGCCATTCCAATGTGCTTAGTTGATGCGGTGGAGCATTGCAGTGCGTCCGGGTAGTGTGCAGCCCCGGATACTCAATCTAACTCCCACTATTTTTGTATGCATATTATTTCGCCGTAATATTGAGCCCTAAACATTATTAAAGTTAAATAAAAGTTAATAAAGGAAATTACGTTATTAAGTGTGGGATGGGTGTTTTTTTTTAAGATTAAAGTTTTCAGGCTATACAAATATTAGTGTTATTTAACTTATTGTTTGATTTGATGATCTCTCTCTGGGTGTCTCCTGTTTCTGGAAGTTTCAAAATGTCCACTGGATACCTCTTTCATCCAACTCCTCGACATGTACTGGAAAACTGTGCGAGCCCGCGCCAGACCCAGGCGATGTTTGTCTCCTGTAGTACCTTAATGCCTGAGTGACCTTGTTCGCAGGAGATTTCACGCAAATAGAGTGCGTTGTCTATAATCCCAGGAATGGAATATTGTGAAAGTCTACCCAGAATGCAACACACATTTCAAGAGGCACGTCGCTGAAAGAAACCCCTGAACACAAAAGGTCCTCATACAGACCCGACTGTCGACCAAAGATGCTAAACACCTAAAGAGCTTTCTCTCCGACGCATGGCTCACAAAAAAAAAAGACAGTGCTCCACCTAGCTTATTGGTATGCCCCATCGTTCTGACTTGGTGCCACCTAGGGATTAAACTCTAGTCCGGTGTCCTTGGAGTCTCTTGCTACCAATGTATAACTGCCATAGAAGTTAGAAAGATGCTATAGTACACGAGTTTACATCCGTGATTAGGTGTTAACTACATGTCCAGCCAAGTCATACTGCTCCTGTATCTATGCTTCTGACTCTCTCAGTTTTTGATTGTGCCGAATGACATGATCGGACTGCTCGAGATGTGTGGTTGTCCCGACGCATCTCCATCCAGGGCTGCAGGGGCGACCCCTTCCGCCATCCCCAACTATGGCTATGATAAGTTCCCTCTCTGACCTTTGACTTAGCCTAACCTATGCTGGCTGCCCCCAGAAGCGTTGGCAGGGACCCACCTGTACGCTACTGATGTCTGGCTCCGGCCACCGCTGTCCCGCCAGGGCCCCTCGGGGCTCAGAGTGCTTGCCCCCCCCGCCCGGCTTCCTCGGTTCCGCCGGGCTTCCTGCTGCCTGGCTCCTGCGCCCCGCCGCGGCCGGAATGCACTGAGTTCTACGAGCTGCTTGACGAATCCTATTACTGTTGGCTCGCTTTTCCGTTGTTGTTTCACTTTCTAGGTTTAGGCGATTTGTGACAAATATTTTTGGATTCTGCCAAGATTCACACGATCGCACGTTAATTTGGTGTGAGCTTTGTGTTTCCGCTGAGTTCACACTTGTCTCTACATCTACTGTTTTTTAATGGATGTTTTGGTTGTTAGCTTTCCGTCCCGTCCCAGAGGTCACGTTCGTGTCTCGAGTCTTACCGAGGTTTCCGTGCTCTGGTTATTCAATCGTCGTCCTTAGGGTTCCCTGCTCGGTTTCCTCCTGCATTTCTTCTAGAGGAGTGTGCGCTTATACGACTTGTAAGTAGTTTACTAAGTAAGATCTATCTCATGGGATACCGTGTACTAGAATGAGACTGTGTAAGGGCGTCGTCTCATAGCTCCACGAATGGACCTCCAGAAAGTTTCAAACAGATGACACGCCTCCCCTCTCTGATCTGGTGGGGTGCGGGGATGGCACTGATGACTGATAGCCTCAGACACTGTGCAATGCTGGGCCCAGCGTGGAGCTGACACGTATAGAGGAGCCAGAACACGCCGTGGTCATCTGGGAGTGAATGACCCCACCTGGTGTGTGTCCCCAATGGAGGCAAAAGAGCTTTAGGCTACGCCTCTTGCTGGAACCTCCAGTGCTTGCGATTGAGGAGTTGCCCAATGACCAACCTGCTATGCCCAATTTAATGGAAGTCACCCTAAAAGTAGATGAGCCAGGAGGGCCAGAAGGGAATCCAACTTGCATGGTACAGAGTGAGATAGAACGCATTTCTGAAGGTCTCAGCCTGGGGGTCTACTCTGGGAGGACACAATCCTCGTGGTGAACCCAGCATTATAGCTACCTGGCTAAGCAATGCAAAGCGACTCGAGACCGAATAAGCCCGAGGAAAATATTTTATGTACGGATATGCCAACTCCCATCTGCACACATCTACCAAGACGTCATGTCATTATTTAGATTAGTTCTCTTCTTCCCAGTACAGGTACCAAATTCCGGTGGAGTGGAATTTAAGAGACTTGTACTGGCTAAGGGAAGCTGGAGATCTAATATAAATGTGCATATTAAGTATCTCTAAACACCTGAGTCAGTGCTAACGCTGACAGAATTATTTAGTCACTTAGCTCATTATACTGATTTTGAAGAATTGATAAGCCATTTTGTGAAGAGATGAGATGAGACGAGAAGAGAAGAGGATTAGAGAGAGAGAGAGAGAGAGAAGGATGCTTAAGACCCAGTAGTTTCTGCTCTGTCTGTTTTTTAGCAAATATAGTTTAATAACTGTTGTGTGTATGAGTGTGTGCATCAAAATATACTTGAACCAATAACAGCCATACAATGATGTAACATTTTTTACTTTGTTTGATACTAATTAAATCTCTTTTCTTCCTAACCACTTATATTAGGGATCATACCCCATAGATTCAGAGTCAGTTGTAAGTTGTAGTGTGTATCAAGGTAGAAAAGACTCCATTTATGCTTAGAAATTTGCAAAAAATCTGCATGCTATATTGTTAGGGAAATTGCACTTATATATTACTGCAGTAGAGCGTGGGTCAAAGCAATTGGAATTGTGCTGGTTTGAATGAGAATGTCCCCCATAGGCTCCAAGTACTCAACATTTTGTCCCCATTTGGTGGTGCTGTTTTGAGAGGTTTTAGGTGTGCCCATGCTGGAGGAAACACATCACTTGGGGCAGGATTAGAGAGTTCAAAATGCTGTGCCAGTCTCCAGCTGCTCTCTCTGCTTTCTGCACCTGCTTGAAGATGTAAACCTTGGCTTTCTGCTCCATGCCCCCCTGCCGTGATGGACTCAAAATCTCTGGAACCGTCAATCACAAGCTCAAATAAACTCTTCCTTTTAGAATTTCTATGGGTCATGGTGGTTCTATGACAGCAACAAGAAAAGTGGCTAATACAGTATTGATAGCACAGAAAATGATTGCATTAGAAAACAAGACGTAGATTCACAGAAACCTTCCAAGTTTTCAGACAACATAGGTAATTGCAACAAATAAGTTTAAAAGCCACAGCTCCAAATATGCCTCAGAGAAAACAACATGACAAATATGGAAAGTTTTTTTTTGATTGTTGTTTTAAAAAATTACCATGAATTTTCAACCTAAGATTAAGACAAAAGGAGCAGAGGGATGAGTTCAGGAAATATTGGTGTAATTTTAAAAATAATGTTTATCCATATAATTGGGTTTGATGACAGAAATGGCATGTCTCACTGGAATTGTTGGCATTTTTATTAAAGGAGATCAAAACTCAAGCAGAATCAAATAATAAAGTTGAAGGACCACAAAACAGCAGACATTGGAAACCACCTTTAGAAATAGTCCTGAAGTAGTTGCCCCAAATTTCAAAGTTCTACCTTCCATATTGAGGAGGGTAAGAATGTTATTTATTTATTGAACTTTATTGTAGTGCCACAAGAAATTTCTTTGAGAGCCCAATTTTCCCTAAATTTTCTGGCAATCCATTGTGATTACAAGAAGAATATTTTAATATTAGCAATCTGGAAATGGAGTCTGGAAGACTAAAGGAATTAACAAGGTATAAAGAAGGTAGTTGATAGGGAAGAGAGGCAGATAAGAGGGGGCCAAACGCATTGTATACATGTATGAAATGGCCAAGAACAACTTTATTTTATCGTCAAATAGGAACTGGAAAGATGGATCAGCCTATACGAGCACTGGATGCTCTTGCACAGGACTCAGGTTCTGCTCCCCATAAGACAGCTAGCAACTATCCATAACTTCAGGTCCTGGTACTACAAAGCCTTCTGGCCTCTGTGGGCATTGCACACACTTGGTATGCTTATGTGCATGCAGGCAAAATAAAAAATTAAAATTTAAACCTTTAAATTTATAATTAAGACCTAATTAAACCGGGAGCTTTGATTATTTTTGAGAAGTCAATTTTCCCTAAATTCTTCTATCTATTCACTGTGATTCCCTATAAAAAATTGTAACAACAATTGGGTGTAGAGAAAACAGGGTGATAATGTTTTAAATACCATCTTATAAACCAATTATTTTATAAACCAATATACTATATGTATAAGTCATATTCTCTGTTGATTCATTTATAAAATTGAAAACCTCACTCAGCATGATGTCCTCTAGCTCCAGCCATTTTGCTGCAAAGCTCGTGATGTCGTCTGAGTGAAGTAACACAGTCCCAGAAAAACAAACGACGAATGGTATCCCTCATCTGTGGATGCTAGTGCCAATTACCCAGTTGTAAGTATTTCTTGTGTAGGGCCCCCTGAGCTTTTGTACAAAGCAGCTGGGCATAATGCATTTTGGAAACAACAACAACAACAACAGAAAAGACTGCATCAAAGAACTGACTGAAACAGTGAACTTCTGCTCAAAACAGTCAACTTCCCCATGGAAAATATTGAGAAAGACTAAGAGATGAAAAGCATGTTTGGCAGAATGCATGAGCTCTGGCGGGGTGGGGGAATGGGCGGGAACTCGGGCCTAGATTTGTTAAAATAAAATAAATATAATTAATTTTGATGTTAAATTTTTAATGAAAAAGAAAAAAAAATTAAAATATTGAAAACCTACTAAACTGGGTTTTGTGGGTGGTGTACGAGCTTTAATCCTAGCACTTCGGAGGCAGAGGCAGGTAGACTTTGTGATAGTTCAAGGCCAGCATGGTCTACAAGTTAGTATAGTTCCAGGACATCTGGGGCTGTACGGGATGATCCACTTATCTTCTTGAAAAGTACCATAAAAAAAAAAATAAAATTATAGAAAACTAAATCAAATCTCATTTCCATTTCTTATTTTGAGCACATTAAATAAATCAAAATGTTAGTTTCTTTCATGTTTCTATTTCTAAGCATTTACAAATAATAATGTCAATAGTGTAAGATGATAACACAATGGAAAAAAAAAAAAAAAGCAATTGCAATGCCTGAAACACACAGTAGGCAGCAAATGGCAATGAGCACTGTAGTTGCAGCTCAGCTGACCTAAACTCGATGAATCACAGGAAGGTGACCTTCCCTATCAGCTCACTACCTTCTCCAGCTGTTTAACATCTCCTTTCAAACCAAACACTTTGTTCTTCACCTCTGTCTAAAAATTGCTCAGGTGTCAAGGAAAGTCATTTTAACTAGCTAACTGGATGTACTGAATGCCTTCACTCGCCACTCAGCACTTCTATGTAATACCTCTGCTTACTCATCCTGAATTTCTATACAATTTCCCAGAGGAGCTATTTCAGAACATTCAATTTACTCAGGCCCCTGAATTCACTCCTGCCTCCCTCATTCCCATTTGATAATACTGTCAGATATTTCACTCTGATTAAAAGTGGCAGGTTTGAACCTCTTAGATAGTACATGAGAGAAACAACGAGATATCCCAGAAGAAGCAGACATAACAGTAGTAAATTCAGACCCTTTGGTTAACACCTCGCATTAATATCTATTAGGTGTGCTCCTCAAATTTATTTACATCCAGATATTCTTTCCTCTCTCCTTGCTTCCTGTCACTTTTCTTTGCAAAACAGATTTAAAATAGGAGTCAAACATAAAGAAAATTATTTGGGGAAATTTCCATGAAAATAAACATGAAGCCAATCTTATGAATTGTTGAAAAAGGTGTATAATCAGAACACAGGGCATATACTTGCTTCCTGAGAACATAGAAAACTGTTCAAAAACAATTGCTGTAATAGTCATGGTGAAAGAGTGAGATACTTCCACCTAAATATTAAATTCAATCCTGTCAACAATCTAATGAGATGGTATTATCACTTCACAATAAAGGAATTTCCTGAGATTTTATTTTCAGATTTCTCTGCTCAAGGTAGTGAGAAAAGGAACATTCAAACTCTGCTCTTGCCAGCCTAAAAGCATCATGAAGCTGCTTAGTATTCTCTGCACCTCAGGAAGCACACATCATCAGTACTCAAACCTGAGTAGGATCTTACTGAAATGTCATAAACTAGCTGCTATCATACTGGAAAATAAATGTATTAAGGGACAATGAAGATCCTGTAATTTCCTAGAAAAATAAGCATGGGCCATAAGAAGAAAAAAGAAGTTACATAAGAGCCACGTTTATGAATAATTTATGTTGGTATACTTTGTATGGCATTCAGTGCAGTCTTTCCCCATGTCCTTCCTACTTTAATTGCCTTCATCTTTCCTCACGTGCAGTATTACTCCTGTGCTTACAGATCTGGTATTTCCATTATCCACTGCTCTGAGGTTTGAGTAATACCATCCTTGAGTGTGTGCGGTAAATTATGAATCTTAATATATATTATAACGTTCACTTGTCTATATGATCTTAAGAAATCAAAGGCAAAAATCTATGTCTAAGTAGGTTATGCATTTGCTATTAAGTGCAGATTTGAAGTCTGTTAAATGATATTTGACATATGCCATTGCTCCCACAGCTGAACATGCTGTCAATTAGTTTAAAAATTCCACTGGCTACAGCTTATGGTTTCCTGTTATCGACTGCCCATTTCTTCCGCGAGCAGTGTGCTTGTTTTAAACTGTACTTACTGTGTTTTGATTTCAAAGTTTTTGTACAGATAACTTTAGTCATGTTTCTTCAATTAAAGGCATAAGTACCAAGTTTCTTTTCCTGCTTTCCTTGAAACCTTTGATAAATTCTTTTAAAAATTTACTTTGATATTTGGCAAGTTCTCAGAATTCCTTTCTTATCTGTTTCTCTGAAAACCTAAGTTCTAGTAAAATTATAAAAAGTACCTGCATTTTGTAAATTACATTAATTCTTGAGGAACAATTTTCCAGGTCAAAAGACTGTGTGATCCTGAAGGATCTGAAATCTTTGATTCCCAATTATTTTACTTTAAAGTTATAGTTTAAATTTAGGTTATCATTTATTTTGAGGAAAACACATCCAGAATTAACTATCAAATTTTCTTTCCAAGAAAACTTAGCTTAGAATTTTATCCCTATTATTTGTTTCAAAATGTTCCTACATAGAGCTCAGTCTTTAACATATTTTATGAATATCTATTTCTATGACTCTTAGATAACTATTTCCTGTTGAAACATTCCATACTGACTATTGAATTGAAACATTCCATACTGACTGCTCTGCCTCTTCCTGTTCAATATATTCTACAACAGGGAGGCTTATTAAAAGTTAAAAAAATTCCCCCTTTTCCATTAAAACTATGACAAAATTGTATTATGCTGGCTCATGTTCTTAATCCAAACTCTCAAAAGGCAGAGGCATGTGGATCTCAGTGTGTTCGAGATTAGGTATGTCTACATGGTGAATACAAGTCTAGCCACTGTTACATAGTAAGACTCTGTTAACTGATGAATGGATAATGAATGTGTGTTATATTTACACAATGGAATATCATTCAGTGCTTATTAAACAAATTATGAATTTCACAGGTAAATAGTTTGAACTAGAAATCATCCTGGGTTGTCTCTCACAGCTGGAGGTCAGCTCTGAATTATTAGATGTACATGTTTAAGTTGGAAAATCCAGAGAGGTCAAGAAACAAATAAATGGCCAAGAGGCAGGGGAGATAGAATAAACTTATTTTAAAAAGGATAATAGATTAGGAAGGATTAAATGGACTGGTAACTTTGAGGGAAGAGCAGAATAAAGTGTATGGGGATGGATAACTAACACTAGAGACCATAGAAAAAGAAGTATGAAACCTAACACTATAGAAATTTCTTAAAGACTATAAGTATACAAAGAAAAAAGAGAAATGAATTCTATAAAATCCTGCTCGTATGAATCTACAGCATTAGTATCAGCATGCGCAAGACCCATGCAAGCTCAGCTGGACAAAAACCCAGCACAGAACTGCAGAAATGGGTAGCAGAGCCCAACCTTGGCTGAAGAAATAGTGACAGCTGATGGTGGTCAGGTGAAGAAGACCTGGCTTTCCTTAGGAAAGAGACTAGGGATGTGCTGACTAGAGGTCAGGAGATGAATTAGCACTGAGAAGTGGGAGGAGAAAGCAGTTTGGCACAATGGACTCTAGCACAAATGATAGAATGTGTGAACTCTGGGGGTGGGGGTGGGGTGCAGGAGGGTGCCTAGGGAGAAACATGTATATAGGTGATTAAGACTGAAAAATTATGTATTAAACACAGAAAAATTCAATATAAATGGGAAAAAAGTTGCCTGAGTTGTTAGAAAACACTATCAAAAGCCCTAGAAAGAAAGGGTCTCTGAAGCTTCACAAGGGACTTTTCCTGCTATATTTTTACATCCCAAAGAAGATGTAGTGCAATAGTGGTAGGCTGGTAAATGTGCACCCAGAAAGAAAAGTTTTTTTAAAAATCCCAATTTGATCTATGGCTCACTCTCTGGTGAGGTATGACACATGACTGGCACTGTATCCTTGGTGCCTCCTAATGTCAGGGGACTCTATTTACCATATTGGAAACTTATTAGCACACCTGGGTCAAAGAGTTACAATGCCCCAACCAAGATATCTCCAAGAATATGAGTCTGTAAGTAAATAGTAACTTATTATAAATTTTAATATGTGTTGCTTTTTGTCTTTTATTACTAGAATTAAAAGGAGACTGCTAGATGACTCACCAGTCTGTCCTAAGCAGAACATGGAAAGTCCCAAGAATTTGACCTGGCACCTCAGACAGAGAAGAAAAGGAAAAGGGGGAAAGAGAGAGGGGAAAGGAGAAAATAAAAGACTGGATCTTTTATCTCTCATTCTCTCTCACCCACCCCTCCAAAGCCCAGCAACTCTCATGGAAGAGGTGAGCATGCCAGATTGTAAGGGCCAAGGAGGGGAGATGAATTGTGAGATTACAGCAAAAAAGTCCTGGTTTTTATTTTTTCTGTAAGCAAACCTCTTCAATTTCGCTTGGGGATGCTGGATTGTACAGAAAACCAGACACTGAGATAATAGGGCTGGTATGGATATTTGTCACATTTGTTGCCTAAGTGTATTTACCCTTACTGCTATTTAAATAAATAAAAAAGAGATGAAAAGAATTCACTTATAACGACAGGGCAACATTCCCCCTACTAGACAACATAAGCTAAAAAATTATACATCTCTCAACTCTCATCTCATCTTTAAGAGAATCACTCTAGATTGGCTGACTAGACCCCAATAGATGAACTTGCACTGAGGTACATCTGGGTACAGTAACTTGAGTCCATATGACTTAATATAAATGACAGAATGTATTAAATCTAGTGGGGAAGAGTATGGGGTATAAAGAAAAGGGAGCGGGTATAATGATGATTAAAATTATTGTATGAAACATAAAAAATAATCCAAAAATTAAAAACCCAATGCCAGGGATGGACTCCTCTTTCAATACTGTTGACCAGAACTCCCCTAGACCCTCAAACAATACTGGACATTGATCCTGCTCTTGGCTACCCACAAGAAATTGATGGTAAGACCGTATTGCGGAAGACACTGTACATATAATCTTTGGAACAAGCAAAGAGAAATCAAGCTAGCAATGACTTCAAAGATTCATCTCTACTGAAGCATTCATAGTGCTGGAAGATGCTATTCATGCTATAAGAAGAAAAAAAAATGAATCATTAACCTTATCAAATATGAATCCAGCATACTTCAGAATCTTCTGGTCTGGCAAGCTATGATCTCTGGAGCAATAGCAGCATGACTATTATGGGAATAAGCAATCACTTTCTAATCGGATTTAGCATATGCTTCATAAGATGGAGCAAATAGGTGACATTGATATCAGGTCTAGAAAAATGTGACTGGACACACTACAGGGCATAGATGAAAGCCTAACACTATTATTCAACTAGATAGATATACAATTAAAGTGAACCCTAATGATTCATTGTAATACCCACAGATAAATGCTTTGGTATTCTCTCAGAAGAAAAAAAAAAAAACTCCTTATGCAGAAGATGGTACACACAGCTGGTAAAATAACAGAGAATAAGAGACTGCAAAATGATTATATCTGAATTGGACAGCTAGATCAAACTTGTACACCCAAGGGCTCAGCCATTATTTCAGAAGAAGAGGGGTGAGTGGAAAGATCATATGTGCAAGAGGTAGCAGATGACCACAAGGAAAATGCTTTTCAGATAGCTGGAAAGATACTAATATGAATCCATATCAATGGTAACAGCATGCTCAAGTACCATGTAAACTCAAGCCAGAAAAAATTCCAGCATACTCTTGGGGAAGTAAGAACCCCCAACCCTACAAGATGAACATTTGGTAACCGATGGTTACTGGGAAGAAGAGACAATCAATAATGACATGACTCTTGGTAGATGTGTGCAGATGGGGTGGGCATATCCGTACAATAAAATATTATTTATTATTGCAAAAATTCAATAAGAAAGAAAAAATATATTTGATTAAGGAACTATATCAAGAGGCTAGAGAGATGGCTAGGTTTAGGAGAAGTTGCAGTCTTGCAGAAGACCCAGGTGTGCCCAGCACCCAAATGGCAGTTGCTTTAACTCCAGTTCCACCTGACAGTATGCCTTCTGTGCTCTCCTGGCACTACATGATGTGGGTGCACTTACATAAATGCAAGCAATAGAGACACCCACCAGGTCCAGAAAGAGGAGGCAGCCTGGCACATGGTGAGCACAACACCAGGTGGGCTCATCACTCCCAGGGCCCGGCGTGTTGCCTACCAGCCAGCCACAGCTGGGCCAGCATGCACAGTGTTGAGGCCAAGTCACCCAGCCAGCCAGACACCCACCAGGATCAGAGAGAGGAGGCAGTGTGGCATCTCGGGAATAAGTCCAGAGGCCACTGGCAAACTGACCACCCAAACCTCATGAGTTACACTGAGTGTATCCCATTGAGAAGAGCTAGCTGTAGCAACACCCCAGCACAAAGCAAGTGAACACTCAGCAGGGAACCGACCTGATTGTTACCTCAGAACTTCTGGAGAACCTCCTGGCCAGAAAAAGAAGAGCTAGCTGAACCTTTCGATACATAACCAAAAGGGAAAACTGGAAAGCTAACACAACCAGCCCTCCATAAACCAAAGGGAAGACAATGAACATATCTGTAGGAAACAAGCACATTAAGCTTTCAACACATCAAAGACACGTTTGAGATTCGTACCAGAATACAAACAATAAAATAAACCCACAAGCCAAAAACTCAAAGAAAAAAACATGTGAAAAGCACATAATAAATCTCCACCAGGGCAGCCATGACCAGTGGGTCAGGTTTGGGTTTGGTGCCTCTGCAGTTTTGTGTGGGCTGGCTCCTGAGGCACAGGAAGCCGGAAGTCACTCAGGCTGGTAGATTTTAGGGTAGAGTGTCTCCTGGGCTGCTGGAAGGTGGTCGCAGCAACTCTGAGCCCTCTTGTAGGGTGTGGCCTTCTGGGCGGGACAGCCCTTGGCCTTTGTAGCCATGACCAGCAGCTCAGGTTTGGGTTTGGTGCCTCTGCAGCTTTGTGTGGGCCAGCTCCTGAGGCACAGGAAGCTGGAAGTCACTCAGGCAGGTAGATTTTGGGGTAGACTGTATCCTGGGCTGCTGGAAGGGGGTCGCAACTCTGAGTCCTCTTGTAGGGTGTGGCTGTCTGGGTGGGACCATCCTTCGCCTTTGTAGCCATGACCAGCAGCTCGGGTTTGGGTTTGGTGCTTCTGCAGCTTTGTGTGGGCCAGCTCCTGAGGCACAGGAAGCCGGAAGTCACTCAGGCAGGTAGATTTTGGGGTAGACTGTCTCCTGGGATGCTGGAAGGGGGTTGCAACTTTGAGCCCTCTTATAGGAGGTGGCCATCTGGGTGGGACCGCCCTTCGCCTTTGTAGCTGTGACCAGCAGGTCGGGTTTGGGTTTGGTGCCTCTGCATCTTTGTGCAGGTCATCTCCTGAGGCACAGGAAGTTGGAAGTCACTCAGATAGGTACCGGAGCACTAGCTGGGTCAGGCATGCCCCCCCCAACCCCCCCAGCCGCCAATGGAAATTGGTGAGAGAGTATCCAAGTGGACATTTTTTTGGAGAACCTTCAGAACAGGAAAAGAAGAGTGACTTAGATTTCCAATATCCAATATATAAACAAAATTGAAAGCCTGAAAACTTAGACAAGTCAATACTACATAAACAAGGAGGAGGGAAAAAAAAGGATCAGAAGGAGGCAAGCAAAACTATCTGCTAACATAGTGAAAAGACATTTGTGATTTGAACCACAAAAGGGAAACCCACATGCCAGGGACACTACAAAAGGACAACATGGGAAAGGCACAGGATAATCCCATACCAAGCTCTACCAAACCTGTAGGAGATCGCTACAATGGGATCCACTTGGAGGTGACCCAAGGAACAGATCTTAGAGGAATAATTGCAGACCTATGCAGAGAAATTAAAAAAGAATTCAGAGAACAAAAGAGAGAGAATGAAAAACTCAAAAAGGACCTAGAGGGATACAATGACAAACTTTGGAAAGAACTAAAGGAAAAGATTGAGAAACTCCAGAAAGAACTAGAGGGAGAAAAAAACCCAAACTCTGAAAGGAAGTAGAAACACTGAAAAAGGAAGCCAACCAATGAAGTAAGGAGCACCAAGAAGAAATTGAGAAGATCAAAAAGGAAATGGAAATGCTAAAGAAAACACAGGATGAAACGAAAAAGGAATTAGAACACTCATCCAATTAAGAAGAAAGGAATGGAAAAAGCCTCAGAAGTAGAATAGAGAAAGCAGAACAAAGAATATCAGAACTGGAAGATAACATAGAGCAACTAAAAAGCTCAAATAAACATTATGAAAAATTGGAAAATACACAAAAGTGGAAAAACCAGGAAATATGGGACACTATGAAAAGATCAAACCTAAACATCATAAGAATAGAGGAAGGAGAAGAATCTCAAGAGAATAGTATTGATCAGATCTTCAAGAGAATAATAGATGAAAATTTCCCCAAACTAAAAATAGACAAACCCATACAAGTACAAGAAGCATATAGGACTCCAAATAGACAAGATCAGAAAAGAAACTCCCCACACCATATCATAGTTAAAATGCTAGATGCCCACAACAAAGACAAAATTCTGAAGGCTATAAAAGAAAAACAAGTCACATACAAAGGGAAACCCATCAGAATTACAACTGACTTCTCAGCACAAACCATGAAAGCAAGAACAACATGCAGCAAAGCATTCCCAGTGTTAAAGGACTATGGATGCCAACCCAGAATAATTTGCCCAGCAAAAATGACTATAGTTGAAGGAGAGAGAAAAATCTTCCACCACATAAACAATTGCGATTCTAATATCAGACAAAATAGACTACAAAAAAATACATGTCTGGAAAACCAACTCTTCGTAAAATACTTGAAGCAATTCAAAGGGCAGAAGAGAGGAGCAAAAATCCTCAAACACCTAGGAAAAGAAACTAATAAAAACATAACAATAGGAGCAAAATCAGAGGCTAGAAGTCCAAATGGATAATAAAGTGAAAGGAAGCAACATCCATCTTTCAATTATAACCTTAAATATTAATGGGCTCAACTTCCCAATCAAAAGGCATAGACTGGGAGAATGGATTAGGAAACAAAACCCATCTATATGCTGTCTACAAGAAACCCATCTCAATTTCAAGGATAGGAACCAACTTAAGGTGAAGGGATGGAAGAAAGTATTCCAAGCAAATGGTACCAATAAGAAAGTGGGTGTTGCTATTCTAATATCAGACAAAATAGACTACAAAGCAAAAGAAATCAAAAGAGACAAAGAGGGCCATTACATCTTTATTAAAGGAACAATTGACAATGAAGATCTCACAATCATGAATATATATGCACCAAACACTGGTGCACCAAACTTTATAAAGACAATTTTTCAGGATCTCAAGGCACAGATTAACCCCAGCACACTAATAGTAGGGGACTTCAATACCCCATTAAGTTGCCTAGACAGATCAACAGTACAAAGGATAAACAGAGAGATATCTTAACTAAATGATACAATACACCAAATGGATCTCACAAACATCTATCGAATATTTCACCCAAACACTAGAGAATACACTTTCTACTCAGCACTGCAATGAACATTCTCCAAAATAGACCATATACTGGGACACAGGAAAAAACTCAACAAATACAAAATTATTGAAATAATCTCATGTATTCTATCAGACAACAGTGCAATAAAACTCAATATCAACACCAGGATAAACCCTACAACCTACAAGAACACATGGAAACTAAACAACACTCTCCTGAATAATGAATGGGTCAAGGAATAAATAAAGAAAGCAATATAAACATTCCTGGAACTGAATGACAATGATAAAACAACACGGCAAAACCTATGGGACACTTTAAAAGCAGTCCTAAGAGGGAAATTTATAGCTCTAAGTGCCTACATTAAAAAAAATACAGAAAGAGCACAAGTGAATGATCTAACACTGCAGCTAAAAATCTTGAGAGACAACATCAAATGAACCCTAAATGCAGCAGACAAGAAGAAATAACAAAAATCAGGGCAGAGATCAATGAAATAGTAACAAAGCCATACAAAAAAAAAAAAAATCAGTGAATCCAAAAGTTGGTTCTTTGAGAGAAAAAAACAAGATAGACCTCTAGCCCAGTTAACCAAAAGAAAGAGGGAACAACTCCAAGTCAATAGAATTGTGATGAAAGGGGAAATATCAGAACAGACAATTAAAAGATCCAGAAGATCATACGGGAATACTTCAAAAACCTTTACTAAGTTTGAAAACCTAAAAAAAATGGATGTATAGCTGAAATACTGGGAATCACCAAAGCTCAACCAAGAAGAGATTGACAGCCTAAATAGACCAATAATATAGGAAGGAATTGAAGATGTAATAAGTAGCCTCCCAACCAAAAAATGCCCAGGCCCAGATGGTTTCATGGCAGAATCCTATAAAATATTTCACAAAAAGTCTTACAATCATTAATACTCAAGTTGTTTAGAAGGATACAAACGGAGGGAGTTCTCCCAGATTCCTTCTATGAAGCCAGCATCATGCTATTACCAAAACCAGGTAAAGATACAACCAAAAAGGAGAACAATAGACCCATCTCCCTAATGAACACAGATGCCAAAATTCTAAACAGCACATTGGCAAATCACATACAGACCCACATCAAGAAGATCATCCACCATGACCGAGTTGGATTTATATCAGAGATGCAGGGATGGTTCAACATATGAAAATCAATAAATATCATCAAACATATAAATGAACTGAAAGAAAAAAACAAACCATCATCTCAATTGATGCATAGAAAGCCTTTGACAAAATCCAGCATCCCTTCGTTTTTAATGTCCTAGAAGGAATTGGATTGGAGGGATCATTCCTCAATGTAATCAAAGCCATACACAGGAAACCCACAGCCACTATCATCTTAAGTGGGGAAATGACAGAAGCATTCCCCTGAAAGGTAGAAACTTGGCAAGGCTGCACCCTGTCACTACTCCTTTTCAATATAGTGCTTGAAACCCTTTCTAGCACAGTAAGGCAAGAAAAGGAAATTAAAGGAGTTCTAATTGGAAAAGAGGAAGTCAAGCTATCCCTTTTTGCTGATGATGTGATTGTCTACATAAGGGATGCTAATTACTCCACCAGAAAACTCCTAGAAATGACTAAGAGCTTTGGTAAAGTGGCAGGATACAAAATAAATCTGGAAAATTCAGTAGCCTTTCTTTACACCAACAACAAGCAACTGAAGAAGGGCTACAAGGAGACCTTCCCACTCACGATAACCTCAAAAACAATAAAATACCTAGGAATAAACCTAATGAAAGACACCAAGGATCTCTATAACAAAAATTTTAAACCCCTGAAAAAGGATATTGAGGAAGACATCATAAGATGGAAAAACCTCCCATGCTCATGGATTGGGAAAATATAGTAAAAATGTCCATCCTACCCAATCTTGTGTAAAGATTTAATGCAAGCCCAATCAAAACCCTGAAGAGTTTCTTCACAGGCTTGGAAAAAACAATCCTCAATTTCATTTGGAAAAACAAGGACCCTGAATAGCCAAAGCAACCCTGAGCAAAAAGAGCAATACGGGGGCGGGGGGATCATTATACCAGACATCAACCTATATTACAGGGCTATAGTCATAAAAACAGCTTGGTACTGGCACAAAAACAGACCAGTTGACCAATGGAATAAAACTGAAGATCCAAACCTGAGCACATACAATTTCAGCCATCTCATATTTGACAAGGTGGCCAAGAAGACACAATGGAGGAAAGACAGCATCTTCAGTAAGTGGTGTTGGCAAAACTAGATCACCACTTGTAGAAGAATGAAATTAAACCCCTACCTCTCGCCCTGTACAAAAGTCAACTCCAGATGGATTAAAGACCTCAACGTGAAACCCCAAACTCTGAAGGTGATAGAAGAAAAAGTTGGCAGCAGACTACAAGACATAGGCGTAGGAAAAGACTTCCTAAATCAGACAGCAGCTGCACAAGAATTAAGGTCGACAATTGACAAATGGGACCTCATCAAACTCAAAAGCTTCTGTACATCAAAAGAAACAATAAAGGAAGTGAAGAGAAAACCCACAGAGTGGGAGGAAACCTTCACTGCAGATACATCTGACAAAGCATTAATTTCCAGAGTATACAAACTACTCAAAAAACAAAGAAGAAAGAAAACAAATGAATCACTCAAAATATGGAGCAAAGAACTGAATAGAGACTTCACAGAGGAGGAACTAGAGATGGCTGAGAAACATCTTAAAAACTGTTCAACATCACTAATAATTAGGGAAATGCAAATTAAGACCACTTTAAGATATAATCTCACTCCGATAAAACTGGCCAGGATCAAGAAAACAAAAGATATCAAGTGCTGGAGAGGTTGTGGGGAAAGGGGAACACTCATCCATTGCTGGTGGGAATGTAAACTTGTACAGCCACTGTGGAAAGCAATGTGGAGATCCCTTAGAAGACTCAAAATGAGCTTGCCATTTGAACCAGTCATACCACTCCTGGGCATATACCCACAAGACTCATCTAACTGCAGAAATACATGCACAGCTATATTTATTGCAGCTCAGTTCACAATAGCAAAAAGCTGAAACCAACCCAAATGCACCTCAACTGACGAGTGGATAGAGAAAATGTGGTACATGTACACAATGGAGTTCTATGCAGCGGTAAAGAAAGACAACATCATGAACTTTGCAGGTAAATGGATGGAGCTAGAAGACATTATATTAAGTGAAGTAACACAGTCCCAGAAAAACAAATAATGAATGGTATCCCTCATATGTGGATGCTAGCACCAATAACCCAGTTATAAATATTTCTTGTTGGGAGGGAGGCATATTAAAATAACAACAAAAAGACTGCATCAGAAAACTGACTGGATTGGTGAACTGGGAAGGGTGGGAGGGGCAGGAGAGGGACACGGGTGTATATTTAATTAATACATATTTAATTGACGTGAGTTCAACAAGTATCCAATTTTGCCCAGACTCTGTCTACAGGTTACATGGTGTTTTAGGACTAAATAAAAGTAAATGTGTGTATATTAAACAACATTGGTTTAAAGGTTCTGATAAAAATGGTAATGCACCTGAGTTATCTGGAAACATAAATTGTTATTGTCCACATTTGTTTTACTTAAAATCTGTGTAACAATAACTTTGGGATTGGCACATACAACTGTTCTCTATATTTTTTTTGTTGTACAGTATCACCTTGTAGCATTCTCTTTTACCTGTAGGATACCTTAACTTAAAAAATTAAGCTTGCCCAAACCCCCACAGCCACACCATCCAGCGGGGGGTGAGGGGTTGTATGTTCAATCAAGTTGATCAAATGAGTGTCCAGACTACATTGCTGTAGTTTCACCATTCACCCCAATCGCAGCCCTTACATTCTACCATGCCCCCTCTTCCGCAGATTGTTCCCTAGGCTTAGAAAAGGGGCACAGGTGGATGAGAAGCAAAACAGTTCACTCTCTCTGGAGCTGTTGTCTTGGACTCTGGTCAATTCTGGCTCTTTCTTTTCATGGGCTGACAGTTTGTCCAGGAATAACCTTTTGATCCTACTAATGAAGCACAAGCAATTAGACATATAGGTATTTAAACAGCACTAATAGTTATGGCACAACAGCCTACAAATTGGTTTTACATGAAGGATGCTTGTACTCATGGATTATCACTTATAGCTATAAAATGAAAAAAAAAACTGAGAGACAGATGCAGGACAGTTATGGCAGAATGCATGATCTGGGATGGGGTGGGGGTGGGGTGGGGGGGAAGGGAAAGTGAAATATGCCTGAACTGAATTGGAAAATGATGTATGAAATGCACAAAGCATCAATAAAAAAATGTTAAAAAATAAATAAATAAATAAAATAAAATAATAAAAAAAATTAAGCTTGCTTCCCAAGTTAACCACATACCATCACTCAAAAGAGTGTGGGTGAATTTGATAAAATCTGTGCCTTGATTCCAGCCTATAGATATGTGTAATACAACTGCCTTTTTGAGACTCATGGGTCAAAAAAACAAAAACATATTAAAAAAAGGGGGATACAGATAGACATGAAACCTTTTTGTCAAAAACCTTGCAATTCAAATCTTAAAACTAACTACTGGAAAAGATTTGTATGTTCCAACAGGTCAAAATATCACCAACTTAATGGCTGAGAAAAAAAAAAAGATACAGATTTGCATTTTGTAGGAAATACCAGGACGTGCCAGCAGACAGGTTGGCCCACCTGAACATTGAAAGGAAGAAAAGCCTCAGATTGCTAAAGACATCAAACCCCTTGGTGGATCCTACTTGTAACAGCTATATATAATGAGTCCTAGCAAAACTTACCTTCTAGGTGCCACAGCGTTTTAATATGAGAGACTTTCTTACCCCCCCATAGAACAAGGAGAAACATGAAAATGATGGGGTCGTTCACTAACTGTAAATTGGAGCCAACTTTTATAGAGGTAATCTCTTATAAAACTGGTAAAAACTGCATTCTTTAATTGACTAATAGACATAGGAACTGTGAAAAGGATTATTCTCTATTCAGATCCAAATATAATACTAAAGTCTCCTTAAGCTATGAACTTAAGCAAAATATATTAATACAGGAGAGTTCTGATATCAGCAATGGATTATTCTACCAAGGAGATGTTGGCCAGGGAATCCAAGCCCCCAAAATGTAAAGGCTTCTTGCCTCTAAACTGGGATATCTGCAAGAAGAGAGGTAATAAGGCCTTGCTGTCGAAGACCTGATGGGAAAGATGCATTGAGACCGCACTTGCAAGTGTACAGTTGATCTCTGGAATACTGGAGAGTGTTACAAAAGGCCACTAAACCAATAAAGCAAATATAGATCTCCTTGAGTCAACCAAGACTCCTCCATCAGCACTAGTTACACCTCACCTGCCTGGAAATTTTGTGCAGAAGTGGTGCCATATGCCTGTATATCCCAAATCTAATTGGCTATTTGCTCTCTCCTTGGAGGAATAACCCACGACTGATGCCATGAGCTTACATTCTCTAGTGGTTAGGAGATGTTATAAGCCACAGTAAGACCATGTCATATTTTACAGAAAAATCATAATTCATGGATTAACATACCATACAAACATCTGTGTCTATACCAAAGTAATCTACCATAACAATTAGTACTGTTTAAATACCTACATATTGGGGCTGGAGAGATGGCCTATCGGTTGAGAGCATCAACTGCTCTTGCAGAGGACCCGGTTTCGACCCCCAGCACCCACATGGTGGCTGAGAACCGTCTGTAACTCCAATTCCAAGAGAACTCCTGTTCTAGGGGAATCTGAGACCCTCTTCTGACCTCCTCGGCATTGCACGACATGGGTGCACAAACCTGCATGCAGACAGTACATTCATACGTATAATAAATAAATAAATAAATAAATAAATAAATAAATAAATAGATATAAAATACCTATATATCTAATTGCTTGTGCTTCATTAGTCAGATTGAAAGGTTACTCATGGACAAACTGTCAGCCCATGAAAGGAAACAGCCAGAATTCCAGGACAACAGTTCCAGAGAAAGTAGACTGTTTTGCTTCTCGTCTACTTGTGCCCCTTTTCTAAGCCTAGGGAACAATCTGCAGAAGAGGGGGCATGATAGAATGTAAGGGCTGCAATTGGAGTGAATGACGAAACTACAACAATATAGTCTGGACACTCATCTGATCAACTTGATTGAACATACAAGCCCCCCAGCTGGATGATGGGACCCATGGGCTGTGTGGGTTTGGGCACAACTGCTTGCAAATTGGTTTTACAAGAAGGATGCTTTTACTCATAGATCATTACGTATTGTTAAAAATGAAAAAAAAATAAAGAAGTAATTAAAAAATAAAATAAAATAAAATAAATCACCAGACACTACCAGTCTTATAGAAGATCCATTCAATGAGATATCCCTGAAAGGAACACAGGACAGGGATCTTAGAAGAACAATCGTAGACATAATCAACAAAATCAAAGAATATAAAGAACAAATCAGAGAAATAAAGAGAGAGAATGAGGAACTCAGGAAGGAACTAGAGGGAGAGAATGACAAACTCCAGAAGGAACTAGACACATTGAAAAGATCCCATGTTGAAATGAAAAGGGAAACAGACCAGCGAAACAAGTAGCTATAGGAAGAGAATGACAAGCTCCAAAAGGAAGTGGAAATACTAAAGAAATGACAGGTTGAAATGAAAAAGGAAATTGGACACTCATCTAATCAACAGGAAAAGATGGGAGAAAGCATCAAAAGCAGACCGAACAAAGCAGAAAATAGAATATCATAACTGGAAGATAGCAAGGTAAAACTAAAAAAGCTCAAACAAAGATTAGGAAAATTTTTTAAATGCACAAGAGTGAAACAATTAGGAAATTTGGGACACTATGAAAAGACCAAACCTCCACATCATAGGGATAGAAGAAGGAGAAGAATACCAGGAAAATGGTATTGATCAGATCTTCAACAGAATGATAGAAGAAAATTTCCCTAAACTGAAAAGAGACAAACCCATACAAATACAATATGCACATACAACTCCAAATAGACAAGATCAAAAAAGAAATTCCCCAAGGCATATCATAGTTAAATCACTGGATCCCCCAAACAAAGACAAGATACTGAAAGCCACCAGAGAAAAACATCAAGTTACATATAAAGGAAAACCAATCAGAATTACAGCTGACTTCTCAATGCAAACTATGAAATCCAGAAGAATGTGGAATAATGTATTCCCAGTACTAAATGACTATAGATGCCAACCCAGATTACTGTACCCAGCAAAAATGCCAATTGTAGTTGAGGGAGAAAGAAAAATCTTCCATGACACAAATAAGATGAAAAAATATATGTCCAAAAAAACCAACCCTTTGGAAAACAAAGCAATTCAAAGGACAGAGGAAAGGAACACCTATCCCCTGAGCAGCTAAAGAGATAAATTAACAAAAGTATAACTGTGAAAATACAATACTAGACCAAGAATGCAAACAGAAAATAAGGTAAAAGGAAGAAACACACATCTCTCAATAATAACCTTATATATTAATGGTCTAAACTCCCCAAAAAAAGATATAGACTGGGAAAATGGATTAGGAAACAGAATCCATCTATATGCTGGCTACAAGAAACCCATCTTACACTCAAGTACAGGCATCAACTTAAAGTGAAAGTTGGCCAGGCATGGTGCTGCATGCCTTTAATTCCAGCACTTGGGAGGCAGAGGCAGGTGGATCTCTGTATGTTGAAGGCCAGCCTGGTCTGCAAACTGAGTTCCAGGAGAGCTGGGGCTACAGGGAGACCCTGTCTCAAAAATACCAAAAAAAAAAAAAAGGATGGAAAAAGTTATTCTAAGCAAATAGTACCAAAAAGCAAGCAAGATTTGCTGTTCTAATATCAGACAAAATAGACCTCAAAGTAAAACTAATAAAAAAGAGGGTGGGTGGCATTACGTCCTTATAAAAGGAACAATTAATTATAAAGATTTCACAATCATAAATATATATGCACCAAACTCTGGTGCACTGAATTATAAAAATAACCCTGCAAGACTTGAAGGAACAGATTAATCTCAGCACGCTAATAGTGGAGGACTGCAATACCCCACTGAGCTCTTTGGCTAGATCAACTAGACAAAGAATAAAGATAGACATCAGAACTAAACAACACCTCACAGACATCTACAGAACATTCCACCCAAACACCAGAGAATATACATTCTACTCAACACCCCATGGAACATTCTCCAAAATCAACCCCACACTGGGACACAGAAAAAAAAAAAAAACCTCAACAAGTACAAAAGGATTGAAATAATTTCATCCATTCTGTCAGACCACAGTGGAATAAAGCTGAATATCAACATCAAAATAATCCCTACTATACACAAGAACATATGGAGACTAAACAACACACTCCTGAATAATGAATGGATAAAGAAAAAAGGAAAAAAAGAAAGAAAAGCATTCCTGGAACTAAAGGACAATGATAGTACAAGACGATATAACCTATGGGACACTGTAAAAACAGTCCTAGTCCTAGAGGGAGGTTTATATCCCTGGGTGCTGCGTTAAAAACAAACAAACAAAAAAACCCAGAAAGAGTACAAATAAATGATCTAATACTGTAGCTAAAAACACTTGAGGAACAACAAATGAACCTTAAACCCAACAAATAGGAAGATATCACAAAAATCAGAGCAAAAATCAATAAAATAAAAACAAAGAAAACGATACAAAGAATCAATGAATACAAAAGTTGGTTAGCCCACTTAACCAAAAGAAAAAAATAAAATGAGCAACTCCAAATAACAGAATTTGTAATGAAAAGGGAAACATCACAAGGGACAACAAAAAGACCTAGACAATCATATGGGAATACTTCAAAAACCTATATTCTATGAAATTTGAAAACCTAAGAGAAATGGATGCATATCTGAAGTCCTGGAGTTCATTGAAGCTTAACTAAGATGAGATTGACAGCTTAAACAGATTCATAATATTTGAGGAAATTGAAAATGTAATAAAAAGACTTCCAATCAAAGAAAAAAAAAAAAAAAAGCCCAGTAAAGCGGACTTACAACCATTACTATTCAAACTGTTCAGAAGGATACGAACAGAGGGAAATCTCCCAAACTCCTTCTATGAAGCCAGCATTACGATAAAACCAGGCAATGATACAACCAAAACAGAAAACTATAGGTCCATCTTATTAATCAACATAGACACAAAAATACTCAACAAAATGCTTGCAAACCGCATACAGACCAATATCAAAAAGATCATCCATCATGACCAAGTTGGATTCATACCAGAGATCCAGGGATGGTTCAGCATATGTAAATCAATAAATATCATAAAACACATAAATGGATTGAAAGACAAAAATCATATGATCATCTCAATTGATTCAGAAAAAGCCTCTGACAAAATCCATCATCCCTTCATGTATAAATTTCTAGAGGGAACTGGACTGGAGGGAACATTCCTCAACATAATCAAAGCCATATAAAACAAACCCACAGCCAACATCATCCTAAATAGAGAGAAGTTAGAAGCATTCCACTTAAAGTCAGGAACCTGGCAAGGCTGCCCTCTATCACCACTCCTATTCAATAGAGTGCTTGAAATGATAAGGCAAGAAAGGGAAATTAAAAGAGTACTAATTGGAAAAGAGGAAGTCAATCTATCATCCCTTTTTGCAGACAATATGACAGTTTACCTAAGGGATGCTAAAAGCTCCCCCAGAAAACTCCTAGAGAGGATAAAGACTTTTAGTAAAGTGGGGGGATACAAAATTAACATAGATCTTTACAGCAACATCAAGCAACAGAAGAAGGAATATAAGGAGACCTCCCCACTCACAATAACCTCAAAAACAATAAAATACCTAGGAACAAACCTAACCAAAGACACCAAAGATCTCTCCAACAAAAATTTTAAGCCCCTGAAGAAGGAGATTGAAGAAGGTATCAGAAGATGGAAAGAATTCCAATGTTCATGGATTAGAAAAATTAATATAGTAAAAATGTCCATTCTCTCTAAATTAATATACAGATTCAATGCAGTATCAATTAAAATCCCAAAGAGTTTCTTCACAGACTTGGAAAAAAATCCTTAAATTCATATGGAAAAACAGAAGACCCCAAATAGCCAAAGCAACACAGAGCAAAAAGAGCAATACAGGGGAAATCACTATACCAGATTTCAAACTATATTACAGGGCTATAGTTATAAAAACAGCCTGGTACTGGCAACAAAACAAAACAAAACAAAACAAAAAAGACCTATAGACAAATGCAACAAAATTAAAGATCCAAACTTGAGCTCATACAATTTCAGTCACCTCATATTTGACAAAGGGGCCAGGAAGACACAATGGAAGAAAGACAGCATCTTCAGCAAATGCTGTTGGCAAAACTGGATCACCACTTGTAGAAGAATAAAATTAAATCCCTACCTCTCACCCTGTACAAAAATTAACTCCAAATGGATCAGAGACCTCAATGTGAAACCTGAAACTCTGAAGGTGATAGAAGAAAAGGTTGGCAGCAATCTACAAGACATAGGCATAGGAAAAGACTTTTTGAAAATTAGACAGCAGCTGCACAGGAAATAAGGTCTACAGTTGATAAATTAGACCTCGCTAAACTCAAAAGCTTCTGTACAGGGAAAGAAACAATCAGTGAAGTGAAGAGAAAACCCACAGAGTGGAGGAAACCTTCACTATTGATACATCTGACATAGCATTAACTTCAAGAATATATAAACTACTCATAAAACAAAGAAGAAAATAAATGACCCATTCAAGAGATGGAGTAAAGAGCTGAACAGAGACTTCACAAGTGAGGAAGTAAAAATGGCTGAGAAACATCTTAAAAAGTATTCAATATGGTTAATAATTAAGGTAATACAAATTTAAACCACTTTAAGATATCATCTCACTCAAATAAGACTGGCTAGGATCAAGAAAACAAATGATACCAAACACTGGAGAGGTTGTGGGGAAAGTGGAACACTAGTCCACTATTGATGGGAATGTAAACTCATACAACCACTATAGCAAGCAGTGTGGAGAACCCTTTAAAGACTCAGAATTATGCCCGGCATGGTGGCGCACGCCTTTAATACTAGCACTCAGGAGGCAGAGGCAGGCTGATCTTTGTGAGTTCAAGGCCAGCCTGGTCTACAGAGTGAGCTCCAGGACAGCTGGGGCTACAGGAAGACCCTATCTCGAAAATACGAAAAATAAATAAATAAATAAATAAAAACTCAAAATGAGCCTACCACTTGACCAAGTCATTGCACTCCTGGGTATATACCCACAAGATTCATCCTACAGCAGAGACACATGCAGAGCTGTTTGTTGCAGCTCTCTTCACAATAGCAAAGAGTTGCAAACAACCTAAGTGCCCCTCAACCAATGAGTGGATAGAGAAAATGTGGTACATCTACACAATGGAGTTCTATGCAGAGGTAAAGAAAGTTCACATCATGAACTTTGCACGCAAATGGATGGGGCTGGAATATATTATGCTAAGTGAGGTAACACAGTCCCAGAAAAACAAATGATGACTTGGTATCCCTTATTTGTGGATGTTAGTATCAAGTAAGGCAAACTGAGTAACTTTAAAGTTATATTTCTCTTTATCTAAAAGCAACTCTGCTCTTAGAATGTGAATACTTTAACTGACTCTAAAATTAACCAACTACCTATTTTCAGACTTTATAATTTTGGTACAAGGATGGAGGGTATGTTTTCATATTTTAAAGCAATATAAAATTAAAAGGAAAAATGTGATTCCCAAAATATTATTTGGAAATAATACACAGTTTATTTTTAGATGACATGATTTTAGTACATGTCTGACATACATAAATGCATATGTTGAAACAATACAGATTGCCGGGAACAACAACAAAAGAACTAGGACAGGGAACTGACTGAAGCAGTAGAGTTCTACCCACCCCCCAACCCCCAAAATTAATATTCTGCTTTGAAAATTTTTCAAAAGACTCAGAAGGGGAAACAAGACATGTATGGTGAACAGCATAAACTTGGGAGGGTCAGGGGGCATAGAGGGGGAAATGAGTCTGGATTGAACTGAGAAGTGATGTATGAAATTCACAAAGCTTCAATAAAAGAAAAAAAATTAAAAATTAAAAATAAAGTTGAGATAAGTCCAAAATAATAAAAATAAATGCCAGAAATATATTCTTACACATAAAATATAAATAAATAATAGATAAATTTTAATTAACAAACCTATATAAAATAATTACATCATGTTATTTAATATGTAAAGTTATTACTATATAGTCCAACATATGGCTTTAAAATTTATCTATTAATATGCTTATGTGTGTTTGCGTCCAGGTATATGTGTGAAACTTAGGAAGATATATATAAGCTACCATGTGAGTTCTGGGAGCTAAACCCAGTTGCTCTTTAAGAGCATCAACTTCTCTTAATGCTGTGTCATCTGAAGAGCTATAAAGTTTCATTTTTAATAAACAAATAAGAATCCCTAAAATATTGGGGTAAGTGTGCAGGATGAATATAATCAAAATATAATATACCTATGTTTGAATTTCTCAAACAATAAAAATTGGATGTTCAAAAATGTTCAGGACATGAGCAAAACAGTCTTGGAAGGAAACAACACTTGTAAGTTGTAAAGAAGCTCCCGGAGCTACAAGATTCACAGGGCCTGGCCCCTGGATTATATTAATGTTAACAACTCATGGGGAAATGACAAACCAAGGACAAAAGTAACTGTAACTCATTCAGGACACCCCAGAGATTCCAAGACTCAGTTGTCCACTGTGGCTTACAAGGCAGCTGCCCTTGCAACAACAGAAGTGGTAGCTTCAGGGAGGGTGTAGGAGTAGGGGTCCCATGCCACAACTGGGATTGAAAGTCTCAGAGGACAGTAGTGGGGGAGAGATACCCTAGACATGCAAAAAAGCTAGGACAGACACCAGAGGGAGGAGGTCAGACCCAAAGGAATTATCAGGAGAGAATTTGCAAACATTTGCAAGAGTAAAAAAGAGAAAGAGCAAAAAGACAAGATGTCTTGATGAAGACAGGTCCGTGGAGTGAGGGAGCTGAAAGACTCTAGGTTGGACAAATTAAAGCATCTGGAACTCTCCCTTTTCCTAAACCCCTCCCCTTCTCCCTGGAATTACCCAGGGGTTACCTCTCTTTCATGGACTCTTCTTCCTGTAGGTTTTTAATTCTGACTGTCTTGATATGTTAGTGATTATTACATTCTCCAACATTGTGCTGATCTTTATTAAATGGAACAACCCACAAAATGTCCTGAGAGGGGAGATGAGAAGACACACTGGGAGCAAATAGTTCCCTTTTAAGATCCTTTTCTCCAGGGGAACATTAGTTCGCCTTGTTTCCCCTCAACCCCAAACATCTTTCCACTGAGGAAAATATATCATACTTTTAAAATTATGCCATTTACAAGTATTGAAATACTCATGCATATGTGACAATTTTAATATCATGTTAAAATAGAATTTCCATTTTAATTGAATATCATCAAGAACCAAAATCTCAACTGAAATTGTACATATCAAATCATTGATCGACTCTCCATACAGTGATATCTGATATTGTATACTCTAAATGTATACCTATCCTGTGAGGCATATGCTTGTTTTCCAGGTACTAATGTACTCATTCTTTGTCATCATGGCAAATATGAGGCAGTGTATGTATGGAGAGAATTAACTATGCTTAAAACGACTGTCACACACATAAATGTTGTCCCCAAAGATACAGACTACTTACATATTGAACTCTGATTCCCCTGGGTACATCTTGGATTGGAGCTGGCACAAAGGGAAGTGATCCCCATGGGAACAGGGGATGGTAAAGGCTGGGGTCTTGACAGACTGTGATGAAACTTTCTTACTTTTGAAAATTTACAAGAGCACGTCTTCATTAATCAAATAGTAGAGCTTCTTTCAGGATATAGAAGTATAGCATACTAGTCAAAGTTCCTTGACACAAAACCCTGTCAACATGTAACATGGCATCAAAAAACCAAGGTGCAGTGATCTCCCAAAACTAGCTGAATTGCAGAAAGGTAGGTAGGAGCCAGGTGCTTCAGCAAGGCTGCTTGTTGTTTGACCTAATCTAGTTAATCCAGTTGTCTTTGGCTTAATTGGCTTTTGTGGCTGTGGGGGTGGACTTGTCCTCCCAGCTGGTATAAAAGGTAGGGTTGTATGAGTCTTGAGATCTGAGATCTCCCAAGACCAGCTGAAGAGCAGATCCCCCCACCCACCCCCCACCAACTGGGATTACGAAGGCATCTGTAGGAGGCAATTAAAGCAAGCCTTCAACAGAGTGAAGAGGCATTTGGGACTCACTTTGGAATACAGGCAAGGAGAACACCATATGCCAGGAACAAAAAGAAGAGACAACATGGGAAAGGGGCAGGATAATCCCACACCAAGCTCTACCAACCCTATGGAAGATTCCTATACTGGGATCCCCCTGGGTATGGCCCAGGACACAGATATCAGAAACACAATTTTGAACATACTTAAAGAACCACAAGATTATAAAGAACAAATCAAAGAATTAAGAAAAGAGAATGAAGAGCTCAGAAAGGACCTAGAGAGAGAGAATGACAAACTCTGGAAGGAAGTAGAAACACTGAAAAGATCCCATGCTGAAAAAGATAAGGAAACCAACCAGCAAAGCAAAGAACTACAGGAAGAGATTGAGAAGCTCCAAAAGGAAGTAGAAACACTAAAGAAATCAGAAGAGGAAATGAAAAAGGAAATCAAACACTCATCCAATCAAGAGGAAAGGAATGGAAAAAGCCTCAGAAGCAGACTGGAGGAAGCAGAACAAAAAATATCAGAAGTGGAAGATAACACAGAACAACTAAAAACCACAAGTAAAGATTATGAAAAATTTAAAAATACACAAAAGTGGAACAACCAGGAACTGTGGGACACTATGAAAAGATCAAACCTCCGCATCATAGGAATAGAGGAAGGAGAAGAATCCCAAGAGAATGGTATTGATCAGATCTTCAACAGAATAATAGATGAAAATTTCCCCAAACTAAAAAAAGACAAACCAATACAAATACAAGAAGCACATAGAACTCCAAACAGACAAGATCAGAAAAGAAATTCTCCATGCCACATCATAGTTAAAATGCTAGACACCCAAAACAAAGACAAAATCCTTAAAGCCACAAGAGAAAAACAACAAGTGACCTATAAGGGGAAACCTATCAGAATTACAACTGACTTCTCAATGCAAACTATGAAAGCAAGAAGAACCTGGAGCAAAGCATTCCCAGTGTTAAAGGACAATAGATGCCAACCCAGGTTACTATACCCAGCAAAAATGTCGATTATAGTTGAAGGAGAGAGAAAAACCTTCCATGACATAAACAAGATGAAAGAATACATGTCCGGAAAACCAACCCTTCAGAGAATACTTGAAGCAATTCAAAGAACAGAAGAAAGGAGCAACCAACCCCAGGCACCTAGAAAGAGAAATCAATAAAAGCATAACTGCAGAAGTAGAAACCTAAACCAAAACCGCAAATGGATAATAAGGCAAAAGGAAGCAACACAAACCTATCAGTCATAACCTTAAATATTAATGGACTAAATTCCCCAATCAAAAGACATAGACTGGGAGATTGGATTAGGAAACAGAATCCATCGATATGCTGTCTACAAGAAACACATCTTACCTTCAAGGACAGGCACCACCTTAAAGTGAAGGGATGGAAAAAAATATTCCAAGCAAATGGTACCAAAAAGAAAGCAGGTGTTGCTATTTTAATATCGGATAAAATAGACTTCAAAGTAAAAGAAATCAGAAGAGACAAAGAAGGCCATTACATTTTCATCAAAGGAACAATCCACCAAGAAGATTTCACAATTATGAATATATATGCCCCAAATTCTGGTGCACCAAACTTTATAAAGACAATTCTCCAGGACCACAAGTCACAGACTAACCCCAGCACACTCATAGTGGGAGATTTCAATACCCCACTGAGTCCTTTGGATAGGTCAACAGGACAAAAAATAAACAGAGAGACATCTGAACTGAACGATATGATACACCAAATGGACCTCATAGACCTCTACCGAACATTCCATCCTAATACCAGAGAATACACTTTCTACTCAGCACCCCACGGAACATTCTCCAAAATCGACCACATCCTGGGACACAGAAGAAACCTCTACAAATACAAAAAGATTGAAATAATTTCATGCATCCTGTCAGACCACAGTGCAATGAAGCTCAACATCAACACCAGGACAAGCCCTCCTGCCTACAAGAACACATGGAGACTAAACAACACACTCTTGAATAATGAATGGGTCAAGGAAGAGATAAAGAAAGAAATAAAAACATTCCTGGAACTGAATGACAATGACAATACAACACAACAAAACCTATGGGATACCTTAAAAGCAGTCCTAAGAGGGAAATTTATAGCCCTGGGTGCCTACATTAGAAAAACAGAAAGAGCACAAGTGAATGATCTAACACTACAGCTAAAAGCACTTGAGAGGCAACAACAGATGAACCCTAAACGCAACAGACAGGAAGAAATAACAAAAATCAGAGCAGAAATCAATGAAATAGAAACAAAGAAAACAATACAAAAAATCAATGAAGCCAAAAGTTGGTTCTTTGAAAGAATAAACAAGATAGACAGACCTCTAGCCCAGTTAACAAAAAGAAAGAAGGAACAACTCCAAATCAATACAATCTGTGATGAAAAGGGAAATATCACAACGGACAAGGAAAAGATCAAGAAAATTATATGGGAATATTACAAGAACCTATATTCTACCAAGTTTGAAAATCTAGAAGAAATGGATGAATATCTGAAATCTTGGGAATCACCAAAGCTTGGCCAAGAGGAGACCAGCAGCTTAAACAGACCCATAACATATGAAGAAATAGAGGATGTAGTAAGAAGCCTCCCAACTAAAAAAAGCCCAGGCCCAGACGGTTTCACAGCAGAATTCTATAAAACATTTCAAAAAGACCTACAACCATTATTTCTGAAACTGTTTAGAAGTATACAATCAGAGGGAACTCTCCCAAATTCCTTCTATGAAGCCAACATCACTCTATTACCAAAACCAGGCAAAGATACAACTAAAAAGGAGAATTATAGACCCATCTCCCTCATGAACACAGATGCCAAAATTCTAAACAGAATACTGGCAAATCGCATACAGACCCACATCAAGAAGATCATCCATCATGACCAAGTTGGATTCATACCAGAGATGCAGGGATGGTTCAACATACGAAAATCAATAAACATCATCAAACACATAAACGGAATCAAAGACAAAAACCACACCATCATCTCAATTGATGCTGAAAAAGCCTTTGACAAAATCCAGCATCCCTTCATGCTTAAAGTCCTAGAAGGAATTGGATTGGAGGGATCATTCCTCAATGTAATCAAAGCCATATACAGGAAACCCACAGCCAATATCATCCTAAATGGGGAAATGACAGAAACATTCCCTTTAAAGGTAGGAACTCGGCAAGGCTGCCCCCTATCACCACTCCTCTTCAATATAGTGCTTGAAACACTTGCTAGAGCAATAAGGCAAGAAAAGGATATTAAAGGAGTACTAATTGGAAAAGAGGAAGTCAAACTATCCCTATTTGCTGATGATATGATTGTTTACTTAAGGGATGCAAAAAACTCCACCAGAAAACTCCTAGAAACGATTAACAGCTTCAGCAAAGTGGCAGGATACAAAATTAACCTTAGAAAATCAATGGCCTTTCTTTACACCAAGAACAAGCAACTGGAGAAAGAATTCAAAGAGACCTTCCCACTCACAATAGCCTCAAAAACAATAAGATACCTAGGAACAAACCTAACCAAAGACACCAAAGACCTCTACAACAAAAATTTTAAACCCTTAAAGAAAGAAATTGAAGAAGACCTCAGAAGATGGAAAAACCTCCCATGCTCATGGATTGGGAAAATTAACATTGTAAAAATGTCCATTTTACCAAAACTCTTGTATAGATTTAATGCAATCCCAATCAAAATCCCCAAGAGTTTCTTCACAGGCTTGGAAACAAAAGTTCTTAAATTCATTTGGAAAAACAAAAGACCCCGAATAGCCAAATCAATCCTGAGTGAAAAGAGCTACACAGGAGGGATCTCTATACCAGATTTTAAACTATACTACAGGGCTATAGTCATAAAAACAGCCTGGTACTGGCACAAAAACAGACCTGTTGACCAATGGAACAAAACCGAAGATCCAAATCTGAGCACATACAATTTCAGCCATCTCATATTTGACAAGGGGGCCAAGAAACCACAATGGAGAAAAGACAGCATCTTCAGCAAGTGGTGTTGGCAAAACTGGATCACCACTTGTAGAAGAATGAAATTAAACCCCTACCTCTCACCCTGTACAAAAGTCAACTCCAGATGGATTAAAGACCTCAACGTGAAACCCCAAACTCTGAAGGTGATAGAAGAAAAAGTTGGCAGCAGACTACAAGACATAGGCGTAGGAAAAGACTTCCTAAATCAGACAGCAGCTGCACAAGAATTAAGGTCGACAATTGACAAATGGGACCTCATCAAACTCAAAAGCTTCTGTACATCAAAAGAAACAATCAAGGAAGTGAAGAGAAATCCCACAGAGTGGGAGGAAACCTTCACTGCAGATACATCTGACAAAGCATTGATTTCCAGAATATATAAACTACTCAAAAAACAAAGAAAAAAGAAAACAAATGACCCGCTCAATAGATGGAGCAAAGAACTGAACAGAGACTTCACAAGCGAGGAATTAGAGATGTCTGAGAAACACCTCAAGAACTGCTCAACATCACTAACCATTAAGGAAATGCAAATCAAAACCACTTTAAGATATCATCTTACTCCAATAAGACTGGCTAGGATCAAGAAAACAAATGATACCAAGTGCTGGGGAGGGTGTGGGGAAAGGGGAACATTCATCCACTGCTGGTGGGAGTGTAAACTTGTACAGCCACTATGGAAAGCAGTGTGGAGAACCCTTGGAAGACTTGGAATGAACTTGCCACCTGACCCAGCCATACCACTACTAGGCATGTAACTTCAAGACTCACCCCACTGCAGTGATACATGCATGGCCATGCTTATTTCTGCTCTCTTCACAACAGCAAGGAGCTGGAACCAACCCAAATGCCCCTCAACTGATGAGTGGATAGAGAAAATGTGGTACATCTACAGAATGGAGTTCTATGCAGCAGTAAAGAAAGATGACATCATGAGCTTTGCAGGAAAATGGCTGGAGCTAGAGGACATCATGCTGAGTGAAGTAACATAGTCCCAGAAAAACAAATGAGGAATGGTATCCCTCATCTGTGGATGTTAGTGCCAATTACCTAATTGTAAGTATTTCTTGTGCAAGGCCCCTTGAGCTTTTGTCCAAACAGTTGGGAGTGATGCATATTGGAAGCAACAACAACAACAACAGAAAGAACTGCATCAAAGAACTGACTGAAACAGTGAACTTCTGCTCAAAACTCAACTTCCACATGGAGAATATTGAGAAAGACTGAGACAGAGATGAAAAGCATGTTTGGCAGAATGCATGAGCTCTGGTGGAGTGGGGGGATAGGGTGGGGGACAGGGGTCTAGATTTGATAAAAAAAATATTTAAATAAATAAATTACAAAAAAAATTAGTGCTGATCAGGCCTAGTGTTTAATCATCCACTTGATCACCTAGTGTAGGTAGAAAGAGGCCACCTGCGGCTGCATTGTGCTAAATTGCCTGCCTATCTGTTTACACCAAAACCTGCCCCTAGGTGGGATTGCTTGTATTAGCAAACTCTGAGAGACAAACCCTTTATACAGAACTTGTGATGTTTACAGGGCATGGGAAAGGGGGTCTGAAAGTTGGCCCTGAAAGATGATGTCACTTTGCTTATAACAGCAAAGTGCTGTCAATGAATAAACAGATTCTCTTGCACCTTCATCTGACGGTCCCCGGATTCCTTAACTTCTACATGCATGTAAATTAAGCCCTTTAGGCTTCGGGCTTGTGGCGAATGCTATCAGGTATTGGCTGGATAGGGGTCAATCTGCAGACCACCAACCTGGGAAGTGTGATTGATTAGCCAACTGGTTTAGACTGGATAGATATTGACAATCTCCAGGGCTGGGGAATTTCGGGGTCTGACCGAAGAAGGAATGGGGGTGACAGGCGCAGAGTCAAAACACAGACCCTGGGAATCGGGTGAACGCAGACAGAGGGAGAGGGCGAGCTGTAGGGGACTCGTTTATTGGGGGCAGGGTTAGGGGTTATGTACTGTTCACATTCCCGCTCTCCTCTTGTCTTGTGATTGGCCCAGGTCTGCAACGCTGCTTGTATGGTCTCACCTGCCTAGGGCAGGTTAGATTGATGAGGGACAAGCTCTGTGCATGCGTAATTCTCAGCATACTGGCTATACTACAGATAGAGGCTTGCAGTTAACCACCAGTCTGTGAAATCTGTCTTGGGGTGTGGTCCCTGGTAGGTGGAATTTATTTGGCCACAGCAGGGCGGTTCCAGACACCCAAGGCTAAGGGTCCAAGTTGGGGCAAATAGATTGGCTGGACTGGGCAGTGGGAATTCCCCACACTGCACATTCCTGCATTCAGCTCCCATGAGGGAGCACTTGGCAGATTCCTCGTCCCCTCCCCCCTTTCACTCCCTTCATTCTTACAGGTGCAGTGTTACCAGCAACCTAAACAACAAGGTCTCTGAGCAAGCCTGAGGAGAATTATCTAGATCATAGTAAATAAGGTGGGAAGACTGATCCACTATGGGGGCACTATTTCTTGCTGGGACCCTGGGGCATAGAAATGGAGAAAGGGAGCTGAGAGACATCAAACACTCATTTCCATTTCTTCTTAAATATTTTATCATTTTTATTTTATTTTATGTGTATGAATGTATTGCCTACATGTATGTAAGCGTACTCCTGTAATTCAATGCCTGCAGAGGTCAGAAGTGGATACTGGATTCCCCTGAAACTAGAATTATAGTGTTGCAGGCTGTCATGTGAGTAATGGGAATAGAGCCCGAGCCTTCTGCAAGAGCAACTAGTGCTCTTAACCAACCCAATGATCCATTTCTGCAGGACTCTATTTCTTTCTTGAAGACAGATATGATATGAACAGCTGGTTATACCTCCTGCTGCCTATAGTGACTTGCTCACTATGATGGACTACAACCTTGAACTGTGACTTAGAATAAATCCTTTCTCACTTAAGTTGTTTTTATTTCATCATAAAAATAGCAGAAAAAGTTAGGACTGTTTGTTGTTGTTTTTTAATTTTATTTATTTATTTTTTATTTGTATGAATGTATTGTCTGCATGTAGGTTTGTGCACTCGTGTCATGCAATGCCGTGGAGGTCAGAAGAGGGTGTCAGATTCCCCTTGAACTGGAGTTCTCCTGGACTGTTTGTTGTTTAAAGTTATGATACAAAGTAATATATCTCATGATACCATTATGGCATTTTATTTTGCTCATATTCATTTCTCACCCATACTCATTTCATCAACCCCCTCTAAAGAGTACATAAATATGGTCTGTTGGAGATCTGGAGAGATGGCTCAGCAGTTAAGAGCCCTGGCTGCCGTTGTGGAAGACTCGGGTTCAATTCTCAGTGTCCACATGGCAACTAACAGCTATTGATAACTCCTGTTCAGGGAGATCCAATGCCTTCTTCTAACCTGCCCTGGCACTGCACTACACAGGACCACACATACTATAAATACACTCATTAATATAAAATAAAAATAATAAAATAAAATAAAGGTGGTCAGTTAGGTAGAATAGGGGCAAATCACTTGTCTAGCATGTATATGGTTCTGGGTTCTATCTCCAACACCAAAAAAAGCAAAAAACTAACAGACTAGAAAAGTTACATGATATGCTGAGCACATCTGAGAGAAAGTGGCAGTCTGAAGACAAATAAATCATTACATTGTCTTTTCATACATCAACAGACTTCCTCTGGGGGATTTGGTTGAGTGGAATCTTCATTAATTATATCAGTAGGGATGTCTGCAGTAGTAACAGGCAACCCACTAACAGTGATTGGGATTAAATCCAGCCCTTAAAGGAGGAGCAATGACCAACTTCATTATTCATGGGAAATGATGAAAAATAGCAAATCCCAAAGAATAATGTGTGCTCCAGAAGACAAGTGTCCATCACAGAGCCTCCCAGTGGGCATTTTCAGCTACTAATCCATTTTCCTTTTCTTTGACATTGACAAATTGAAGGATTAAGTGCTTAATTCCAATTGTTCTACTAGGCTTTGTAAAGATGCCAAGGCATTAAATTTCAAAACATGTTAAGGAAACAAATCTCCTCATGTAAATGAGAAGTGTATAAAAAAGCAACATATATAGTCACCCATCTCTTCATTTTTCAGATCTTTCCAGGGTTCCTAAATACTCCAAATCTCTAACATCATGCCCCAGTTCATAAATGTAGGTAACATTTGCCATAAAATTAGGTTGCTTGGTAACTTCTCTTTGTCATAATTCCAACCCCCCCCCCCAGACTTTGGTCTTTTTTGAGACAGGGTTCCCCTGTAGCCCCAGCTGGCCTGGAACTCACTATGTAGACCCAGCTGGGCTTGATTTTAGAGATCCACCTGCCTCTGTCTCCTGAGTGTTGGGATTAAAGGCATAGACCACCATGCCCTATTTGTCATAATTTTACATTCAATATGGAAACATTTATTTTTAGTTCTTTATTACAATTTTGGTATAAATATATGTTTGTGTGTATGGATGTGGTGAATATGCACTTTTGTGCTAGTATGCACACTAATGTGCTAATCTGTGTGCTTGTGTGACCATTGGCAGAAGTCAGCGGAGGGCATCATGTGCCCTGCAATTACACTCTTACCTTATTGCCTTATGACAGATTCCTTCATTGGAATGGGTCTACCCTGACAGCCAGCAATCCTCAGCCATACGCCTGCCTCTGCTCACACATCCCTGATTCTATAGCCATGAGGTCCATGCCCAGTTTTTTTCATACGTGTTGAGATCCAAGCTCAGACTCTCATGCCTGCAGAGTAAGTACCCTTACCCAGAGGCATCTCACCAATGCTTGACATGAAAATTTTTAAATGTTGGATATCTGAAAACTGGAGAAATTTACCTTCTTTCTTTATTTCAAGTAATAAACTCACCATTAAACAATATCAGTGTGTGTTTGACTGGAAATTAACTCATTAAAAAAACAGTATGGAGGATAGATCTACTTCCTGACACATAAGGAAGTTAGTATATAATCAGGATATTTGTAAAAATAAATAGCTTCATTGTGCATCATTCAGCAAGGTGAGCAGGAACTGAACACTCAGAAATGCTTCCTCCACTGGTTGAGGTAGACTGAGGGGTTTTGAGGATGGGAAGGTAAAGGTAGTTGCGGGGACAGTTTTCAGACAGTGTCCAGCAAGCATAAAAGACTACCTTGTCTCTTCATAGGCCACGCATTTCTTTAGGACATTAGGGAAGGGTTCTGTTCTGCAGGGACCTCTGAGCTTCTGATAATAAATAGGTCCTTCACTGACCCAGAAAGCTGCATCTTTCTGCAAATATCCTTTCTTCAAAAGTTCATTGCAAACCTTCCCTCAGTGGCTTTTGCTTTAAAGCACAATGTAGAATATTTTTACTTAAGTAATTTGGATTTCAGGGTATCCAGATCTTAGCTAATTTCAAAACTTTAAGACGTTTACCCCAACATCCCCAATATAGAAATACTGTGATGAAATTAAGAGTGGATAAAGGTTAAACCTAGAAAACAATTCATAAATTCATTTTACACTCCCCATTTAGGACAGGATGGATAATTTTGCTGCCACAGGCAATCTGTTTATACTGTGTGCCCCATAAAATGTGGGAACGGTTCTCATTGTAAACATGTCAAATAATAACATGTTACTTTCCTTTCCTATCCTAGAATATGGAACTAGAAATGGAAACATAATTTACTTTAAAATTTCAGGGATAAACTAAAGCATGGTGTTGCCCTTTAACCACCCATCTCCAAATTTTGATCATAGCCAAAATTCATGGTGTTTTAAGCCACTGAATTCTGAACGAGATAAAATATAATTTCCTGGAAGCATCTATGCTATCCTCTGAACATCTTCTCCAGCACAGGGGCAATTTACTTTCAGACACTTTTGGAGGGTCTGGTCTATCCCTCTGGCCTATGCTCACACACGTGCACACACATAGACAAATAATAGTATTTATGTGAGTGAACTCACATCTTTAATTGAAATCTCTCCTTTTTTCCGGTTAACCATAGCCTGACCACCCACAATGCTGATTCAATTCCAGAAGTTTCCTGCTTATTTAAGCAGGATCCTGAGGCAGAATTCGTGGGGGATTAGCACTCTAAAGCATCCTTTCACCAGGAGTCAAATCATTTTACACATTTTAATTCACTTTCTGAAAGGCATAGAGAGAGGAAGTTTACTGCCATGAAGCTCCTTAAATAGGAAGAGATTCAAATAGATTGAAGATGTTTAATTCAAGCATAGCAAATCAAACATAAGGCACTTCAAGAGGAAATGCTTGAATTTTAACCTAAAAGATTATTCTTCTAAAGAAGTCTAATTAAAAACCGTAACTAGGTTTGTAAGTAGCTATTCCAAGGAAAACACAGTTTTACAAATAGAAGTTTTATTTAAAATTTGAAAGAATTGTGTTTATATATTGTAAATAAGAAAACAAACACAGTAGTGGATAAATCTGTTTATGATTAAAGTCTAAATGCCCAATATTACATGTAACTTATAGCATGTGTTAATAGGATCCTTTCTTTGGATGTATGAAAAAATATTATGCTGAAAATGTGAATGAAATGGAGTTTAAATACATCTAGTCTAACCTTGCTCACAAGTCATACTACAAAATGTACTTTGTAAAATAAAATGAAACAGAAATCTATGCTTTGCAAGTAATCTAATGTATAATGAAATTAAGTTATTTTATGCTCTACACAGAAATTTTATTTAACAGATGAAAATTTAACTTTCAGAAAATTAAGTTGTGAACATTAATATCATGAATAAAAGGACAGAATGCATTGATTGTTTTAATAAGGTAGCTTCATTTCTGTCAGCTTCCAGAGAAAAAGAGCAGCAGAAATTGAACTGACTTTACGTATCTGTTTAACCCATCCCAGATTTCTCTCTTTTTCCATAGTTCAAACTGAAATGTGTGTTTTAAAGCAGTTGGAAAAGAATAGTGTACTGTGCTTTCACTTTGAATTATTTAAAAAGTGAAAAGCTAAGAATTTTTTTCTAAATAGTGTACTAGCTACATAGAATTCCCACTGCATATATATATATATATATATATATATTCCAGAATCAATTATATATCATTATACAAATAAGTAAACAAAACAAAATACGTTGTGACAAGAGAGAAAGAATCAACTTAGGTTATTAAATGTCATAATTTGAAAGTTTTAAGAACAGGAGTGGAAAGATGAACAGGCAGAAAAAGGAAGCAACCAACCTGCATAATCCAGATAGACATTTATTTTCCATCAATGTGTGGTGGTAGCTGACCTGCAGGTATTGGCACAGCAACTACACTGATTAAAGCAATGAGAGAGGTTAAGTATTCCAAAATAGAGACAGGTAGGTCAGTGTTTGTAAAGAGGCTATTGTCTGATGAGGGAAGGAGGACCTGTCTGTGGAGCAGGAATCACTTTATGGTGAGGGAATTGTATGTTCTAGGGCCATGTTTTAAAATAGGATCTAAAAATTCTCTCAAGACCTGCCAGCAGGAGTGGTGTTTGAAGAGTAGTCAGGGCTTTCTTTTGCAATCTCACTTTAGAAACTATGAATACAGCCAAATAAGGCTACAAAGGTCAATTACCCTTTCCTAATATAACAACCTCTAATAACTTTAATTATTTAATTAAAATAATCCCTTGGAGATATATCTCTGTGGCAGAGTGCTTGCGTAGCATGCCAGAATCCATGAGTTCAAAGCCCAATGCTGATTTTAAAACTACTTAAATATGTTTGCTGAAAAGATAGCTTAATTAAAGTATCCTGTACATATAGGCATATTCAATGAATTTTAATATGCTCCATTTTAAACAATCTCCATAATTTTTTAACATTTCCTGAACCCTTACATGAAAGCCTGCACCATTAGCAACTTTAACTACTACAATTGTTTAAAATAGTTTTTATGTCTTCCTTGACTTGATTACTCAAATATTACAAGCATGTGTCTTTGCAATTAATTGTTTTTTACTGAGCACATAACAGTGAACTATGTTGTGGGTTAAGGCATCCTCTGTGCAGCCTGTGTTTCTAAACTATCTGTGTTTAAATCTTGATTTTGCTAATATGATGTGGATTCTTTGGCAAACTGCTAAAGCTCTTTGTACTAAGCTTTCTCAGCTGTGGGATGGGAATGACAGTAATTACAGTGCCTTCATCAGAGCACCATTTTAGGAGAGTTATTAGATGAAAAATGTGAATTATTTAAACAATCCCTAGTATATGTGCTAATAATTTTTCTCCATGCAAATACTTTTAGACTTGTGGTCTGTAACACCAGGAAACTTGTATGATCAGATTTCAGTAATAACACATAAAGCTGGGAAGAAAAAGTCATGTGTTTCAAATTACTGCATTTTAAATATGAAAGGAAGAAGCTTTCTTAGTAGAATACATGAAATGATTTGAGTCCTTTTTAAATTATGCTAATTATAATGATAGTTACAAAGCATCTTCAACTTTGAAGTATTTCAATTCATTTCACTTATGGCTCAGAAGCATATGAAGGCGTTTTAAGTCGGTAGCACCTCGTCACAAGGACAATTTTGGAGAAAGGTTAACCTGTATTTAGTGTGAACTAACAGTGAGATGTGTGGTCAGAGCACAAGTTATTTGCTATAGAGACCCTCAGATGGCTCCAATTAACTGCATCCGGCAGGATGTCAGTCATGACTGGAAAGCCCGTGTTTGTATATATTCACATTACATCTCCTTTGTTTAGGAGCCAGAAGATGTGTCTCAGCAAGGTCCCACCCGCACCAGCAGACCTGATACTGTGCCCAGCCCGCACATCACACCAGTATGAACTCCCTGAACTTTGGTTGAACTTCCTTGCACAGCCAAGCACATTTCTAATGCAATCTACCCTAGTTAAGTCTAATTTGTATTTCATTTCACAACCATGTCATTTAACACAAACCAATCAAGATATATTTTAGGGCAGCAGCTAATCTAAAGCCTAAATGACATTCTCTCTACTCACCGGGAACATGATTTCTGTTCCTGAAACATGCTTAGGAAAAAAATATGGGCAAGTATATCCATGCACTGAAATTCTTGAAGCCCCAGTTCTTGATCTCTTTTTTTGTATAGTGAAAATTTACTAAACTATGGTATTTTGAACTTTTTAAGTATTTTTATTCTTAGGAACTCATTTATTCTTTCAATAACTCATAAATAAAAGAATGAGAATATGGCCCATCTTTATAGTCTTCAAGACACAGTCATTTTATTTATGTGATTACCAGCCATGCATTCTGTAGACTTTGTTGCAACATATTTTATGTGAAAGAAACGTTCTTAATAAGAGGGTAATATGCCTAATAGTTTTTTTTTAAGTAAAGATTCTTTGCATACCACAATGCAGCCTTCTATTAACTCAATTGTAGGGAAGATAAATCTTAGCAGAGCAATTATTTCTTGAAGTTCAGATGGCCATACATAAATTTTTTCTTTGGATTCAGCAAATTTTTTAGATATCTGGTAGGAATATTAAGTGCTTTAGTATAGACAAGACCCTCTTTAAGGGTAGGGGGAGTTCTTTTCTCCTAAAATATATTTTGTATTTATTGTATTTGGATATGGTTTCAGAATCATTACCATTTATTTCCCAAGCACTTCTGGAAATGTGACTCCTAATTAAATAAAAATTACATAGAATAAATGTCTTCTTTAAAAGACATAAAACTTCAGTCTTGGATCTAACCAGCAGGCTTGAATAAAATTCTTAGCTTACATACATTTGCTGAATAAATATTGCCAATTATATATACAATAAAAGGATAGAACCCATCTCTGTGGATTTGTTTCATTTCATAGCACATTACAATAATCCATTTTTCACTTAATATTTTCTAAGCAAATGAGATCTCAGGATATGCCATGTACCTGAGCATGGCATAGTATTTATAGAAGATGGACATAGTGCTGGTGAAAGAAATATGAATACTTACTCTATAATATGTATTATGAGCAAATACTTACACCCATCAATAAAAATATTCAGGATTTCCTAGAAGATAAGTATTTTAAGTGTTCTAATTCATAATTTGTAGTAGGGTTATTGGAAGAAGAAATTGCTGTCATCTCCCTCTATGTGAACAAAGCAACCTTTGAAGAATGGCTTGATTTTGAAAAGCAGTAAACAGTATGAGGGTTGACATGTGCATTACTTTTGCCTTGCAATGGACATTAAACTACTCTAAAAAGATAATGTAGGTATGGAAAGATTTGGTCAAATATTTAGGGGTACATTTTTCTTATTTTAAAACAGTCTGAATTACTAATTCCAAGCATCATTATGCACATAATAATTAAAATGATAAACTAGGTCTAGAGAGATGGCCTAGCAGTGAAGAGAGCTGACTGCTCTTGCAGAGGACCTGGGTTCAATCCCCAGCACCCACATGGTGGCTGAGAACCGTCTGTAACTCCAATTCCAGGAGAACTGCAGTTCCAGGGGAATGCCTCACCTTCTTCTGACCTCCTCCCTTGAGAGGCAAGAACAGATGAACCCTAAACGCCACAGACAGGAAGAAATAACAAAAATCAGAGCAGAAATCAGTGAAATAGAAATAAAGAAAACAATATACAAAAAAAAAAAAGAATCCAAAAGTTGGTTCTTTGAAAGAATAAACAAGATAGACAGACCTCTAGCTCAGTTAACCAAAATAAAGAAGGAACAACTCCAAAACAATAGAATCCGTGATGAAAGGGGAAATATCACAACAGACAATGAAAAGATCCAGAAGATTACTTCAAAAACCTATACTCTACCAAGTTTGAAAACCTAGAAGAAATGAATATCTGAAATCCTGAGAATCACCAAAGCTCAACCAAGAAGAGATTGACAGCTTAAACAGACTCATAATATATGAAGAAATTGAAGATGTAATAAGAAACCTCCCAACTAAAAAAAAAGCCCAGGCTCAGACAGTTTCACAGCAGAATTCTACAAAACATTTCAAAAAGACTTACAACTATTATTACTGAAATTGTTTAGAAGAATACAAACAGGGGGGATTCTCCCAAATTTCTTCGATGAAGCCAGAATCACTCTATTAGCAAAACCAGGCAAAAATACAACCAAAAAGGAAAAATATAGACCCATCTCATTAATGAACACAGATGCCAAAATTCTAAACAGGATACTGGCAAATCCAAATCGCATACAAACAAACCCACGTCAGGAAGATTATCCATCATGACCAAGTTAGATTCATACCAGAGATGCATGGATGGTTCAACATATGAAAACCAATAAATATCATCAAGCATACAAATGGACTGAAAGACAAAAACCACACTATCATCTCAACTGATGCAGAAAAATCCTTTGACAAAAATCCACATCCCTTCATGCTTAAAGTCCTAGAGGGAATTAGATTGGAAGGATCATTCCTCAATGTAATCAAAGCCATATACAGGAAACCCACAGCCAATGTCATCCTAAATGGGGAAACGACAGAATCATTCCCTTTAGAGGTAGGAACTCATCAAGGTTGACCCCTGTCACCAGTCCTCTTCAATACAGTGCTTGTGAAACACTTGCTAGGGCAATAAGGTAAGAAAGGGAAATAAAAGGACTGCTAATCAGAAAAGCAGAAGTTAAGCTATCCCTTTTTGCAGATGATATGATAGTTGACCTAAGGGATACTAAGAACTCAGCCAGTCAATTTGTAGAAATTATTAAGAGTTTTAGTAAAGTGGTGGGTTACAAAACTAACCCAGAAAAATCAGTAGCCTTTCTTTACACCAACAACAAGCAAATGAAGAAGGAATTCAAGGAGACCTTTCCACTCACAGTAGCCTCAAAAACAATAAAATACCTAGGAACAAACCTAACCAAAAACACCAAAGATCTCTACAACAAAAAATTTAAATCCCTGACAAAGGAAACTGAAGAAGACATCAGAAGATTGAGAAACCCCCCATGCTTATGGATTGGGAAAATTAACATTGTAAAAAATATCCATTCTAGCCAAACTCTTGTATAGCTTTAATGCAATTCCAATTAAAGTCCCCAAGAGTTTCTTCATGGGCTTGGAGAAAAAATTCCTTAATTTTATTTGGAAAAACAAAAGACCCCAAATACCCAAAGCAACGCTGAGTGAAAAGAGCAACACAGGGGGTATCTCTACACCAGACTTCAAACTATACTACAGGGCTATAGTCATAAAAACAGCTTAGTACTGGCAGAAAAACAGACCTGTTGACCAATGGAACAAACTTAAGATCCAAACTTGAGCACATATGATTTCAGTCACCTCATATTTGACAAGAGGGCCAAGAAGACACAATGGAGGAAAGATAGCATCTTAGGCAAGTGGTGTTGACAAAACTGGATCACCACTTGTAGAAAATGAAATTAAACCCCTATACAAAGTCAACTGCAGATGGATTAAAGACTCAACATGAAGACCCAATTCTGAAGGTGATAGAAGAAAACGTTGGCAGCAGACTACAAGACAGTTGCATAGGAAAAGACTCCTAAATCAGACAGCAGCTTGGCAAAATTAAAGTGACAATTGACAAATGGAACCTCATTAAACTCAAAAGCTTCGTGTACATCAAAAGAAACAACAGGGAAGTGGAAGAGAATCCCACGAGTGGGAGAAACCTTCCACCACAGAAACATCTGACAAAGCATTGATTTCCAGAATATATAAACTACTCAAAAAACAAAGAAGAAAAGAAAACGAATCACTCAAAAGATGAGCAAAGAGCTGAACAGAGACTTCACAAGTGAGGAATTAGAGATGGCTGAGAAACATCTTAAGATGTGTTCAACATCACTAAAATTAAGGAAAGGCAAATTAAAACCACTTTAAGATATCATCTATACTCCAATAAGACTGGCTAGGATCAAGAAAACAAATGATAACCAAGTGCTGGGGAGATTGTGGGGAAAGGGATCACTCATTCATGTGGTGGGAATGTAAACTTGGTACAGCCACTATGGAAAGCAGTGTGGGAACCCTTGGAAGACTTGGAATGAACTTGCCACCTGACTCAGCTATACCACTCCTAGGTATGTACCCACAAGACTCATCTTAACACAGAGATACAGGCACAGCCATTTCTATTGCAGCTCTCTTCACAATAGCAAGGAGTTGGAACCAACCCAAGTACCCCTCCACTGAGGAGTGGATAGAGAAATTGTGCTACATCTACACAATGGAGTTCTATGCAGCAGTAAAAAAGGATGACATCATGAACTTTGTAGGAAAATGGATGGAACTAGAAGATATTATGTTAAGTGAAGTAACACAGTCTCAGAAAAACAAACAAATGATATCCCTCATCTGTGGATGCTAGCACCAGTTACCTAGTAGTAAGTATTTCTTGTGCAGAGCTCCTTGATCTTTTGTCCAAGCAGTTGGGAGTGGTGCATATTGGAAACAACAACAACCACAATAACAACAACAACAGAAAAGACTGAGTCAAAGAACTGACTGAAATAGTGAACTTCTGCTCAAAACAGTCAACTATATCGAGAATTTTGAGAAAGATGAGAAGAAAAAGAGAAAGAAATGAATGGCAGAATGCATGAGCTCTGGTGGGGTGGGGGTAGGGAGGGGGACACGGATCTAGATTTGCTTTGTAACATAATCTTGTACAAATATATATATATATATATATATAATAGTACATATTCTTTGTACAGATATTAATATATATATAATATAGAATTATAATATATATTATAAACAATAAAAAAGAGAAAAAAGTAATTAACTTATATTCTCAAGATAGCCAATGTATATTTGAAAATATGTCATCTAGAAACTGCTTGAACAAAAAAAAGGCATAAAATAGACTAGAACTGTGTTCCATCATTATTCTGAGTCATATGGTTTCATCTCCTAAAGAAACAACTCTCATATACACCAAGGAGTAGATACCCACCCTTAGTCATGACAGATGATACTGATACAAGAGTAGGAAGCAGGGTATACAGATGAGATCAGTAGTAACACAGGAAACAGAGTTTCAGGATTTAGAATTGCTTGTTTTACAGTCACCTCTCATAGGAATTTCATGGAACCCCCAAATAATTCATTATTCTTTCCTTTTCCTCCTGCTCCCTCCTCCTCCTCCTCCTCCTCCTCCTCTTCTTCCTCCTCCTCCTCCTCCTACTCCTCTTCTTTCTCCTCCTCTTCCTCTTCCTCTTCCCTCTAGTGATACCTAGATCCATTTGACTGCCTTGATTAGAACTTATATATTTAAGGATCCAATATACTGAGAGCCAGTGTTTGAAAACAGGAAAGTTAAAAAAATAGACATATATACACAAACCACAGTGAACCACATCATTTGCTGTAGAAGATCAATGAATATTACTTTTGTGGGTATGTATTTAAAAAAATCATGAGCCTGGTTTGGTGGCACCCGCATTTAATACTGACACTTGGGAACCAGGCAGGCAGATATGTGTGAGACTGAAGCCACCCTGGGATGTTTACATAGAGCTCTAGGTGAGCTAGTGCTTCATTGTGAGACCTTGTCTCCAAAAAACTAATAATACTCTTTTAAATTAATAACTGACCAGGGTTTCTTTCTCAACCGCAGGATCTGCTTGGCAGTGGGAGTCAATCCTGGCCATCTCAGCTCTCAGCACAGGCTGAGTTTCTGAGATCTTCTCTGACTCCAGACTTGCAGTCTGGAGCTTGCTCCCTTGGAATCCCTGTTCCCAGAAATCTGAGCTCTGTTTACTCCAGGACTGTGAATTCCCACACTAACATACCAGCAAACCTGCTCACATAGCTGCAGCTCCATATCAACCTACTGATCCAAGAACATGTGCAGTCAATACTGAAATTGTAACTCAAAAACTGCAATAATTTGGCACAGTAAGGCTAAACATGAATCAAAGAATATATGAGTTCCAGTCAGGGGCTGTGGGAGGGTGCCAAAGGAGAAGGGAGTATAGTGATTACTAAGATCAATTGAAATTTTATATATGAAATACACAAAAATTCAATAAAAATATATATTTTTTAATTTTTTTATTAATTTTATTTATTTTTGTATGTGTATGAATGTACTGTCTGCATGCAAGTCTGTGCACTTGTGTCGTGCAACACCGTGGAGGTCAGAAGAGGGTCTCGGATTCCCCTGGAACTGGAGTTCTCCTGGAATTGGAGCTTCAGACGGTTCTCAGCCGCCATGTGGGTGCTAGGGATTGAACTCGTGTCCTCTGTAAGAGCGGTCGGTGCTCTTAACCGCTAGGCCATCTCTCCAGCCCTCAATAAAAATATTTTTAAAATGCACCTATCTCTAATGTTATACTGACCACTTCTTTCACCCCAATTGTATGGCAACAAAAAGTGGGCCCTAAATTGAACACCACTACTCGGTTGGCGCATAAGTTGAGTAAAATCAAACAAGATACAAATAAACATTCAACAAGTATAATATCACACATACTAAGAAGTATCACTTCTCAAGGATAGATTCAAGGCCTTAGTGAAAAAACCCAATCAACATGAATAAACAGGGTGATATGGCTAAGAAAGGGAAGGATGGCAGAATGGTTCCCAGCACTGACAGCTCTTGCAAAAGACCTTGGTCCAATTTCCAGCACCCACATGTCAGCTAACAACTTTACTTAACTCCAGTTCTAGAATCCAATGCCCTATTCTGTCCTCTAAAATATTTATATTCATAGCTAGGCATGGTGGCACATGGCATTAATCCTAGCACTCAGGAGGCAGTGGCAGGCAGATCTTTGTGAGTTCAAGGCCAGCCTGGTCTACAGAGTGAGTTCCAAGAAAGCTAGGGCTACAGGGAGACCCTGTCTTGAAAAGACCAAAAAAAATTTTATATTCCACTAAACTAGAAAATAAAAAAGAAATGGATAACTCTCTAGATATGTACAGCCTACTACAATGAAATGAAAATGATATGAATAATCTAAACAGAGCAATAACAGCTGAGGCAGTAGATAAATTAAAAATCTCCCAACAAGAAGTAGTCCAAGGCCAGATGGATACAGACCATAATTCTGCCAAACTTTCAAAGAATAAGTAATACCAATAATCCTCAAATTATGGAAAGCAGTGTGGAGAACCTACCGCCTGGGTATATACCAACAAGTCTCATCCTACTGCAAAGATACATGCACGTCCATGTTTATTGCAGCTCTCTTCACAATAACGAAGAACTGGAACTTACCCAAATGCTCCTCAACTGACGAGTGGATGACAACAATGTGGTACAACTACACAATGGAGTACTACTTAGTGGTAAAGAAATCATGAACTTTGCAGGTAAATAGATGGAACTCGAAGCCATTATGCTAAGTGAAGTAACACAGTCCCAGAAAAACAAAATGTGAATGGTCTCCCTCATTTGTAGATGCTAACACCAAATCCCCAGATGAAAGACAAGCTGAACATGATTGTTATGTTTCTGATTATCTAAAAGCAACTATGTTGTTATAATGTAAATCTCTTAAAGGGCTCTAGAATTGATCCACCTCTTACTTTCAGACTCTGTAATTACCATATATGCGTGGAAAGTATGCATGCATATTTTAGAGTAATATAACATTAAAGGAGGAAAATGTGAATTCCTAAACATAAGAAAAGACTGAAAGAAAGATGCAGGCAGTTATGGAAGCATGCATGATCTGGGGTAGGGTGGGGGGAAAGGAAAAGGGAATATGTCTATACTGAACTGAGAAATGATGTCTAAAATACACAAAACAACAATAAAAGAATTATAAAGAAGAAGAAAATGAAAGGAAATTCCCATATTCCTTCTATTATTAGTTTCCATTATTACTTTCACACAAAAACCAATCAAAGACCCAACAAAAAAGAAATCAAATGTCAATCACTCTGATGAACATAGATGCAAAAATTCTCAGTAAAATACTTGTAAACTGAATGAAAGAAACCATCAAATCTATTATCTGCCATGAATAAGTTGTCTTCATCTCAGAGATGCTGGGATGGCTCAACAAAGGTAAATAAAAAAATATAATCCATCAGATAAACAGACTCAAGGACAGAAACCACATCATCATCTCATTAGATGATGACATGGCCTTTGACAAAATCTAACATCCATTCATTGTAGTCAGAGAACCTAGGCATACAAGGACCATAACTCAACATGATAAATGCAGTATACCACAGTCCATGGCCAATACCATACTAAATGGACAAAGAAATCTGAAAGCATTCCCCTTACAATAAGAAACAAGACAACACTAGTCACTCTCTCCATTTAGAGTCAAAATAGTATTTGAAGTCTTAGCTAAAACACTAAGACAAATCATGGAGTTAAAAAGGAAACAAAACTGGAATGGAAGTCAAAGTACCTTTCTTTGAAGATGCTATGATTTTATATAGAGAGCATGATAATTACATTAAACAAATTAATAGAATACTGTGAAGAGCGGGCATTGGCCAAAATGGCGCTTTGGACCCTGGCCAGGTCTTATCGCCTGATTGTGCCTGACTGCCCAGCATTCCCCAGCCAACAAGAGAACGCCAAACTGAACCCTCATTAGCATGTCACTGACTTCCGTATATTGTGCATACCGCTTACAGACAATGAGAGACTGGCCCGGTGCTCGCGCCCTAGCAGGAGGCAGGGTTGAGAGAGGGGATATGAGTAGGGGAACACTGGAAGGAGAGAGAGGTTGGATGTAGAGTTGCTGATAAACTGTGTCTGGAAGAACAAGAGTGTGTCCTCTCCTTTTTCCTGCCGGCCAGGAACAGAGAGCGACGTGGAGAGCGACAAGTGGCGGCCCATACGGGGAACCTCCATCTGTGCGAGCATGGTTCAGAACCGTTGCAGGCAGGTGGGCTAGCCGGTAAATTCCCAGGTAAGGTGGGACATAAGGTTCTCAGGGAGTAGAGACATGGGGATTCAAATTCAATGTGGCCATTGCGCAGATCTTAAAGGAACTGCTGAGAGTGAAAGGCATTGGCATAAAGCCCAAACTTTAGATGAGTTTTTAGGAGCAGTAAATGAGATCACACTGCCTGGTTTCTTGTGACAGGAAATCTCACGCCACATTGCTGGAGAAAATTGGGAAGGACCTAGTGTTTGCTGAGGAACAAGGAATTCTGCGGAGAGGTGTAGTTCCGATTTGGAAATTAATAGGAAATTGCTTGGGTGATGAAGGGAGCTGTGCAGCAGAAATAAAAAAAGGGAAGAACTTCTACAGCAGCTAAAAGAGGAACAGGCGCAACCCAAAGGGGTTGAGGATGAAGAGCAGGATATGTCGGCTGATGAGTTGGAGAGTTTGGTAGAAATCATGGAGCAAGTGAAGGTTAGCATACAGCCAGCAGCCCCGGGACCTCCGCTACTGCCGACGGCTCTGGGACCCCCTCCGCATTTTGCGGTACCTGGCACTTCATTTCATCCGGAGTGCTGGAGGGAGGTAGCTCTTTGTTGCTAAAGCTCTGAAACCAGTCAGAAAGAAATTTATAGTTAAAACAGTGTTTCAGACCTTTAATGCTCCTTTCAACCTGATTTCTGACAGTCAATATGTTGTTAATATCCTAAAAAGGCTCGAAGTAGTAGGAAAGATCAATCTCAGGTCAACCGTCGGATCTCTTCTGCGTACTTTACACATGCTCATTCTCCAGAGAGACCACCCATTCTTTGTTCAGCATTTCTGGGCTCACACCGGACTGCCCAGCCCACTAGCTGAAGGCAATGATTCAATTGATAAGGCGTCCAGGAAACTCTGATGTGTTCTTTTCCTCTCCTCCCCTCAAAGGGAACTTGCAGGCACCTTTCACTCCCATTTTCATGTTAATTCTAAAACGTTTGTCTCCTGATTTCACATCTCTCGAGCCAATGCTCACGATATTGTAAAAAAATTGTCATCAATGTGCTCCACTTCTGCTGCAACAGTCCCTTGGCATTAATCCCAGGGGTCTCCTCCCCTTACATGTATGGCAGATGGATGTCACTCACATCCCTGAATTTGGCACATTAAAACATGTGCATGTCTCTGTTGATACCGCCTCAGGAATCATTTTGCCTCCCTACACTCTGGAGAAAAGGCCCGTCATGTCCGCAAACATTGTTTCCAGGCTTGGGCAGCCTGGGGACAGCCTAAAGAGTTTAAGACTGACAATGGCCCGGCCTACACTTCAGGCTCCTTTACCTCCTCTGTTTGATGATGGGCATTTGCCTCACTCACGGTTTGCCATACAATCCACAAGGACAAGACATTATTGAGCATGCTCATCATACACTAAAGGAGTGCCTTCAAAAACAAAAGGGGGAATAGCCTCTGGCTCTCCTCCAAAGGAAAGACTTGTGATTGCTCTTTTTACTATTAACTTTTAAAATTTAGATAAGCATGGGCGGTCAGCTGCAGACAGCACACACAAACAGACAACACTTCAAAAGGCCTTGTAATGTGGAAAGACATACTTACAGGAAAAATGGTATGGCCCGGACCCGGTCCTAACATGGGCGAGAGGAGCTGTCGTGTTTTTCCTCAGGATCATCAACAACCTCTTTGGATCCCAGAAAGGATCACCCGAGTGGTTCAAGATGTGGAAGTGTGGGATACTCTTGATGATGGTGCCATGGCCCATGCCGATGACGGAAGAGCTTTGTTGGGGGCTGAAGACAGTGTTCCCTAAACCTATCCCGGTCACCCATTCAGCACAAGTATTCCCCCGCTTTTTTACAACCAATGATAACATGGAGGTCCCTTCTTTTTTACCATTAGATGACAAATTAGCAGCAGTACAAGAGACCATACACCTGCCCCTAAATGGATTACAGTGCTTCCAACTGATTACTAACATATCCCAGGACAGTGATTGAGTACATATGCATAAACCAGACAGGAGGCTTGTTTGATGCACCCCCTCCGGAGACCAGCCGGTCCAATGCCACATGGCTCAGGGGAGCTTGGCACTTTTAAACCCGTGCCTGTATGCATATGGCTCCCCTTTGTGTTTCCTTGTATATAATGGAAGCTATGAAAGAAAATGTCACCTGTGGTAACAGGACTTGTTTCTCTGCTTTATGCTGAATGCTACCACCTTTCCTCTAGAGGTGGTATTTCATGGCAATCGCAGCATCAGCTGCCGCGGCTACAGCTACGGCAGTTTTCCTGACAGCACTGTTCAGACAGCGCTGGACCTAACAACTTTGTGGCTGGCTGTTGCTGAGGGCTCATGACCAATTTCAACAAAATATTAATAATCATTTCAAAACAGGCATTGTCACTCAATCAAAGGGTTGATTTAGTGCAGGATCAGCTCGACGTGCTTATACAGATAGCACATTTGGGGTGTGAATGGAGACACTCTGGGCTCTGTATTACCTCAGTACCTTTTCAGAATCTGAGCCATGCAGCTAATCTATCACGCAGTCTCTCACATCATTTAAAGGAAACTGATCCAAGGCGAACTCGAACTCTTCTATTGGAAGAACTCCGCTAATCCATCGTGTCATCAACTCTACACAAGTAGACCTGTCCAAGTCTAGGGTTTTATCTCCTGGATGTCAAAGGCGTGTCTCACTCTAAGCAGTGGGCTGGAACAGGGGTTTGGGTTTCAGTATAATCCTGTGTGGGTCATTGTGTCTGTGGTGTCTGATGCGCATGCGGAACAATCAGCACAGAGAAAGAGCATTCTTCATGCAAGGTCTTGCCACTATTGAACTGGGCATTCACCTCAAGTTTGGCTTGCCATGCTAGAGAAGTAGTCAAGGACGGGTAAGACCCCTGCATGTATTACCAACCGAAGACAGGGAACAAACAATGTGTTTGTTTGACCCCATTGAGGGTAAGGTAATTACCTCTGCCAGGGCAACTAAGACAGGCATTCTCTCTGCCATATTATAAAAGGGGGAGATGTGGAGAGCCGGCATTGGCCAAAATGGCGCTTGGGACCCTGCCCAGGTCTTATCGCCTGATTGTTGCCTGACTGCCCAGCTCATTCCCCAGCCAACAAGAGAACGCCAAACCTGAACCCTCATTAGCATGTCCGCTCTCTTCTGTATATTGTGCATACCGCTTACAGACCAATGAGAGACCACCACGGTGCTCGCACCCTAGCAGGAGGCGGGGTTGAGAGAGGGGATATGAGTAGGGGACACTGGAAGGAAGAGAGAGAGTTAGTGTAAGAGTTGCCTGAATAAACTGTGTCTGGAAGAACAAGAGTGTGTCCTCTCCTTTTTCCTGCCAGCTGGGAACAGAGAGCTACATGGAGAGTGACAGAATACAAAATTAATACCACAGAAATCAGTAGCCATCATATACACAAACAATAAATGTATGGATAAAAATGTTACCAGATATGAAAACACTTATGATAGCTTCAAAATCTATAAAGTATCTTGAAATAAATCTAATAAAGGCTTCCCAGGCTATAATTTGAGGATAAGCCTATCTTGTTTTAAGGACCAAAGAGGGTGTTGTTTACAACTTTCATAAAAATATTTAGCTAAGATGGGTTCATTTAGATTATAGCACAGTTCATCACCAATGGAAGTCAAAGCAGGAACTCAATGCAGGGACCTGAAGTATAGATCATGGAAGAATGATGCTTGGTGCCTTGCTCCCCTGGCCTCTACTCAACCTATTTTCTTGTACAACAGAAGACCACCTGCCCAATGGTAGCACAATTCACACTGGGATGGCTCCTCTCACATCACTCAATAATTGAGAAACTACACGACATTTGATCACAAGCCAATCCAATGGAGTCAATTCCTTAATTGAGATTCCCTGTGTCAACTTGACAACTAAAGCTATCCAGCACAATTGACCCCTTGTCAATTTAACACATAAAGACACCCCTGATAAGCCACAAATTTCCATTTCTTGTCCCCAAGATGTATTAATATTAATATCAGAACACAAAATAGTATAACTTTAAAGTCCCATAGTCTTTAAAAAATCCAAAACATTTTAAATTCAAAGTTTTCTTTACAAGTCTTTTAACTATGGGCTCCTATAAAACCTGAAACAAATACTGTCTTATTTCAAAAGGGAAGAATCAGGCACAGTTAGGCAAAACCAAAGTCCACCAAAATAGCTCAAGGCTAAACATCTGGAATTCACTCACAGTCATCTGGGATTCAAAGTGGTTGGCCAGCTTGACTTTTCTGGCTCTATCATCCAAAAAATACACAGATAGTTTTATAGGTTCAGGCAAGCTTCACTCCACACCTGCTGCTGTAGTTTGTGGTCATCCTATATTCCTGGTATTTCCAATTTATAGAAGTCTCTACTAAAACTAAAGCTACATCTTCACCAATGGATTCTGCTGACTCTTTGGGGGGGCGGGTAAACATTCAGACATCTCCATGACACCTTGTGGGAGTTTAATAATCGTCTGAAAAGTCCTTGAGTCACACATGGCCAACATCCCCATGGTGTTCTACCTTCTTGCATTTCTCCAGGCTGTCTCCTGCCTGCAGGAAGACCAACTCTCAGCTTTGCTCTCACAAGGAGTGGGGAGGGGACCTTGCTAGAGTTACTGGATGGAAATGGGAATAAAAGATGGACTCAGAGGGAAAGGTCTGGGAGAATAGGGTCTCCCTTTATTTATGCCAGCAGTATGTTTATATACTAAAAGTTACTGTGCTCTGGACAAGGAAGTGGGGGGGGCAGGTGGAAAGGAGTGGCAAGCCACCTTGGCTCTAATGGGGGTGGGGGGACTGCATAGCTCCTGTTTGTGCAACAGGTAACTAGAGGTGCGGCATTTTGCTCAATGCCTCAAGGGAAGGGGCCGTCTGGTCCTGCAACTTTGCAGAGCTAGGTGAAGCAAGAAGACATTGTAATATCCCAAAAGTTCCAGAGCTACACATAACTCAGAGAGGCAACTGAATCCCTACAGAGATGTCAGATAACTGGAGGTCTTATGGGACAGGTCTTAAAAATTCTTGCTTCCAGCCACGCAAAGTTACATTCCTACAACCACTCATGTCTTCAACACCAGAAACATGTAGGCCACACTTACACATATATCACCAACTATTAATTCCTGCTTGAGATGGTTTCCTATATCCCAGTTTCTGTGTGCTGACCCTAAGGAAATACTTCCTAGATTTCACTTCAGTGATGTTGGGCTCTTGTTGCTCATAGATAATTTTTCATCTCTACCAGGCAGCATCAATTGCCCTGGCAAAGCAAAGGTTTTACTTCAGTGGTTCTGGTATGCTCTTAATCAAAGCTGATTTTTCAGCCCCAGACAACCAGAAACCACAGATTCTCAATTCAAAATATCACCCACACAGTCCAGATAGTGTTTACTTCCCTAGAAACTTCACAAGCCAGGTTTCCATTGTCTAAGCCTCTTTCAGCACAATTTTCTAAGCTCCTAAAGAACAGCTCAATAATTTCTAAACATTCAATATCTTTTCCAATCCAAAGCTCTAAAATTTTCCACAATTCTCTGAAAAACAACTGGTTAACATCTGTCATACCAATATCTCACTCTCTAGTACAAATTCCTCTTCTAGTTAGCTTCTTATTGCTGTGATAAAAACACTGATGAAACCAACTTAGGGGGGAAAGAGCTTATTTGGATTTCAGCACCGTCCATCAAGTGAAACCATGGCAGGAACTCAGCACAGGAGCCTGGAGCACAGACCACGGAGGAATGCTGCTTACCGGCTTGCTCCTCTAGCCTGTGCTCAGCCTGCTTTCACATATAGCACGCCTTCCAGGGGTGACACTGCCCACAGTATGCTGGACCCTAGCACAGCATTCAACAACTGAGAAAATGCCCCCAAATTCATGGTCACAGGCCAATTCAAATCAGGAAATTCTTCAACTGAGATTCTCTCTAACCAGGCATGTCAAGTTGACAAGTAAAGCTATACAACACAATCTATGACAGAAGGTTAGCACCTAGAATATAGGCACAGTTCAAAAAACTAAACATTAAAAATCAAACAATGCAGTTCAAAAGTGAGCAACACCCTGAACAGGGAGTTTTATGAAAATGAGTTACAAGGGACTTAGAAATAATTTTAAAATATTCAGTACCTTAACTTTTCATGGAAATCCAGATTAAACGACTTTGAAATTTCATCTTTGCCCATTCAGAATGGCAAGGTCTTTGTGGGTGTGCTGCTAGATAATCTGACCAGGCTCCAGTGGATAAACTCATACCAAAGACATTGAGGGATATAAAATTGACTCCATATGCTTTAACATATACGATAAAATGAACGAAATTTGGTGAGGGGCAAGTACATATATAGGAAAGGGTCTAAATATGATCAAGGCATAGGAAATTCACAAAAAAAGTCAATAAAAAACCTGCTGAAAAAAAATAACAATGAGAAATGCTGGAGAGGATGTGGAGAAAGGAAAATTCTTATGTATTGCTGGTAAGAGTACAAACTGTATAGCCACTATGGAAAACAATTTGGAGATTTGAAGAACCCTCAAAAAGCCCTATACTACTAGTTGGTCTAGCCATACCACTCTTGGGCACATACACAGAAGACTCTATAATCTACTATAGACACCTGTTCATCCATGATCTTTGCTTCCTTTTTCATAATAACCAGAAATTGGACACAACCTAGATTTCCATCAACTACTGAGTATCCCCCCCTGTCATGCAGGAGACCAGGGTTTGATTCCTGCCTTGCTCTAAGTGTATAAAAACTGTATGCAGAGATTGCTTGGGGTTCACCTCTCCCCTTTGTACAGGCGAACCCCAGCATGCAGGAGGAATAAACCTCTTGTTTTTGCATCAAGTCTTGTCTCCACATCTCTCACTCAGGGGTCTCTCAAGGGTCTTACAGTAGAGATAGCAAAGAGGATCAAAATACCATCAAATTATACTGCATGCAAATCACAAAAATTCAACAAAAAACTATAGAACACGAATTTATAGAAAACAAGATTTGTAGGCTTTTATATACATTATCAGTTGTTTTTCTTTTTTTTTTTATTTAATGTGTATGAATGTACTGTCTGCATGCAGGTCTGTGCACCCATGTCGTGCAATGCCGCAGACCTCAGAAGAGGGTCTCGGATTCCCCTGGAACTGGAGTTCTTCTGGAATTGGAGTTACAGACGGTTCTCAGCCACCATGTGGGTGCTGGGGATCGAACCCGGGTCCTCTGCAAGAGTGGTCGGCGCTCTTAACCGCTAGGCCATCCCTCCAGCCCATCAGTTGTTTTTCATTATCATGAGAAAGTTTCTATTTTTATTGATAAATTTTTCTTGCTTTCTTAATTTAAGAGAAATTTTAGGGATTTAAGAATTTCTTAGAGTGAATTTTGATTATATTCAGATTTCTTCCCTCGCCTCCATCTTCATCTTACCCCCTCCAACCCTCACCCCTAATTTCATGTCCTCTATTACCAAATCACAATCCCCATCCATTTTACATAATACCTCTGATCTAGGTGCCAGAGAAATTATATCTCATTAGAATGAGAATGATCTGTAATTCTTAAACAGAGGTGTGCCAAAAGGTCCATTCCCTGTCCTTTATACATGGTTTTGGGTTAAAATATGCCCAGTTTTCATGTAATGTGATTTTCACTCTTAATTTCTATTTGCCTTACACACTGCTTAGGACTGTCAAGTAGTGATTCTTTTTTTTCCCCTCAGATATTGGAAATACATGGTTTCCCTCATCAAAGTCAATTGTTTGCATGCAGGTTCCACTTTGTCTGCTTCTGGGCCTCACGATGACCCATTGTTGACTAAGGCATTTCTCTAACAAGTTCATTCCTGAGAAGATTTTACTGTATGTAAAAGAAGCCTAGGTCTTCACAGCAGGCAGTATAACATGCCTGTAATCCATTATTCCCTGAGTGACAGAGGGGACGTTTCACAGGTTCTCATGACATTGTACCAGACTCTACTTTCTGAAATCTGTAGTCTTCTCAGATTCCTAATGTTCTTGAGGACTGGACCAAGGTCCTGACAGCCACTGGTTGGTGATGATGATCAGCAGACCATGGGTGCCACCCCAGCATGTGAGCGGCCCAGGCCAGCTTGATTTTGCAGGTATTAGTTTGTGCCTATGCTGGTGCCTATGAGCAGCCAGACCAGCTCTGCCTCACCACTATACAGGAATGACCCATGCCAGCCGAGCTCTGCCATCTGGACTCTTGAATTATTTTCTTCCTTACTTGAGCAGTCCTGAGGTCAGAGTTTTGAGACCAATGTAGAAGTCTCTACATTGAGGTAAATATTCATCTTGTGTCATAAAGTTCTTCATGTGATCTCTGGCATGCATTCAGTCTCTTCAGTGTTGGTGTGCCCTAGGTGGAGACTGGCTGCCCAAGGTGTGCCTCAGTCCAAGACAACACTTTGTGCTGTCTTGTCATATTCCTTGTATGTATTCAAATTCATACTGAACAATGAATTCTGAGTTCCAAAGAGGATTCATTTTTGCACCTGCCTTTCATGTCTTTGTCCCTCAGTTGAACATACACACACACACATACACACACACACACACACAAAGTGCTTATGAGTAAATTTCTTGACAATGTAATTTTAAAAGATGAAGAAATATTTATTTTGCCCATGGTTACAAAGGGCTGGGTCCATCTTGGCAGGAAAAGCATGTCACTGCAGTTCAGATCAGATCATGGGGAGAGAGGAAAATGGGAAAGGTAAATTCAGGCACCCCGTTCCTTTATGAGTTTCCCCATTTCATTCTTCCAGTTACTCGGACTCTATAGTCATGTTTCCAACATCTGGGGTAGGTCTTTTCCCTTAGTTAACTCCTCTGGAAAAGCCTAAGAAATATAGGCAGAGATGTCCCCGACTTTTCCATTTTATTCTGAATTCGCTAATGCAAGAAATGAAGATAAACCAAGACTACCTATGAAAAATGTATACATCTCCTATCATCTGTTGATCATCTACCTCTATCATCTATTTATTATGTGTTATCTATAATATATAATCTATCTCTCTGGCCTATCTACTTTTAGCAACCACATTATCAGAGAGTTGAATTGTCATTATTGATTGAAGTTTCACAATACTCTTTGAGCCTAAAAATACTCTTCCTAGTAAAAGCTGGTTGGAGAACTGAAGTGAAAAGAGAGCTGTCATCTTCTCCAACACAGGAATGTGTCTGAGTCCCATCTATTGTTGAAATTCCTTTTCCTAAGACTCCCCACTTCTCAAGGATAAACAACATTGGAAAATTGCAAGTCTAAGTGTTATAGTAATTATCATGTTCACAATTTTATGAGTCTTCTGAAGTAAGAAATGAGTGACTGAGTGCTTTGGTCATATACCTGGGCAAAACCATTCAGCTATCTTAACTCTTTAATTAGCAACAGTTAAAGTTTCAGTCAAATTACACAACAAAGTCCTCCAAAAATACATCACTGTCTTAGGGCCTGAGAAATGGGTCAACAGTTAAGAGCTCTGGCTGCCCTTGCAGAGAACCAGGGTTTGATTCTCAGCACCCACATGGCAGCCAACGACCATCCATAACTTCAGTTCTAGGGGATCTGACATCTTTGTCTGACCGCAGTGGGTACTGCAGGACATAGGTGCACTTACATACATGCAGGCAATGCAGTTATACACATAAAAAATCAGTAATACATCATCTTCTTATCATAGCAAATAGTCTTGATAGTCTTTGGATTATAAATCCATAGCTCCTTTCATTGTTTATTTTCTTGATATGAACATTTTAAATGCAAGGACACATATACATTATGAAAAAAAAAGTGAACCATAAACACCTACACTGAGAAGTCATGTGTTTTCAAATATCTCTTGGCATAAAAATACTTTTTACTTTTAAGCAGAGTTTTGGACTTGCCACATTAAAATCCTCCCTAAGGCTAAAAGTCTTTCTACATAGGTTTTAATATTAGCTATAGTGTAAGCTTCGGCAAAATTTGCCAAATCTTTAAATCATTTCTAACCACAGTGAATTCTGGTACTTATGGTAATTGTTGGGGAAGGATTTCAGTTTCTTCATTACATGAATTAAGATTTTGTAGATGTTTTAATATTGAAGTGTGGGAAATGAAGCTTAATTCAGTTGAAAATAAAATACATTTCTCTCATATATATATACTTCTCAGTGAACCTTCTTGGAAGAAGCAAAATATATCAAATGAGCCTTAAGCATAAGCAAGATGGTGAACTAGAGCTAGATTCACATTTGAATGTGGTACCCAATTTCTCTCCAGTATGCTGTTTGCATCAGCTTTACTGAATAGATGTGAATCAATAGACTCACAACCACTGAAACATGATAAAAGAATTGCACTATCAACCACGTGTGGTGGCACATGTGTTTAATCCTAGCACTTGGGAGGCAGAGGCAGAGGCAGGTAGTTCTTTGTGAGTTCAAGGCCAGCCTGGTCTACAGAGAGAGTTCCAAGACAGCTGGGGCTACAGGGAGACCCTATCTTGAAAAAACCAAAAAAAAAAAAAAAAGAATTGCACTATCATATGGAATCCTTCCTATTTATCACATTTAAAAATAATACATATTAATACTATTATGATCATTATATGAAACAAGTACAAAGCATATCTGTTTTACTTAAGATAAAAATTAAATTGCACTCCTGTGCTTCTTAAAACAAAGCATCATTAGCCAGGCATGGTGGAGCATGGCTTTAATCCCAGCACTCAGGAAGCAGAAGCAGGTGGATTTCCATGAGTTTAAGGAAAGCCTGGTCTACACAGTGAGTTCCAGGCCAGCTGGGGCTACACAGAGACCCTGTCTCAAAAAGACCAAAAAACAAAACAAAACAAAAATACAACATCCATACAGATATTTCATTGACAAGACTTTTATAAGAAGAACATAATTTTGAGCAGTACATAAAATTTCTAGTCCCTCTTTTTCTCTAAGACAAAATGCATCTTTATATTTCCATGAAAAGGAATTGTGTCATTTTTATTTAGTCCATCAGTAGTGATATATAGAGGTAAAAGTGTATGAATGTGCAAAATCTTCAGTCCATCAAAGAGCTATAAATAAGAGAGCAAATTGCAGATGCTTACTGTCTTTGAGTCAGTCATGTACTGGAATGTGTAGTGATATCCAATTCTTGTCATTTCTACAGTCAACTACCTCAGCCTTTTCCCTTTTGGGGATGTCGTTTCTAATTTTAACTTCTAAATTGTCTTGTCATTTTCCATGTCCCCAAAATCAGAAGACAATTATTGTATAGTACCTCAGAATGTATTTTACCTAAATATTCTTTCTGCTTTTTTTCTCTCAATCTGGAAAAATGGAGCCAAGCAATATTCTGAGCCCATTTTGGTAATAAGGATGTCTGACCATCACAGGAGAATACTGTTTTCTTGAAAACAAAACTTACCTAGGCAAGCAAATCAAAATTTAGAAAAAAATAACAACATGAATTTGGTTTGGAAAGCTAATCCCCTGGAAATGAACACAAGGTGATGATGCTTTCCCTCTCTTCACTAAAAAGAAAAACAACAACAACAACAACAACAACAACAACAAAAAAAACAGAAAAGCTAATTCATCTTCACCTCAGTAACAGGAACCCTTCATCTTACTTTCTAACAGCTCTTTTCTAACAATGGGTTTCTTATTATCTCCACCCAAACTGAAAAAAAAATCATTATTCACAAGTCTAAGTTAATTAATTAGATAATAAAAATACATTGCTTCAATTATTTTATAGTGCTTCTGAGAACCTGACTGAATCTCACATTGTTTAGCAATTCCTATATGTTCTAAAAACAAGCCCCTGTTCAAAATCCAAAGTTAATTAGATAATAAAATCCAACATTGCTTCAATTTTATTAAAATACTTTCTAGAAAGTGACCGAATCTCACATTGTTTAGTAATTCCTATGTTTTATAGCACTGGACAATTTATAAGACACTATCCCCCTTATCCTGGAGAGATGGCCCAGTGGTTAAGAACACTCGATTGCTTGCAAAGGACAGCAATCCAGATCTCAGCACCCTCACGGCAGCTAAGGATCATCTGTAACTCCAGTTCCAGTGGATCTAACACCCTCTTCTGACATAAACAGGCATTGAAGGACATACATGCAGACGATATTTACTCATTCACATAAAAAAAGTAATAACATATTCAAAAAATCTTTTAAGACACCACCTGACACATGCCTAATTGAATCATTTTATGAGTATGCTGTCAAAGAACACCACTAATTCTAGCTAAACTAGACAATTGTTAATCTCAGTGCATTAGTCACTTTTCTGTTGCTGTGATAAAACACCATGACCAAAAGACTTATAAAAGGAAGAGTTTGTGCTGGAGAGATAGCCTAGCGGTTAAGAGCACTGACTGCTCTTGCAGAGGACCCGGGTTCGATCCCCAGCACCCACATGGTGGCTGAGAACCGTCTGTAACTCCAATTCCAGGAGAACTCCAGTTCCAGGGGAATCCGACACCCTCTTCTGACCTCCGCAGCATTGCACGACAAGGGTGCACAAACCTACATGCAGACAGTACATTCATACACATAAATAAAAAAAATAAATTTTTAAAGCGACTCTCTCAGCTAAGGAGATCTCAGCACTAATTTAGAAAATCTGTGATTTTCTGTCATCTGATTAATAAAATGACATTTAAGAAATTTTCCTGTTATGTAGGAAAGCAGTAGACTCACTCTACACTAATTACCATTCTTCACCCTTTCTTTGGACAACTCTATAAAGTCCCACATTTACTAGAGTAATGAACTAAGGCTCTAGGTAGAAGTCCACGCTCATCCACACCTGGAGGCAATACTCGTGGTATAAGCTAAAACATTAGAGGTTCGAGAGATGGCTCAGTTGTTAAGCACACGTGCTGCTCTTCCACAGGACAACTTCCGTTACTAACACCAGCATCGAAAGGCTCACAGCTGCCTCCTAATTCCAGCTCTGATCAAATGCCTCTTGAGAGTCCACACGCACGCACGCACGCACATACGCACACCTAAAAGTAAAATAAATCTTTTTAAAATAAAGCATTAATATCCATTTTTGTTTTTATAGTTTTCTAAATAAAAAAGTTCTTAGAATGCTAGAAGAATCAGGCATGAACAGAGCAATCTATTTCCTGCTGTACTACTCTTCCTCTTCTGTCTCTCTTCTTACCATATTGAGCTTCCTCGCTTTAAGTAGAGCCCAGGTAATGATTGGACATTCCATGATCTTGGATTACCTTTTCATTCCTCCTTCCTCTTAACCTATTCCTGAATTATACTCTTCTTTATCCTTTCAGATCTTTACACTCAGCTCACTATTCAGCAGTCAGCCCTGCAGTGTATTCCTTTCAAATTGACCCCACATGACCTGTGTGGATTCCAGGTAGCACTCTCCCCAGCATCTATGCTCCTTATAGCATTGTCAGTGTTGCAGACTCTGCCTGCCTTCCCTATGCCTCAGCTGTGTAAAAGCAAGTATTCAAGTGGAAAGTGCGAGTGCTCTGCAGCTATTTGTGAAGTCTACAGAAAAATATGATATGTCTAATAAAATGAATTGACTGAGGAACGTTCTGGAATGGAGACTTTGTACAGCAGCCATCCTAAACTAACCTGAGCAAAGCTCAAGCATTCCTGCAAGCATATTTCAAATACAGTGAAATAAATTAGAAACCTATATGGCTTGATGACTCTTTTTCTTTCCATATAGGCTGAATGATGTAAATGAAAAATAATTAAATTATATATACATATACCTTACATTAATTTCTCTTTTTTATTTATTTTTTGGTCTTTTCAAGACAGGGTCTCCCTGTAGCCCCAGCTGTCCTGGAACTCACTCTGTAGACCAAGCTGGCCTTGAACTCACAAAGATCCACCAGCCTCTGCCTCCTGAGTGCTAGGATTAAAGGCATGAGCCACCACATCCAGCTAAATTTTCTTTTTGAAAGAAGAATGGAGTCAGTGATTGCCCGATATAGGCAAATAAGTGATGTGCTTTGAAAAATGGTTCTCCAAATTCCTTCCAATTCAATTACTGACTTTGAAGTTTTTATATATATATATATATATATATATATATATCCAAACTGTTAATCTTAAGAAATCCACAGTTCAAATCCTGCTGTTTCTAATATTTATTTTCATGATAAAAATAGCCTGTGTGTTTTTTCATACTCATTTATGCCTGCATATTGGTTTGGTTTCTTATTTTAAAAACACTTTCTATAATGTGGTTGCTGCTAATAGTATTTTCACACTCATTTGCTGCGTGCAAGCAAAATCATTAAAAAATACATGGTGGTGATAGTAATTTGCAGCTCAATATAAAATCTCATGGCAAGATGCATTGTACTTAACATCTTATGGCAGAATGTATAGCTGCATTGTACTTAACATCAGACAGGGCAAACTAATATACCAGCAAATTATGAAAAAAATAGAAAATGGAAAGAAAATGGCTAATCCTGGTAACTAAGCCAGAGAAACAGGGTCTATTACTGGTTGAATTCTTAACTAATGTGTTTCAAACTAAACTGAAAAAAAAGTCACCAAATTACTTCAATATAGTAGTAACTGAATTTTAAAAGCAAATTAATCTGTATAACCCATTTCAGATCTACAACACTTACTACTAAGTGTAGAGCACTTTTAGTTTTGAAGCTTCCTAGTTTCTTGAGGAATTAAAGATATAGAGTATTAAAAAAAAGATATAGAAGCTGGGCGTGGTGGTGCACACCTTTAATCCTAGCACTTGGCAGGCAGAGGCAGGCGGATCTTTGTGAGTTCAAGGCCAGCCTGGTCTACAGAACAAATTTCAGGACAGTTAGGGCTAAAGGGAGACCCTGTCACAAAAAAAAGAAAAAAGAAAGAAAAAAAAAAGGTATAGAATATTAAAATCAATAAAAATGTTTAGCACTATGATTTTAATCCATGATTAGAGATATTGATAATGTTGGCAGTAAAGCTCTGATAATATTAATGAGTTTATAATAAGAATGTATACAAAGAATAATGGGATATGTCTGAAGCATGGGAACAGGAAATATGCAAACAACTTTAAATATTACCAAATGAAGGTAGTTAGTACTGTTGCTAGACCTCTTACTCCGTGCCATTTTGTAACTAACAGGGCTCGTTTGTCTGAAATACCATCAGTATGTATTCCTCCCAACCAGACCAGCAGCTGGGCTAACCCTAAATGCTTATGTTTCTCTTACCTTTCCAGTTAGTTCTTTCACACATTCAGATCCTTACTCACTATCTCCTACTGTGTAGTTAATAGAATGCTCACATGTGTTTGGGTCTTGCCATCCTTCTGGGGATAAGGTGGTAAAACCTGCAATTCTCAAGCCCATGGAATTTAGTTTTGATTATGAGTTTAGCATTGGTGAAAGGAATAAAAATAAAAGTGATAGGTGTCACCTACTGGAAAATCATTTTAAGAGCCAGGATATGCACACTTTGCCAATTGCAAATATTTTTTTTTTCTGTTGCTGTCAAGAAATCCTGTTTAATTTCTGGAATGGACACAGGTGGTCTGGAGCTGTTCCCCTTTATAACCTCTGATACACATTGCATAAGTGCACATGAGCCTTTGTTTAAGCCAACGGTGCATTACTATTGCTTTTATGTCTGTGTAAATTAGCTTAGTCTGAGTGGTTCATTTGCTACATATATCCAAGACTTGTCCTCAATGGTCTCAACATTCTCTCTTCATACACCATTCTTTGCCTTCTCTTTAATTACTACCAACTTCCATTCTATTTTAGACCCAAGTACATAAAAGCAGAACTAAAATGGATACTCACTGTTCTAATAACAGACTGATGACAGAGTTGGGGGCATAGATTTTAGAATCTTACATCTAGAAAATCTGGAAATAATGCAAAGAAACACACCAGAGTCTGAAATAAACATTCTACCCCAATTGTTTCCAGTATGTAAAGATTTTTCCTCTGCCAATGCAGTCTGATAATTTGAAGGTTGTATATACCATATATATATATATATATATATATATATATATACACACAGCTTGAAAACGTATCATTTTTATAATAATATAGTGATTTATTTCCATCTGGCACTTTGAAAAGTAAGATTTAAGCCAAGTCCTGAAGGAAAAGAATTTTGAAATTTTCAATTTTGTGGAACACACAAACATATAACTGTCAGGTTGTGAGATCCAGAAGCCCATTGGAATGCAGAGACACCTAAGACCGGAGGTCCAAGAACCTAGCTCTACCAGGCCAGCCTTTGGTATGCTAAAGCAGGCCACCCTGATTACTCAGGAATCTTCCCTTGCCTTCGACCCACCCCACCCTCACTGAACCCCACTCCACCTTCTCCCTAAATTCCCAAGCCAATGCCATTCTGCTTGGCTTGGCTCTCTCTCCCCCTGAGCCTAGCCCTGGCTACCTGAATTAAACTTTGCTCTGAAGAACTTAGACCTCGCTTCATCGGGGGGAGCTGCCATAACCTTAAACATTTCTGGTGCCGGTGGACTTTGGACTCCACCCTCCCCCCCCCCCCCCGCACCCTTGGAGCAGCTTCGGGGACCGGTAAGCCAGAATAAAGAGCACAGGCTACAACACATCCACCAGCATTTGGCCAAAGTACCTTCTCGCTCCTCTTCCTTATTCCTATATTCTAAAACACTACCTATTCCGGTGGGTGACTGTGCGTGAAGTTAAAGTGCATGGGATGGGTTCCATCCACAGCCTCGGGCTTACAGAATCTGACTGGCAACAACCTGCGCTTTTCCGCCCAAGTTTTTTCATAACCGCATCGGGCACTCATCACACTAGTGATGACCAAGCACAGGGTTTATAGACATGCTGCCCACACACTGGTCACATGGACCTGGGGGTCTCTGAGCACCCACTAAGAACTAAGGGCGTTGCGCCTTAGCACGCGGGTGGGTGATGAAACTAAAAAGAATCTATTTTCCTTCCTACAGACCACTTTTTTCTCTCTCCCTCTCCCTTCTCCTCAGCACTGACTCTTCCTAATATGGGAGCCTCACACTCGAAAGGAGAGGCCCTGGGCCTCACACCCTTGCAGTGTCTCCTACACTCTTTAAAGTACCTTAGAAATCTCCGAATTTCCTCAGCTTTGAGAGACTTTTGCCAGTGCTCTGGTAAATGGTCAGAATCTTCGTATGTACAGGCATTCTTTGTCCTTCACTCTAGTCCCTCTCTCCATTCCTTCTCTGAGACTAAAAGACTTACTTCACTTATCTTTTACCTCTCCCTCTCTTTCTCTGCACTCTGCAGTCTTTTTTCTTTTCTTTTACTGTTCATTCTCCGCTGCCTCACTGCACATGCCAGTGCCATCTCCACCTTGTAGTTTTGCTATAGAAATCGGCCTCAGAGCTGACGTTTTTAAAGAACCCGTTTTGGGTTGTTGTTTTACTTTTCAAAGATAACTTGCTTGCTTTTGGATTATCTATTTTTTTATTTTTTTAATTTAGATAAGCAAATGCATTTAATGGAAAGTGAATCACTGGCCTTGGGGACGAAAGCATCCTGCTTTCAGCCAGGTACCCTCAACCCTGGTACATATCAGCATCATCCCACAGAGATCTTCTCACTGGTGCTTAGCACTGAGCACAGTCAGCACTAATTGATTGATATCTACATGAGAATCAGTGCACTGCCTGCTGAATTGTCAGTCTTCTCCAACTAGACGAACTGAGTCTAGTGCCCAATTTAGCTTGAAGCCCGGCTTTTCTAACCTCTCTTTGTTTTTTTTTTTTTTTTTTTTTTAAATTCGGTTTATTGATGCTTTGTGCATTCATACATTTTTTTCCAATTCAGGTCAGGCTTTTGTCCCTTGTCCTCCCCCCCACCCCACCCCAGTCCATACATTCTGCCATAACTGTTTAAAGACCTTTGTGGACCAAATTCAGGACTGGAAATGGATTCTTGGACTTGATTTTGTTTTGGGTGGGGCAACTTTTTTGCCCCTTGGGACCTGTGTGGAGGCCCACTTTTTTAATCCCAGTCCTTGGGGAGGCAGAGGCAGGGGTAGGTGGATCTCTTTGAGCTCGAGGTCAGCCTGGTCTACAGAGCAAGTTCCAGTCAGCTGAGACTAAAGGAGACACGCTGTACTCAAAAAAGAGCAAAGACCAAAAAGAAGAAAGCATGTGTGAGTGTTGGTAATTCCCACATACATGAAAATTACACATGTGTATGGGACTATTGGTAATTTTCCAACTGAAGTAAATAACATGGTGTAGAGAAAATAAATACCAGGCAACTATCTCCATTGAAATAGTTCTTAGCATTGGGCAGGTCCTCCAAGGACTCACAGCTCCTGGCCACAGGGGTGGTGTAACCATATACACAACTCTGGCTAGAAAGTGGGACCCCCTGGTGCTTAAGGTCCCTGCCATACTCCCAATCCCATCTGGTCAGTGGGTTGGGCCTTAGATGTGAGTGAGATTGTTTTTGAGTAAAAGGATGCATTAAGCATATTGGAGCCAGTAAGAGGGATGTGGGCAAGAGGAATGTGCATGTTTGAGATGGCTGGGGCTCACTGTCCCTGCAACTGGGAGGAGTTTGGGTGTTTTTCAGGCAGAAAAGGTAGGGAAAGGCTGAACAAGGGACTGAGATTGTGCTGTTTTTACTGATTAAAGGAAAAGCCTATTCTGATTCTCTGATGAGAAAAAAGGCAGGTTAGAGAGTTTTGTGATGCATCAGACAGGGCTGAAGTTTGGTCATAGAAGGGCCTTTTCTCACCTCTCACCACCTGCACTTGCTTCAGACTCAAGTAATTTATGAGTACTGTTACAAACTTAAGAGTCATATTGTACTCTGAATTTAGGTGGTCCATTAATCTCTAATTTAGAGTTTTCATCAAGGTGCTAAAGTTTTTGGTTTGAAAACTAATTAAACATATTTGTTTCATGGAGCGGTTTAAATGAATAGGCTTGCATTCTTCTAATGCCTAATGATTTACTTGATACATTGTTTCTGGGAAGGAAGGGCAGAATTTAGGCCTTTCACAATCTGCTGCTGGAGGCCTGACAGGGCTACTGCAGTCCTCATAGACATAGTATTTGGCCCAGAAAAAAGTTTAAAAAATTGCTGTGTGAAGCTGTCTGTCACTGAACATTTGCATCCCTTCCATAAAGCAAGCAGCATGGATGCCTGAGTGGATATAGAGGGTGTTTAGACCTGAGATGTTTGAAACTAAAAG
>VZQC01012976.1:3087635-3188514 GCA_009823505.1 Rhizomys pruinosus
TCTTGGAGATTCACTTAAAGGGACTTCATCCTGCCAGTGTCCAGTCAAAGGAGGAAGGTCCATATAGAGGAGAGACTCCTCATGCTTCAAAGGGAAGCTCTGGTCAAGCAAGGCCTGACCTTGTCCTCACATAGTCAGAACTGGCGAACAGAGCCAGGCACAAGGCCTGAGTGACCCCTTAAGGACGAGAACCTCAACTGACCTTAACACCAAAACAAACTTCATTTATCTGAGCTAACTGTGTGGTTTTAAACACCACAACAGGAGACAGTAATCTGAAGAAGAGACAATGACATAGGTTATTATCAGAGAAATAGGTGATAGACATACTGTGCCAAGTTAGGAATCTACTGTGTCATGTTAGAAAATATCTCAGAGATAGATGACAGATCTAATGTGCCATGCCAGAAAATACCACCTTTTATATTCCCATGGTTATGAATCTCATTCTGGAGCCCCGTCTATTAAAGCTGGCCCTCATTCTAGAGCTCTGTGTACTAAAACTTTTTCCAATTTCTCAAACCAGGGTACACATCCTTTTTCCCTCTGCATTCCTTAGACCGGGACCCTTCAATTGCTAATGCACCCTGTAGCACCCTGTTGGTCCCTGCACTGGTATACTCATGTAAGACTCAACCAGTTTGTCCTTTCAGTTGCAGAGAAAACATCCACTAAGTACTGGCCACTATCAAACCCACTGGGCAGAGCACCCCAAGCAGCCAAAATGGAAAACTGGATTCTAACCCTCCAGCCTGACAGCCGTTCCCCCAGGACTTCGCTCCTGATCAGCTCTGAAGCAGATACAGAAGACAGACCACCACCCTTTTTCCTATAGAAATAAAAGGCTGGAATGTCAGGTTGTGAGATCCAGAAGCCCATTGAAATGCAGAAACACCTAAGACCGGAGGTCCAAGAACCTGCTCTACCAGGCCAGCCTTTGGTTATGCTAAAGCAGGCCACCCTTCCGACCCACCCCACCCTCACTGAATCCCACTCCCACCTTCTCCCTTAAATTCCCAAGCCAGATGCCATTCTGGGCTTGGCTCTACCTCTCCCCTGAGCCTAGCCCTGGCTACCCTGAATTAAACTTTGCTTCGAAGAACTTAGACCTCATGGCCTTTCATTCCGGGGGGAGCATGCCATAACCTTAAAATAACATTAAATAAATTCAGAAAAGTAAGAAAATGTAAATTAGATTCAAGGTGAACAATTATCAAACTACTACTAAAATGGTCTTTGTATCACTACATGACCATTTTTTAAAAATTTTAAATGTATGTAATTATATTTTTATTAATATAATTGAAAGGTGTTCCTATGTATATGCACAGTAGTTTTGAAAATATGCAATGTGTGGCAAAGTATTAATGCTAAATGATTCCTGAACATCGAAGAAAAATGCACTTTTATGTTGTGCATTTTTACATATTGCATTACCTAATGCTTTATATCAGGGAATTCATAAGCTTTGGACATATTCTTTCATGTGAAAATTCTCAGTGTTTCTATAGCATTCCATTATAAACTAATTAGCTGAAACAAAATTTATTTTATTTAGCTACCATTATTGGATATTTAATCTTAACAATTTGGTGTGAATAATATGATTTTAATGATTTTCATGACAAATATATAATATACCAGCTACATTATAAGCTAATTAGACTTTCATAGACTAGCCTGGTAATATATACTTTTGGTTTTTTTTCTGAGAAAATTATATTATGCATTCCAAACAATCTATATAACAAATAGGCTTTGGAGCATAATCCATGTGTTACTTATGTGTTTTCTCCACAATTAAGTATATTCACAACTTGGGTTTCTTCTACACATCGCTTAAATATAGTTGTATTTGTTAACTTTTAAATGCTCTGGATTAGTTTGTGCATCTTAGGAAACAACAATATTATTTTTACTTGAGTAGCTTATAACACTAAGTCATTGACAGTAATTCAAATACTTAATATGCTGGAGAAAGGAATGAATGGGCGGACCTTAGGGTATAATCAGCATAGTCAAATGAAATCCATGTCAGAGGAGTCCTGTGGATGCAAAGCCCAATGCAACCAAGAACTTTTAGTCACAGCAAGTACTGTGTGAAACACTTTCTGGGGATATGTGAGCAACTGTTCATTGACAGACCAAAAGTAACACTAGCACCAAAATCCAACTTGATGAACCAATGAGTGTGATGGGTCACTTATATAGGTGAGGGGTTACTCTCAGGAACAGAAATGACCCACGGAGTGCAGCATCATCAAAAGCCCCACCCCAGCCTTGGTGGCCGCTCAGGAAAGCAGGAAACCTTGAGCCTGCTCCACAGCCTGCAGCAGCTCAAAAGACTGGAGAGCATCCTCTCCTGGTTAAAAAAAAAAAAAAAAAAAAAGAAGGACTCTTTGAAGGAAACTTGGCTCTTCTTCTCTCCTTCCTCTCTGCAGCTTGGCTGGTATGAGAGCTGCCATTAGCTCTCCTTGGGACTTACATATGCTTGTAGAGGAAGGGGCCTAGTGAGCCTGATCAATTTCAGGGACTTCCTGAAGCTGTTGATTTACTTCTTTGAGTTTAAGGAGTTTCTCTACAGGATGAATTGTTTCACTTTAGGTCCAAACATGCAGTTGTTCACTCCCTGTAGAACATCGGCTTGTTTACTTTCTTTCAGGCATCCTGCTGTTTTCTCAGCTTCTCTGAAATATAAGAAGTTCTGGCTCAGAGGAAATTACTGCATAAACATCCAGCAATAATCCAGGGTTGATTAGGTACACTGGTGCCCAAAGATACCTGGCAGTGATTTTTATTTGGGGCACATTACAGTGCACTAAATTTGGTAACTCCACAACTCTCTGTTATCTGGGAATTTCTCACAGAGAATACATATTTTTCCTATGAAATCACTACATGTCCAGGACACAACAGGCCTTTAAAACTGCTGGTCAGAAATTGGACAACTAAAAGAAATCATGGAATCCATGTTGAATGTTGGTGTTAGAACAGCATGAATACTCACCATGATTTTCAAAATCTGAAGACAAGAGGATAATGGAAATATTGGTATTATCAAATATGGAAAATTCTATTCTTATCCTCAGATTAGAGTTCGTGCATGTACCTAGAATACAGGGTATTGCACTAGAACTCTGTCTATGCGAAACAGGTGTCCCTTCACTTCCAACAATGGTATTCCAGCTCACTCTATTCCTTTTTTTCTCACAAACTTCATCTAAGTAAGAAACTTAACTCATAACTGCATTCCATCTAATACCCTGAAGTATGCACTTTTTTTCCTCAAACCCTTCCATTTCTTCTATGTATATAAGTAAAGGATGGTTAAGAAATGTAGGAAACAAAAAAACATCAATGTCATACAAATGGTAGGTAAAGAATTGCTGCCCTGTATGCAAAGCAAATGACAGGAGATCCTCTTATGCTCACAGCTGGCTACGGGGCTGCTTACCTGCAGTCATCCTGACATTACAGGGCTCAGTACTCCAGTGACACTAAACAGTCACTGACTGCACCATCCCAGATCACTACACTGAGGCCTTATTTCACTTAGACTGCCCTTGGCTGTGGATTGAATGTAGCAGAGATACCAAAAGCAAAACCTTCCTATGATGTGAGAAATTTGTTGAGGATGCTTGCTTGAGAACTTCTGGTGACCTCTGGATAAATTTCTTAGGTAGCACAGTAGTAAAATTTCTACCAAGACTTTCTACTTCTTTTTAGATGTGATTTTCTCTCTTTCTACATATTACATATATACTATATTCTCTATATATCATCCATGTTAAGTCTATCACCCATCTATATTTTTAAATTATTATCCATTTATCTCCCAGCTATACATAATCTATCTTCCGTCTATTATTCTATAAACCATCTATAAAACATTAATCTAATATACACTCTCTTCTGAGAAACAAATACTAAACAGGGTTAAGTGTGTCAGAATAAGAAATGTCTGATAGATATACAGAGGGAAAGCCAGAAAACTTTCAGATATAAATCAGATTATGAATAAAGGACAGAATAATGGAAGAAGGAAGAGGGAGGGAGATGGAAGGAAGGAAGGAAGGAATGAAGGAAGGAAAGGAGGGAGAGAGGGATGGAGGGAAGGAAAGAGGGAAACAAGGACTAAGTAGAGAAAGTTAGGTCTCTAAGAGCTCACCTTCAGTGGTGCTATTAGAATCCTGACCTTCGCTATGTCTACTAGCTTCCTGGCTGTCTTTGGTCAGAAGTTTCCTTGGTTCAATCCCCTCACCATAATACATATTCTCCCCAAAGTCAACAGGCATGTCTGAATGACCGTGGGTTGAAATCTGTGAAACTTTGAGCCAAAATAATTTTTCCTCATTATAAGATATTTACCTTAAATGATTTGCCACTTCAAAGAAAAGCTGACTGATTATGAGCTTAAGAATTAAAGGGGGCAGAGAGATGGCTTAGTGGTTCAGAGCACTGGATATTCTGACAGAAGACCCTGTCTCAAATCCCAGCACCCAAATGGCAGCTAACAGCTGGCCTAAATTCCAGTTCCAGTGGATCCAAAAGGTCTCTTCTATGTTCTACAGTCACTGTATGACATGGGTGTATATACAGGCACAACATACATACACATAAATAAAAATAGGTAAATAATTTTTAAAAAAAATTGAAGATTCCTAAGTCTTCTCAGCCATGTATAGCAGACATTGAAACTTAAATTCCATACATTGTGATGTCATTTTTGGACTCGCTGGGCACAATATTTGCTTACACAGATGTTGAGTGTTAAATATCTATAATTTAATATTCATTTCAGGATGTATATTGATATGTTGTACCATTTGCTAAAATACACAAAAGACGAGCATCATTTTTCAGACACTACTTCATAACATCCCTCTTTGATGCTTTACAAACATTAAAACGTTTTAAGGACATTTACTTTTTTGTATTTAACGTTATTATTTCTTCATAAAAAATGTATCTGAAATGAAATTGTATAAGAAATTGAAAGATGGGTGTGATGGTTAATCCTGTGTGTCAACTTGACTGGACTAAGGAACAAATAAGAGAAAAGGGATGTTTGGATTGGACCACCTCAACCCAGATGGCCCACCCCAAATATGGGCGTTACTTCTGCCGGCAGGCTGTATAAAAGGCCATGGCAGAAGGAGCTGGTCCCTTTTCTCCTGCGGCTTGCCTCTCTCATCTGGTGAATTTGTCTTGCTGCTGTGATCAACCTTTCGGATCCCAGCATGTACTGAGACTGGCAGATCTCCTGGAATCCATTCGGGCCTTCAGCACTAGATTGGGACTACTGAGACATCCAGCCTTGCGGACTGAGCAGTTCCCTGAATTCTCTCAGCCTTTCCAGTGTGGTGCAGCTACTGTTGGACTCCTTGAACTCTGTCACGTGAGCAAATCAATAAATTATTTATAGCTATATATTCGTCCTGTTACTTCTGTTTCTTTAGAGAACCCTGACTAATACAGATTTTGGTACCAGAAGTGGTTCTAGAGAAACAGAATTGAAAGGATGAATTTCTTTAGTGGGCTTGGAAGTCTCTGGAGACAGCTCTCCAACTCAATGAAGCCTAGAGTTACTGAAGGCTTTCCTGGTGGCATGAAGAGGAATGATAATCCTTGGTGCAGACTATTTGAACTAATTATGAAGATAGATCATTTGACTCACCTAACTCACCTCTTGTGAGAAGCAAGGAATTTAGCGACTCTCTATATAAAACATTCAAGAAATTGCGGAAAAATAAGGAAAATAATGATGTTGCCTTGTTGCTCCTCGCATGTCTGGATAAAGTGATAGAGGAAAATAAGGAGCTCAGTGATAAAAATGACCAGCTCCAGATTCGAAACAACAGTTTAAAGGTTTCCAAGTGTGCTCTGGAAGAGAATCTTCTCTCCAGCAGCCAAAGAGCTAAAGCAGCAGAAAATCAAGCTGGAGCCCTTATTATACATTTGGCTGATTTACAACGCAAATTTAATTACCAGCACGAAGAGTGTCAGCAGTTAAAGTGAGAGCACTGGTGGGAAGGTGGAACCCTGAAACTTGGGATGGAGATGGTGGGAGAGCCATGATGATGAGGATGTTTGAACCCTCAGATTCTGAGGGTTTATTTATGAGGAATTAATCCCCCCCCCTCAGCAGAGAATCCACACCCTGCAGATCCTCCTCCCCACCCTTGCCTGAGGAGAACTAATCCCCCCTCCCAGGTGGAGCTAATGGTCCCTCAGGGCCCAACAATTGTTGCCTCTAGACCTATAACCAGATTGAATCTAAGCAAGCCCCTCAATGGTGAGATAGAAAGTGTGGTCCATGAGGAGGTGCGCTATACCACTCAAAGAAATTAATGGAGTTTGCCAATTCATTCCGCAGAAGCCTAAGAATCATGTGTGGGAATGGATTTAAGGGTGTGGGATAATGGTGGAAGGAATATAAAATTGGATCATACTGGAGTTTATCGAGTATGACACACTGAGTAGAGATTCTAGGTTTAAAAGATGGAACTCGAGCAGTTTAAAAAGGTTTTAAAAGTTTATTTGAATGGTTGGCTGATGTATTTATTAAAAAATGGCCTACTAACAGCGACTTAGAGATGCCTGATATTCCTTGGCTATATTGATGAAGGGATTGTGAGGGTCAGGCAGATGGGCATGCTCGAGTGGATTCGAAGTTTATTTAAACCACATTCTCCACAATATGAGGACCCAGAGGACATGCTTCTTTCACTGAATTTATAAGACAGAAGGTACTGAGAGAGACACCAGAACATTTGAAGAGCTTTGTTTTGCTCTATTTCTTATGCCAGATCTTACAGTTAGAGAAGTTGTTGCTCGCTTGCATAAATTAAATGTATACATAATAGTTTTAACAGACCTCAGGGTAGGCCGTCAGGTGGAGCACTGAATCGCCGAAGACCAGATGAGCGTAGTTACTGTAATTATCATAATGGGTGGAAAGCAAAACAATACCTATAATGGCATGACCGAAATGATCTTTGGAACTGGTAATTAATCATGGCATTCCCAAGGAACCAAATACATAAGAAGCCTACTAAGTTTTTATTTGATCTTTATAAGAGACTCATGAACAAATGACAGAAGTCAACTTGATTGTTAGGAGTAGCGATCCCACCAGTTACCAGTTTCCAGACTTTAGCCAGTTCACGGACCCAGAACCTTTGAATGAAGGGGTGGCCGGGTTCCAATGAGGAAGGACCTTGTCACAATACCAAAGAGTTATGGCTGTTTCCTTCCTCCTGCTCTTCCCCGAGGGACCTGAGGCCTTTTACTAGGTAACTGTACACTGGGGAAAAGGAAATAATCAGACTTTTTGAGGCCTATTGGATACTGGTTCTGATTGATACTGATCCCAGGAGACCCTAAAAAGCATTGTGGCCCTCCAGTTTAAGGTAGGGGCCTATGGAGGTCAGGTGATAAATGGAGTTTTGCTGAAGTCTGACTCATGGTGTGCACAGTGGGTCCCAGAACTCATCCTGTGGTTATTCCCCAGTCTCAGAATGTATAATTGGGATAGTTATAATTAGAAATTGGCAGAATCTCCACATTGGTTCCCGACTCTGGAGTTGAGGGCTATTATGGTCAGTAAAGGCAATGGAAACCATTGGTGTTCTCTACCAGGGAAAATAGTGAACCAAAAACAGTATCGTATCCCTGGAGGGATTGCAGAGATTATGCCACCATCAAGGATTTGAAAGATCAGGGGTGGTGATTCTACCACATCTCCATTTAACTCTCCAAATTGGCCTGTGCAAAAGACAGAGTGGATCATGGAGAATGACGTTGACTATCAAAACTCAACACAAGTAGTACACCAATTGCAGCCCTGTACAGATGTGGTGTCTTTACTTGAGCAGATTAATATGTCTCCTGGTACCTGGTATTCAGCTATTGATCTGGCTCAATGCTTCTTCTCAATACCGGTTCATAAGGACCACACCAGAAGCAATTTGCTTTTGGCTGGCAAGGCCAACAGTATACCTTTACTATCTTACCTCAGGGGTATGTTAACTCTCCAGCCTTGTGCCATACTTATTAGAAGGATCTTGATCACCTGACTCTTCCCAAAATATCACACTGGTCCACTATATTGATGATGTTTGCTTGATTGGACCCAGTGAACGGAGGTAGCAGCTAGTCTAGGACTTGTTGGTAAAGCGTATGCACATTGAGAGGATGGGAAATAAATCCAACTAAAATTCAATGCATATACCTTGGTGAGTTTCTAGATTCAGTGGTGTGGAGCATGCAGAGACATTCCTTCTAAGGGGGTAAGAATAAGTTGTTGCTACTGCCCCTCCCTCCACCAAGATAGATAAGCCGGCATACGTTTAGAAGTGGGCCTTTTTGGTTTCTGGAGCAGCACATTCCTCATCTGGGTGTGTTACTATGAACCATATATCAGGTGACTCAGAAGGCAGCAAACTTGAGTGGGGCTTGGAACAGGAAAAGGCTCTTCAACAGGTCCAGGTTGCAGTGCAGGTTGCTCTGCCACCCAGGGCCATATGAACCAGCAGACCCATGGTTCTTGAGGTTATCAGTGGCAGATAGAGATGCTGTTCTGGAGTCTGTGGAAGTCCCATAGGGGAATCACAGCGGAGGCCCTTGGATTTTGGAGCAGTTACCTTCATCTGCAAACAACTATTCTCTTTTTGATGAGACAGCTCTTGGCCTGCTATTGGCCCTTAGTGGAAACTGAACATTGACAATGGGCCACCAAGTCCATGTGACCTGAGTGCCATCATGAGCTGGGTGTTATCTGACCCACCAAGACCATAAAGTAGGACGGTGCACAGCAAAAGTCCATTATCAAATGGAAGTGTACATACGTGACAGGGCCGCAAGCAGGCCCTGAGGGCACAAGCAAGTTTCCATGAAAGAAGTTGCCCAAATGCCTATGGTTCCCACTCCTGTTAAATGCCTCCTGTGCTTAAGCATGCACCTATGACTTCATGGGGTTGCCCTATGATCAGTTGACTGAGGAAGAGAAGATTAGGCCTGGTTTACTGATGGTTCTGCACACTATGCAGGCACCACCAGAGATGGACAGCTCAGCATTACAGCCAATTTCTGAAACAACCTAAGGACACTGGTGAAGCCTTCACAGTGGGCAGAACTTCGGGAGAGTGCACATGGTTGTCCATTTTGCCTGGAAGTGAGAAATGGCCAGAGGTTCAGATTATATACTGATTCATGGCTTAGCCAATGGTTTGGCTGGATGGTCAGGGACTTGGAAGGACATAACTGGAAAATTGGTGAGAAAGACATTTGGGGAAGAAGTATGTGGATAGAGCTCTCTGAAGTTCAAAGGATGTGAAGATACTTGTTTCATGTAAATGCTCATCAAAAGGTGATCTCAGCAGAGGTTGAGTTTAATAATCAAGTAGATCGGATGACTCATCTGTGGATAGTCAGCCTCTATCCAGCTATCCCTGTTGTTGTCAATGGCCCAATGAACAAAGTGGTCATGGTGGAGAGATGGAGGTTAGCATGGCTCAAGAGCATGGCTCCACTCACCAAGGCTGATCTGGCTACAGCTGCTGCTGAGTGCCAGATTTGCCAACAGCAGAGACCAACATTGAGCCCCGATATGGTGCTATTCCTGGGGTGGCCAGCCAGCAACCTGGTGGCAGGTTGACTAATTGACCACTTCCATCATGGAAGGGGACAGTGTTTTGTCCTTACAGGAAAGATACTTATTCTAGCTTATGGATTTGCCTTTCCTGCACATAATGCTTCTGCCAAAACTACCATCCAGGGACTACTACAATGCCTTATCCACCATCATTTTATTCCTCACAGCATTGCTTCTGACCATCTTCTGACCAAGGAACTCACTTCACAGCCAAAGAAGTGGGACTGTGGGCCCATGGTCACGGTATCCACTTGTCTTACCATGTTCCCCATCACCCAGAAGCGCTGGCTTGATAGAATGATGGAATGGCTCTTGAAGAACACAGTTACAGCGCCAATTAGGTAGCAATACCTGGAGGGCTAGGGCAAGGTTCTCCAGCAAGTAATATGCTTTGAATCAGCATCCACTATATGGTACTGTTTCTCCTATAGCCAGAATTCATGGTCCAGGAACCAAGGGGTGGAAGTGGGAATGATCCACTCACTATCACCCCTAGTGACCAGTAGGACAATTTTTGCTTCCTGTACCACGACCTTGCGTTCTGCTGGTCTAGATTTTTTGGCTCCAAATGGGGGAGTGCTTTTGGCCAGGAGACACAGCAAACATTTACCACTGAACTTCCCCCTGGCCACTTGGCTTCTACTGCCTTTAAGCCAACAGCTAAGAAGGAATAACAGTAGTAGGAGGAGTGATTTGATCCAGACTACCAGGGGGAATTTGGACTTTTTTTCCACAATGAGGGCAAGGAAGATTACGTCTGGAAGGCAGGAGATGCTGTAGGGAACTTCTGGTGCTACCATGTCTATGATAAGGTCAATGGAAACTCCAAAAACCCAAACCACAACAGGACAATAAATGGTCCAGACCCTTCAGGGATGAAGGTATGGGCCACTTCCTCCAGGGAAAGAGCCAAGACCTGAGAGTGCTTGCTGATGGTGGAGGAAACACAGAATGGGTAGTAGAAGAAGGTAGTCATAAAATATCATAATATGCTGAGACCAGTTGCAGAAACTGGGATTGTAATAGATATTATTTTGTCCTATTTGGTTAAGAAATGTGCTTGTATTAATATATATATATATATATATATATATATATATATATATATATAATATTAACTATTAAGGATTACTGTGTTGTTCTCTTTTAATGTGCAACTGAATAAGTTGTGTTGTCATATTTAGGTATATTAGATACTGAAGGACTAAGTGTTCCTCAAGGACATTACACCTACTCTAAGATATAATGCTTTGCTATTGCATGAGATACTTATAACATGTTAGTTGAATTATACCTTGCCATTGTTTGCAATTGACATTTATGCATAACATAAGGAGAGGCTAATTTATGGGTGTCAAGTTGACAAGGGGTGGACTTGTATGTTTATCCTGTGTGTCAACTTGACTGGACTAAGAACAAATAAGAGAAAAAAAGGATGTTTGATTGGACCACCTCAACCGGATGGCCCACCCAAATATGTGGCGTTACCTTCTGTCCGGCAAGGCTGTATAAAAAGGCCACGGCAGTATAGGAGCTGGTCCCTTTTATCCTGCGGCTTGCCTCTCTCATCTGGTGAGTTTTGTCTTGCTGTTGTGATCAACCTTTCGGATCCCAGAAGTGTACTGAGACCAGCAAATCTCCTGGAAATCCATTCGGTGCCTTCTGTACAGATTGGGACACTGAGACATCCAGCCTTGCGGACTGAGCAGTTCCCTGGATTCTCTCTCGGCCTTTCCAGTGTGGTGCAGCTACTGATGGACCTCCTTGAACTCTGTCACGTGAGCAAATCAATAATTGTTATTAGCTATATATTCGTGCCTATTAATTCTGTTTCCTTTAGAGAACCCTGACTAACTACAATGGGGCTGGAGAGATGGCTTCAGCATTTAAGATTGCCAACTGTTCTTGCAGAGGACCCAGGTTGGATTCCAACCACCCACATGGCAGCCAAGGACTGTCTTTAAGCAGGCTGTTGGTGCCTTTTAATCCTAGCACTTGGGAGGCAGATGCAGGGGATCCTGTGAGTTCAAGGCCAGCCTGGTCTACAGAGTGAAGTTCCAGGTCGCTAGGAAAGAGCTAAAATAAGACCCTGTCCAACTCAAAGAAAATAAAAAAAAAAAGATAAGCATAGAGCTTGAAATATGTAGTAGTCTAGCATTATCAAGAGGTGAATGAGAAATGGTCTTTATGCAAAAGGAGCTCATATTATTTATGGGGTAAACTAATAAAACATTTCCTCATCTCCCATCCCAAATCTGGCAATCACATTCTCTGAAGTCATGTCACTCATAGGAACTATATGTGAAGAGTCTTCACTGATTGCCACATTCTTTCTTCTTTAAATTCCAATTCACCAGCATGTTCTGATTAGTTTAACTCAAAAAAAAAAATGAGGAATGAGTATTGGTCACCTTCCTGAAAGGCAACTACATTCCATGCCATTAATATTCTTCCTGGATAACTGTGATGGATCTCAAATGATGTTCTTAAATTCTTATGCTAAATTTTGTTTTAATTATGCATGATAGTAAGGTTTATATTATTGTGCCAAGATACCTGAGGAAATCAATTCAATGGTTAAAATAGGATTCAGTTTTTGGTCACCTGACTCCATTACTTTAGGACTGTTTTAAGGAATAAATATTATATCTGATGAAAATGCCAAAGGAATGCATTCACCTCAGGGCAGACAGGCAAACAGGAAAAAGGAGGAGAGAAGGAAGAGGAGGAGGAGGAGGAGGAGGAGGAGGAGGAGGAGGAAGAGGAGGAGGAGGAGGAATCAGAGACAACATACAATCTTCATAGTTACACCTTTAGTTATTCACTTTCACCAATGATGTGTTCTACTTCCATTCATGACACAACAGATTAAAAATATCACTGACTGGGCATTCAAGACTTTAACCCATGAGACTTTGAGGCAAAATTTTGTCCAAACAAGAAACAAAGAGCTCTTCTTATGGGTACATTTCTAATTCACAAAAAAATAGGACACACTATGCAACATCTAAACTCTAACATGTACTATTGACTTTCCATTATGATCAGTTTTAGGTTTCACATACTTACCTGGTACCAGATCTTCTATGAAGTGTTTATCCTTTTGCCTCCAGGTTCAGTTTCCCCAATGTACCACACTGTGGTTCAGCCACAATTGTTCTCTATGCACCAAACACGTAAAGCTTTCCTTGAGTCAGAGAGAGTTGACTTGATTTCTGTTTCTTAATGTCATGATCAGAAAAAAAATTATCAAGGAACTATCATTGTCTAAAATATAATTACCTCACTTCAGAAGTTTTCTTTCCACATTTTCTTTTACTCCCTACTAAAAATTATTCAAGTTGTATATAGGTGGGGTTATATATTTATCTATTTTCTGTCTTCAATATGTTACCTATCTTTTGTTACATATGTTACTATAGCAGGTGTGAGTGCATTAGTGCCTTTGTCCTGTCATATCTAGAAGACACTATATTTGGTCTTTCCCCATCTTTGACTTTTACAGACTTTACAGCTCTTCTGCCATGATGGTCCCTAAGCCTTGGAGTGGGTATGTGTAATATAGATGTCCTATTTCTGGATGACCATACCATCAGTCCTTATTCTCTGCACTTTAATTAGTTGTGAGTTTCAGCATTAACAACTGTCCACTGAACAAAGACACCTCTCTGATGAGGTCTGATAGCTGCATTAATCTTTGAGTTTAGAGATACAAATTTAGGTGGCAGTTTGATACAAGAATAGCAGTATGTTCATGCCTAGAGGGTCTCAAACCTTGGGTTCTTGGCCATATTTACTGAACTGCTTTTGCATTTTCTCTTATGGAGAAAATTTAAATTCAACTAAAGATCGTTTGATTACCCTCATAACATGTGTGGCACTACTGCACCCATGGGCCCATCTGATCATTATTGTAGTCACAGGTTCATGGCTGTGTATGACTCAGATGATTTATTCACCACAGAAGTCTGCATATCTCCTTCTAGTCCTGTAACCAAAGTATTTGTTGTTTTCAATAATTCATGTTGTATGTGCATGAAATTTTCTTTATCCATCCATCAATTAGCAGGCATATACACATGTAGACAAACATCCATGGATCAAAACCATAAATTCCAATGTAAGTAAAAGTTGGTAGAGTAGGGAAATATATGATGAGTTGAAGCCATGTAACTTAAAGATAAGAATTATAACATTAAACATCTTACTTCTTTGTAATAAAATAGAAGAAGTTTTTCATTTTGAAATCAGGACAGAGAAAGGAAACTGGCCTTCTGACTGAGTGTCTTGGAATCTTGGATAGAGTTTGAAAATTCACTTATGGTAAAGAAATTAGTAATAAATCATTTCAGATTTAGTTGTTTACACCAGTATCTTATGGAGGATTATTGGCTGGTCACAATATTTATATACATACGTATTCATTATCATATACATATAAATGCATATGTAAAAATAATGCATGTTTCTATATATACTGCATATTAGTTTTGACATGTGTGTATATATGCAAGGCACAGGTGGACACTTAGAAAACAGAGATATACTATCTATCATGATCAGGCCCTATGTTTAATCCCTACCATCATTAAAACAATACAAGACAAAACAAAAACCAGAAATATAAATGGGTTACCAAAATGAGTCAACCATTAAAAATCTATTTAAAAATTAAAATATATCTGGCTTTAATTTAATACTTTCCTTTTCTTTGCTTGTGTAACTGACTATCCAGATCTCATAGCTCTTAAAATGGAAAAACAAAGTTAAATTCCCATGAATATAAATGTGTGGGGGAAGTTATCATAACACTTTATCTTCCAGGCTGAGAAATTTGACCATGCTAGCAATTTTCTGTGGGTTTGGCTGGTTTGCAAGAGCAAAACATGATCTTCATGTCCTTTCAGCTACATTTCTTTCTAAGCTGCAGAACTGGCAAGATACTCTGGTATTTAGAATAGTTTTTGTTTTCCCTGTCTAGACTAATGGTTTTAAAACTGCAAGGACAAGTTTGATCATCAAGCATTCATTCTTCAGTCCACTAACAGGTACCTTGAGATAAGGTCACATGGCATTTGACCTGCGAGGAAAAGAATGTGTTTGATGTCCCCTCTGGATATTAATAAACCACACTTTGCACATTAAAGTTCTAGATAATTAATTTCAGAATATTAAAAATAATAACAGTAAAAGAGACCAGAGAAGTTTAAGTAAAACATGGGTTACAGAGAAAATATTGTAAATAAGTTAATTTATAGTATAGAAATTACATTTACATATCCCAATGTTTCTCTATATCACATTTCTTACATAAATATATGTAACAACAAAAATGAAACTCTCATTTAAACTAATACTTGCATAAAATAATTAGTGGCCATCCTTTCACAGTCATCAATTCATAGTTCAGGGTTCTTTTATTTCAGGTCATGTTTTGCTGTTTTTTTTTAAATTTTAAAAGTCTCAATTAAAGAATAACTATATACCCAAACTCTTGGCAATAAATGGATTTTCAAAAAATATTTAAAATATTCTTTTTTCTATTAGATCATTTCAATATAATAAAATTATATATATATATATATATATATATATAGTTATAAAAGGTTGATGGTACATAATTTAAGTGTTCTACCCATCAGTTAAAAACTATTTTCAAAGTAATATATATTCTCTGGTTATAGGTTATCAGAGATTAGAAAACCATGCCATCTCTGATATTGTCAATGGATCATCAATTTGTGCTTTGTAAGCATGTGCCCAAGGACAAAGGAATATTATGGAACCAATGTTTGGACCAGTAAGACACAGACCAGGAAACACTCAAATTTCCTAAATGAAAGGTAGAATTGGTACTCACTAACCAGTAGGTTATACCAGGAAATGATATAAGCTCCTAGAACCCTGCTCATATGAACTTACAGCATTGGTGGCAGCAGGTGTAAGACACATCTGAATTCATACAGACAAAAATATGGCCTGGAGCTGGGGAAATGGGCAGCAGAACCCAGTCTTACCTGAAGGAATATTGGCACCTAATAATTGTTGGGTGTTGGAGATCTGGCTGACTAAGAACTTCTACTGAGGAAGGGCCAGAGGCACTAATTTGGTACAATAGGCTTTAAAACAAATGACAGCATGTGTGCATTCCAAAGGGGGTGCTGCTATGGGAGGGTGCCAATGGAGAGGGTGTATAAAGGTGATTAAGACTGAGAAGTTATGTGTTAAACATTTAAAAATTAAATAAAATAACCAATAAAATGTAAAAAGTAAAAGCCCCACTTTTCAACAGGGTTGCAGTGAGTTTCCAAAAATTAAAATTGAGGTACCACACATCTAAAGTCATACACCATGAACAAGATGGATTTATACCAGAGATGCATGGATGGTTCAACAATAGGTAAAATCAATAAATGCCATAAAGTACATAAACGGACTGAAAGACAAAAACCACATGGTCATCTCAATCAATACTGAAAAGGCCTTTCATAAAATTCAACATGCCTTCATATTTAAAGTCCTAGAGGGAATTGGACTGGAGGGAACATTCTTCAACATAATTAAAGTCATATATGACAAACCCAGAGCCAACTTCATTTGAAATGGGGAAAAATTAGAACCATTACCATTAAAGTCAAGAACCTGACAAGGCTACCCCCTAGCTCCACTCCTTTTCAATATAGTGCTTGAAACTCTTCCTAGAACAATGAGACAAGAAAAGGAGATTAAAGGAGTACTAACTGGAAAAGAGGAGGTTAAACTATGCGTTTTTGTAGATGACATGATAGTATAACTAAGGGATGTCAAAAATTCCATCAGAAAACTCCTAGAAATGATTAACAGTTTCTGTAAAGTGGCAGGTTACAAAATCAACCTAGAAAAATCAGTAGTTTTTCTTTAGGCCAACAACAATCAATTGGAAAAGGAACAAAGAAAGGCTTTTCCAATGACAACAGCATCAGAAAAATAATATCGTAGAACGAATCCAACCAAAGACACTAAAGGTATCTATAATGAAAATTTTAAATCCTTAAATAAGGAGATTAGAAACATACCAAAAGATATAAAGACCTCCCATGCTCATGGATTGGAAGAATTAATATAGTAAAAATGGCCATCTTACCCAAACTAATATATACATTCAATGCAATTCCAATCAAAATCCCCATGACTTCCTTCACATATTTAAAAAAAACATACTAAAATTCATAGGATAAAACAAAAGATCCTGGATAACCAAAGCAATCCTGAGCAAAAAGACCAAAGCAGAGGGGATTATTACACCAGAATTTAAATTATATTACTGGGCGATAGTCACAAAAACAGCATAGCACTGGCACAAAGACTTGTACATAGACTTGTAGATCAATGGAACAAAACTGAAGATCCAAACTTGGGCACTTGCAATTTTGGCCACCTCATATTTGACAAAGGAGTCAAGAAGAATCAATAGAGAAAAGCAAGTATCTTCAGCAAATGGTGCTAGCAAAACTGGATAACCATTCATAGAAGAATAAAACTAAACCACTACATTTTACCTTGTACAAAAATCAACTCCAAATGGATCAAAGACCTCAATGTTAAACCTGAATCCATGAAAACGATAGAAGAAAACATTGGAAGTAACCTACAAGATATTGGGGCAGGAAAAGCCTTTGTAAATCAGACAGCAGTTACATAGGAAATAAGTTCAACTATTGACAAATGGGTCTTCATTAAACTAAAAAGCTTCTGTACAGCAAAAGAAACAATCAAAGTAGTGAAGAGACACAAAGTGGGAGGAAATATTAACTAGTGAGACATCTGACTGAGGTTTACCATCCAGAGTATATAAATTACTCAAAAAACAAAAGATCAAGAAAACAAATGACCTAATCAAAAGATGGCAGCGCAAAGAGCTGAACAGAGATTTCACAAATGAAATAAAGATGGCTTAGAAACATCTTTAAAAGTGTTCAACATCGCTAGTAATTAAATGCAAATTAAAACCACTTTAAGATTTCATCTTACCCCATAAGTCTGGCTATGATCAAGAAAACAAATGATCCCAAATGCTGGAGACACTGTGGGGAAAGGGGAACACTCAATCACTGCTGGTGGGAATGCAAACTCATGCAACCCCTGTGGAAAACCATGTGCAGAACTCAAAATGAACCTACCACTGACACAGCCATACCACTCCTAGGTATATACCCCAAAGAGTCAACCTATTGCAGAGATACATGCACAACCATGCTTACTGCAGCTCTTATCACAATAGCTAAAAACTGGAAGCAACCCAGGTGTGCAACTGATGAGTGGATAACGAAAATGTGGTATATCTACACAATGGAGTTCTATGCAGTGGTAAACAAAGAAGACATCATGAACTTTGCAGGTAAATGGATGGAACTAAAACTGTTATGCTAAGTGAAGTAACACACACACACACACACACACACACACACACACACACAAATGGCGTATGGTGTGCCTCATTTGTGGATCATAGCACCGAAACCTTATATGTAAGTCAAACTGGGTAATATTTTTTATTTTTTAGTAAAAATAATACCACATCCTTTGATGCCACTAAGGACATAGCTTGAAGTTCATTACTCTAAGATTTAAGATTTATAAGAAAGAATAAATCTCTTCTTTAAACTACATTTTAAAAAAAGAGAAAGGACCCAATACTTCAGGCAATAAATTGCCTTAAGTTTGATTTTTTTACTTTTGCTCTGAAGGTGTCCTGTGAACATTTTTTGTTTATTGTTTTGTTTGTTGTTTGTGTTAATTATAAGCCACAACTTTCTTTTCATTCAGAATGTAAATAACCCAAAATATATGCTTTGGTTTATTTTGAAATAAATAACAATGGGGTGCCATTAAAATTATAGCAAGGAGATTTGGGGAACACTGAAGCAAAAGTATAAAGCAAAGAGCTCAACAAAGGGATTGGGAAAGGGGGAGATAATGGAGTTGGGAAATGGTATCATTTTCCTGTTAGCAGAGCTAATCCTAACCCTAGTTGACTCCTAAATCTACCAAGTGTGTTTTCCTTGTCTCATTAGTGGCTAGAAGTTTGAAAATGAGCCTAATAGCTAGGCAGTTAATTTAGTGGGAGGCAGGAAGAGAGAGGAAATGGGGGAGGAAAAAAGGAGATGGAAGACCTACATTCTTCTTATGCTGAGTGACACTGCTGATGTCTTCGGCCCTCTCTTCTGCCTTGCCAACCTCATCTTGAGACCACCACAGTCCATTTTGAGACCTCTTTTATTTTTGCCTCTATGTGCACGTCCTTTAGTTGGTTCATGCATGTGTACGTGTACTGTTCCTCAGTCTCCTTCCACTTTTGAGATAGGATCTTTCATTGGCCTGGAACTTCTCCAAAGAACTAGGCTAGCCAGCCAGCCGGCCGGCAAACCCCATGGATCTGCTTGTTACTGCATCTGGTCTGTCCCATCTCACCATCACTGGGGATGCAAGATCATGCTATTCACATGTCTGGCTTTTTACATGGGTTCCAGGTATCCAATTTGGGTCCTCACATTTGTGAGGCAAGAACTCTGGGTATATATCTAAGGTAATTTCTTGATCTTTCAATGATGTAGAGGGCCCAGGCCACTGTGAGTGGTGCCACCTATGGGTATGTAGGCTTGGGTTGTATAAGAAAGCAGGCCGAGGTGGTTAGAAAAATGAATCAGCTGTTAAGGGTACCCAACGCTTTTTCAGAGGAAGGGGTATCAATTCCCAGCTCCCACATGCCAGCTAAGAACCCACTGCAACTCCATCCAGTTCCAGGGGATCTGATGCCTTATGACAGGGGTGTATTTAGGTGCCAGGCAATACACTCACACACATATAATAAAAATATTTTTAAAAGAAAGCAGGCTGAACATAAGCCAGAGGAGCAAGACAGTAAGCAGCACTCCTTGGTGGTCTGTGCTTCAGTTCCTGCCTCCATGTTTCTGCCCTGACTCCCTTCAAGGAAGAACTGCCACTCGGAAGTGTAAGAAGCATGGAATGATAAGTGAACACTTTTATCTATTTTATCAGCTCATATACTTTTGAAGAATTAGGAAGGAGAACTGAATGAAGATTACAGGAAGATGTTATTGAACATCTCTGCTCCAAAATTTGCTATACATTATATGACATTTAAACTTTTCACCAGAATTTACAATTCCAAGAAGAAACTTCCGTTATGGTCTCCATTTACTGATTAAGATCCAGAGTCATGGAATGTCTAAGACATCATTGATCAGTGGTGGAATTCAAATGTGGTTCTTACTGGAGCCCACACCAATGTTCATTCTGCCACACCAGAAAAGTCTCCCATGGAGCATGAAGATGGAGGAAGAAATGAAAACTTCCCTAATCATCAGGCTGGCATTTTATCTTAGAAATAGCATCTACTGATTTAGACTAGATGACTAAGCAGAACTTTGGGGAATGGTGCACACATAGTTTTAAGGGAAAGAATGATAGCAGAAAATTCTGAGGTTGCTGTCGATGAATTAAACGTTTTGTTTGTCCAAAGAGAAGGCATGCTGGGCATGATGGTACAAACGATTAATCCCAGAACTTGGCAGGCAGAGGCAGACATATCTCTGTAGTATTGAGGCCAGCCTTTTCTACACAGAGAGTTCTAGGCCAGCTACAAGGACACCTTATCTCAAAAAAAAAAAAAAAAAAAAAAAAAAAGGAAACATTGCTTAACCTGGACATGGTTAACATATAAGTCTTTAGCACAGTGATATTGACACTAAGAACATTAGGCCCCTGGCTATTTTCAAAGCCTACTTATAGAAATTTACTTTGTAATGATATTGGTAGTATCCGAAAAATAAATGTTGCTTACTTCCTATATTATCTGCAAGGTATCTCTCTCCTTATGTTGGTATAGTAATGGATAACTGAATATAGATGACAGTCAGGACTGAGTATAGTTTGGGCAGGTGCCTCAGAAGCACTGGATAATCTTACAGATGACTTGGGTTTGGTTCCCAGGAACCACATGGCAGTCAGCAACTGTGTGCCGCTCCAACTCCAGGGAATCTGACACCCACCTTTGCTCAACTTAGGCATTGCAAGCATGTGGTTCACTTAGGAAAATATCCGTACACATAAACTATAAGTAAATGAATACAAAAAAACAGAATTTTTAAAAAGGATGCAGTAGTCAGAAGAAGAAAAAGTCGCTATCATTATAATGTAAAATGTACATATTTTTTCTACATACTATGAAGTCCACATAACACTATTATATATTTAAATCACAGAAATTACTCAAATCACTTATTCTTGGGTACAGTTTTTCCATTGTCCATTGGATTTATCCTAGCCTCTTCATAGGATAGGATAAAAATATGCCCTTCTTTGGGAATCTGTTGGATGTTACAAAACACAAATATGTCAGAGGTTATAAGCATACCTTGAATCTAGACTGATAAACTTTGAGTTACTTCTTTGTAAAATTCAGAACATCTGTGGGTAGTGGCTTTGAGAAAAAACTCCTTTACGATTTAGTCCAGAATGACTAAGCTTTGCCCTCAGTAATTTGGGGAAATTAAAAGGTAAGATTTCTGCTTACGGGAAATAAGTCATGAACTGGCTTGCATGTCTCTATTTTGGTCAGGCATGCACATTTACTGGAAGGCCTAATAGTAACCTCTGAAGAAATTCAGAAAAAGGAAATGAAGTGATATTATTTCCATTTCAGATATTGCCCTAAATGGGATGATAATGGCAGCTGTTGGTGCCGTGAGTTTTTCAGTATAGGCATGCACTAGTTGTGGGAATGTAATACATTTACATAGATTGTTAGAATATGCTCCTGTGTTTGAGAATAACTTAGAACAAAATGGCATCTACATTGGGAGATGGCAAAGTATAAAAATCCATTGAAACATTTAGAGCAATTAGGAATCAATAAAATACATATTACTGGTTTCAGTTTTGAAATTGCAGGTAACTAAATCTGTTTGGCATACAAAGATTATAATCAACAGATTAATGGCCACAGAACTGGTGAAAAATGGTAATTATTCAAAGTGCTCACATATCAACCATATGAAGGAATCAAGCCCAGTAGAACTCTCACTCTATAAAATGTCTCTTACTGGCTTCATGGGTGTATTGGGCATATCTGGACAAAACTACTTACCTTCTTCACTCTCCTTCTTGAAAGTCTCAGACTTATTACATTTCTAAAGACTTTATATCACTGTGATATGATTCCTCTGAAGCTCAAATTTACACTTTGGAGCTTACATAAGTTTCTTTGAATTCTCATGCCATATTGACTAAACAGGCTTATACAGGAGGCCAGACCTCAAGGAGAAAGAAAAAAAAAGACAAGGAGAAACAGCCCAAAATACGGGGTTCATATTCTATATCCCAAATGTTCTTCTCTGTCATCTTTCATTCAGACTTCAAATATATGAATATTTCTAATAAATTCTACCATAGTGCCCAGATTACTAGCTTATTTCAAAGAAAATTCAAATTGTTGAAAGGCAAAAGAAGATAGAGAAGAATGCTTGATATTAGAGAAGAATGTTTGATAAATAGGGAAAATAGTCTAAAAATCAAAGATAATCATATTGGTTCAACAACCTACTGACAAATTACACATACAATATCTCTACACATCTCTACATGAGTCCATGCACATTGCTAAACATAACGAGAAACAGTGCGAGACAGGAGAAACCTTCCTTTGAATTCTTGGCCAGGGTAGTCTAAGAAACTCCCAAAATTATACAGGCTATTGCCACAGTCCTTATCGCTTCCCAGAACTTGAAGGTAAGACCCTATTACTGAAGACAAAAGATATTTTGGACACAGGATTTGTAGTAATGGAGCTGGTACTGACCTGGGAGTCACTTCCCCTGAATTCTGGCTGACATAGCTTTGGAAAGCACCATACAAGCTGCTAAGGGAGAACATAGATTCATGGTCCAATACCAGCTTATAACCATATCAATGACCATTACAGCAAACACAATGGTGCAGGAGTGGTAATTTCATTTAGGGGGTAATAAATAGCGACCTAATTGGACTTAAAGCCCACTCAATGGGAGGAAACTCATGTGTGGTTCTATAACCATAGACAAATACACATGGCAGGAGAAGTCAGAGTGCTTTAAGAAAATCCCAAGATGCTCACATTCCTGGACAAATGGAATTTCTTACCATGTGTAAAATATATATCCTTATATTGCAGACAATTGTCCAAGTTACCACTTATCAAAGAAGCTTCTTTTGTACCAGCCAGTGACTATTACAGAGCACAAGTGATCATACATAGACACTGACTGTGAATTGCCCAAGTCTACAACTACAATGCAACCTGTCCCTAACACTCACAGAAAAGATAACAAAAGGTAAAGAATACACCAATGAATCTCTTAATTATCATTAATTAAACTCCCTGATAAAATACAGGGCCAGGAACATAAAAAGTTACAAACAGCCAAATCATAGACGCTAAGAGTCTGCAGAGTGTGGGTCCTTGTACAGGAATCCTATGTTAAACTTCACCCACACAGGGCACAAGGGTCATTGTGGAATGCAGAGTGGAAAGATTGCAAGAACCAGGGAGGAATAACTTGACCATATGGAAAAAGAGTACTACAAGCTCCTTGGATCTTGCTCATATGAACCTACAGCAATGATGTAAGCATGCACATGACCCATGAATACTCAAGCAGACAAAACTCCACCACAGAAATGTAGAAATAGGCAAGAAACCTCAATCTTAGTCAAAGAGTTAATGACAGCTGATTGATTACTGCTGGGTGAGAAAAAGCTGACCTTCTTAAAAGAAGGACTCTATATAGGCTGACAAGACCCCAGTGGATGAACTTGCACTGAGGATCTTTTAGGAACACTGACTTGACAGGATAGGATTTAAAAAAAAATTATAGGAGGCATGAATTCTGGGGATGGATTGTATATAGGCAATGGGGAATCGGGTATAATGATGATTAAGATTGATTGAGATGTTTTACTTTAAATACATAAAAATTCAATAAAAACTTACAAAATTTTAAATAAAAGTTATTATAGAAGTTGAGCAACTACAACTCTATCACAGACACAAAGACTCACACATGCACACACACATAACAACAAAAAAACCCACATTTCTTCTGTTAGTGGATGACATGGTAGATTTTTACTGTGCAAAATGTGCCTTGGGGTGAAACATAGTTAATAAAGTAGTCAGTGGAAAGAAATGCTAGGAGGCTAGGTCAAGGAACTCACTTTATTATCTCTATCATGACATCAGGTTCTATTAGATATATTTAATATCATGCATAAATACCAGAGCACATCACAGAGTAAAACTTTTGTTTGGACTTACTTAAAAGAAATTAAGATTGAAGAAATTAAAGACATATATTTTCTGTACCTGTGTTTATTTCCTACTTTTAGTATAATTATTTGTCATCTTTGTCTTTCTTATGAATTCTTGATCATTTCCCATAATCTTAATATATATGAATATTTCTTATTGCCTTGGCTGTTTGAAATTTGACAAGGGACAGTTCCCTTTATAATTCCCTTATTCAGATGCAAGCTGAACAAGATGCCAAGATGGAAGGCCTAGGTGGGAACAAACTCCCTAGCTAAGGAGCTATTGGTGTTTGATAATGGGAGAGGAGCAGTTTCATTAAGGCTGTGAAGACTGGTAGTCAGCCGTGCTCCAAGGCAGGTTCACTCAAGAGTATTTGGGCATCACACATTGGACTAGTTTAGAGAAAAAATAAGACAAAAAACTAGGTGGATAGGAAGGTTGGAATAGTTCTGGAACAAGTTGGGTGTGTGTTTGGTGGGGGGGATGTAATAAAATGTATTGCATGAAACTCCCAAAGAATTAATGAAGTTATTAAAAATCCTGGCATCCATCCAATCCATATGAAATTCAGCATGCTGCTTCCTTAGCTTATGGTCTTGGGTTTTTTCTTACTTTACTGGTAATTGCTTGGTAATTTTACTTTCTGAATTTTCATGTGTGAAGGAATAACAAACTTTGTTCTTAAATTAGAAGAATTTCAAATGCCTTATCTTCTGTGTATCTGACTCCTGATTTTATTCATCTTGCCCCTTATTTCTAATGGTTTAATCAAGTTCACAGCAGCTAAGTTATTCTACAATGGTTTTACAAATCCAAAATCAGAATTGAAAACCATTCAATCTTGATAATCTTTTAGTTTAGATCAGCATTTTGTGCCTTGTTCAAGAAAATATAAGGTTATGTTTTCTTCTTTGCTTAGTACAATACTAAAATTATAAGAGTTACTTCAATAGTTGAGCTAAGTCTTTTAAAGCATCAGCAACACACCAAAGAAGGCTTGTCCCTTGGCCCTTCCTGTCGTTGTCAAGTACTGCAGGCACTATTATCCCACTCTTTTCCCTACCCAGATAGTTAGCACTCCCCCAAAACACAAGGGCCAAAGACTTAGTGTTTTCTAATTCCCCAAAACAAACTGATTATTTTTATCCTTCAAACAATACAATAAAATCATGATTGGTGTTTTCCAAAATGTATAACAATATTAATGGTCAAATTTATCATATCATTTGTTTGAGCAACCTAGGTTAAATGTATTCATTATACTTTCTATCTTCTATTTATTATTTATGTCATGTGTATGACTGTGTTTCTGCATGTACATGCATATTGCATGTGTGTGCACATACATAGGCCATAGTTCAACATTGAATATCATTTCTTAGGAGGCATTCAGTTTATCTGTGGGGAGGGTGTGATGTACATGTTTGTTCATGTGTGTTGAGACATATTTTACTTTTGCCCTCCTTTTCAAATTTGACACAGTGAGTCTCACTGAACGTGGAACTAGCTGGTTCAGATAGGCTGGCTCCAGTAAGCCTCAATTTCCCAGCTGTGTGTACTCCCAGTGCTGGAATACAAATATGTGGTATTGCACCCAGCTTATCTGAGTCCCCATTCTACATTTCATGTACTTTACTTGATGAGGTATATTTCCAGCCCCCTGCAATTTTCAATTTCTAAAGATATTTGAGATTTTATAACTTGAGTTAAATTCTTTTATCATTGCTCTTTTCCTTGTTGCTTTTCTCCATTTGCTTCTCTTCTCTTTATGTTTATTTCTGCCTTTACATCACTTTCCTTATTTGTCTCATTCTCTCTTCTCTCTCTCTCTCTCTCTCTCTCTCTCTCTCTCTCTCTGTGTTTGTGTGACTATGAGTGAGTAAAGTATGTGAATTCAGTGTATAAATATGTGAGTTTGTATAAATTTTATTCATTTTATCAAACTAATATACTATAAACACAATGGTTCACTAATTAAATTGCAGTTAATCCAAGCATAAACAGAGAAGGGCCAGTCCCCTGGCTCATAATTAAAGTCGTAATGTACTTTCAGTAATGCTTTAATTCTGCCTTTTCTATTGTTCCAGAGTTTATGGAGCTTTTGCTGAACGTTTGTGCTGTGTGACAGAGAACAGCCGAATGCACTGGGGTGGGATGGAGTGCATTATGCATCAAAAGAGTAAGCATTTTTTCAAAGAGCCAAAACTCATATATATTCTCTTGAACTACAGTTGGAGATTTCTATTTTCTAAATTAACTCACTTTAGAAACCTGTCAAGTAAATTCCAAAGTACCCATTTATCCTCCAGTCTTTCTGAAAAGATATTAAGACTCAGGAAAATAGATGTAATTTACCCAGCTTCATAGCAGAAAGTAACATGAAATTCATTTACACCACAGAGCAACAACAACACAACAACAACAACAACAACAACAACAATAAAATAACAAGGGCATCCTTTAAAGCTCACAAACTGCCTTTCAGCAACCATCCTCAAATACTTCAGCTCTCACCCAACTGCTGTAAAGGGTTCACGTGGTATAAATCAAAGAGAACTGCACATGTTTTAGCTGAAGCAAAATGTAGCAAAGATAGACTTCTTACTCTATTTCCTGAAAACTCAGACTTTAGGAAGTCTTGGATTCCATTTATTTGACTCTGGTGGAAGCCCCAAACCTTTAGATTTATATTTCTTACTAATGACAAATTAGCAGCATATCAGATTTTTTTCTTTCCAAAGATAAAGATTTTATAATTAGGGGCTTTGCATGTAAGAACCACTTGATATAGATATCTCTGTGTGTGTGTGTGTGTGTGTGTGTGTGTGTGTGTGTGTGTGTGTGTCTAGAGCAACATCTACATTTGGCACTTCTCTGTCCAATGAGTTCAGTCTCCCTCACTTTAGGTGGATAAATCCTATCACTGCTGCTATAAAGCAATGGCTGCTTTCCAAGCCCTGGGACTTCAAACTCCCACCACTACAAAACATGACCTCAGTCAGTCTTCCCAGGGACATATTTTTGCAACTTTATAAAAGTTTCTCATATGTGTCAGGATTCTCAAGGGAACATATATCACCATTTGGCTACATTATACATATCATCTCTATTTACAGATATTAAAAAAAACTAAGGCAATCTATCCTCATTGCGGTATATTATTTGACTTGCAACTATCTGCAACATTTATTGGTGCAGAAAAGGTCTTAGGGAGAGAAAGGAAAAATAATGATATTTATGGCAGACATTCATGGATCACTGTCACCTATGCCAGGCACTATGCTGACTTGAATGTCATTCCTTCATTTTGAAAGCATCCTATGCTTTTCTTTTCGAAGAAAACTTAAATTTTAGTTTAATCCAAGTTTAGTTTAATTACATTTTAGTTGGAGATTATGAACTAACAAAAATTTTTCCAGAGAAAAGAACAGGTTGAATTGGAATTCAAATTCAAATTGATTTGGATTAAAAGTCATTGACTTTAACTGCAACATGATTCTTGTCAGTAATCGAGTAGCAAATATTGGTAGTTTGCAATATAAAAGATATTATAGACTATCCCTGAGTTGATAGAAAGAAAAGATAAAATAAAGGAAAAAATACTGAGTTTGAAAACACGGTCCTCTTTCTCTTTTTTTTTTTTTTTGGGTTAACTGGGCTAGAGGTCTATTTTGTTTATTTTGTTTATCTTTTCAAAGAACCAGCTTTTGGATTCATTGATTCTATGTATTGTTTTCTTTGTTTCTGTTTCATTGATTTTGGATCTGATTTTTCTTATTTCTTCCTGTCTGTTGGGTTGGGTTTAGGGTTCATTTGTTGTTTTCTCTCTGGCTTTAGTGTTAGATTGTTTATTTGTTCCCTTTCTGTTTTTTTTTTTTTTTCCCCCGATGTGGTCACTTAGGGCTATAAATTTCCCTCTCAAGATTGCTTTTAAAGTATTTTTTTTTTGTTTATTTGTTTCTTTGGACTCTGGCACTTCAACATTGGCTGCACAGACTATAATGACTAATGCTGCACCTGTTAGGTTCTCTGCACCACAGCTCCACCAGATTGACAGGGGGATTGTATTGCTACTTTGGCCTGTGCTCCCATAGGCCCCCAAGGATCAAGGCAGTTCAGCCTTGCCTTACACTGAGTCTGTGTGCCTACCTGGAGCCCAAGTTGGGAGTTCCAGAGGCAAGCGTTGAGCCTCCCCCCAAGGGTCAAGGCAGTTCTGTCTTGCCTTACCAGCACCTCACTGAGTCCATGTGCCTGTCTGGAGGCTGAGCTGGGGCTTGAGGGGGCAGGTGTTGAGCACCCCAAAGGTCAAAGCAGAAAAGAAAGAGCAACTCCAAATCAACAGTATTCTTGATGAAGATGAAAGGGGAAACATCACAACAAAGTAAAGATCCAGACAATCATATGGGAATACTTCAAAAACCTACACTCCACCAAATTTGAAAACCTAAGAGAAATGGATGAATTTTTGAAATCCAGGAACCAACAAAGTTTAACCAAGAAGAGATTTACAGTTTAAACAGACACATACAATTTGCAGAAATTGAGGATGTAGTAAAAAAACATCCCAACTAAAAAAAGCCTGGGCCCAGATGGATTCACTGCAGAATTCTATAAAACATTTAAAGAGGTCCTACAACCATTACTACTTAATCTGTTCAGAAAGATACAGAGAATTCTCCCAAATTCCTTCTGTGAAGCCAACATCACCCTAATACCAACACCAGGCAAAGATACAACCAAAAAATAAAGCTATAGACCCATCTCATTAATGAACATAGATGCAAAAATTCTCAAGAAAATACTTTCAAGTTGCATACAGACCCACGTCAAAAAGATCATCCATCATGAACAAGTTGGATTCATACCAGAGATGCAGGGATGGTTCAACATATGTAAATCAATAAATATAATAAAACACATAAATGGACTGAAAGAAAAAAGCACACGATCACCTGATCATCTCAATTGATACAGAAAAAGTCTTTGACAAGATGGAGCATCCCTTCATGTTTAAAGTCCTAGAGGGAATCAGACTGAAGGGAACATTCCTCAAGATGATCAAAGCCATATATAGCAAACCCACTCCCCAAATCATCCTAAATGGAGAAAAATTGGAACCATTTCCCTTAAAGGTGGGAAGCTGGCAAGGCTGCCCCTTATCATCACTCTTCTTCAACATAGTGCTTGAAACAATTGCTAGGACAATAATACAAGAGAAGGAAATTAAAGGAATACTAATCGGAAAAGAAGAAGTTAAGCTATCCCTTTTTGCAGATGATATGATATTTTACCTAAGGGATTCTAAAAACCCCACCAGAAAACTTCTAGAGATGATTAAGAGTCTCAGTAAAGTGGCAGGATACAAAATTAACCTGGAAAAATCAGTAGCCTTTCTTTACACCAACAATAAACAAGTGGAGAAGGAATATAAGAAGACCTTCCCACTCACGAGAGCCTCAAAAATAATAAAATACATGGGAACAAACCTAACCAAAGATAGCAAAGATCTATACAACAAAAATTTTAAACTGCTGAAGAAGAAGATTGAAAATGACATCAAAAGATGGAAAGATCTCCCATGCTCATGGATTTGAAAAATTAATATAGAAAAAAATGTCCATTTTACCCAAATTGATATACAGAATCAATGTAATCCCAATCAAAGTTCCCATGAGTTTCTTCACAGACTTGGAAAAAAATCCTTAAATTCATGAGGACAAACAAACAAACAAACAAAAAAACCCAAATAGAAAAAGCAACCCTGAGTGAAAAATGCATTACAGGGAGGATTGTTCCACCCAACTTCAAGCTATATTACGAGGCCATAGTCATTTTGGTACTGGCACAAAAACAGACCCGTTGACCAATGCACCAAAATTGAAGATCCAAACTTGAGCTCATACAATTTCAGCCACCTCATATTTGACAAAGGGGAAAAAAAAAAAGATCTCAATGGAGAAAGGATAGCATCTTCAGCAAATGGTGCTGGCAAAACTAGATCACTGTTTGTAGAAGAACAAAATTAAACTCCTACCTCTCACCCTGTACAAAAATCAACTCTGAATGGATCAAAGATCTCAATGTAAAACCCAAAACTCTGAAGGTGATAGAACAAAAAGTTGCCAGTATCCTAAAAGACATAGGCATGGGAAAAGACTTTCTAAATCGGATAGCAGCTGCACAGAAAATAGGGTCAACAGGCAACAAATGGGACCTCATCAATCTCAAAAGCATCTGTACAGTGAAAGAAACAACCAAAGAAGTGAAGAGAAAACCCAAAGAGTGGGAGGAAATCTTCACCAGTGATTCATCCGACAGAACATAAATGTCAAGAATATATAGACTACTCAAAAAACAAAGAAGAACACAAATGACCTACTCAAAAGATGGGTAAAGAGCTGAACAGAGACTTCACCAGTGAGGAAGTAAAGATGGCTGAGAAACATCTTAAAAAGTGTTCAACATCATTAATAATTAAGGAAATGCAAATTAAAACCATTCTCAGATATCATCTCACTCTGATATGACTGGCTAAGATCAAGAACACAAAAGACTGGGAGTTTGTGGGGAAAGGGGGAATGCTCATCCACTGCTGGTGGGAATGTAAACTTGTACAACCATTATGGAAAGTAGTGTGGAGAACCTTTTAAAGACTCAAAATGATCGGGGCTGGAGAGATAGCCTAGCAGTTAAGAGCACTGACTGCTCTTGCAGAGGACCCAGGTTCGATCCCCAGCACCCACATGGCGGCTAAGAACCATCTGTAACTCCAATTCCAGGAGAACTCCAGTTTCAGGGAAACCCGAGACCCTCTTCTGACCTCCATGGCATTGCACTACACGGGTGCACAAACCTACATGCAGGCAGTACATTCATACACATACAAAAATAAATTAAAATTAATTTAAAAAAATTTAAAAAAGACTCAAAATGAACCTACCACCTAACCCAGCCATACAACTCCTGGGTATATACCCACAAGACTCATCCTACTGCAAAGCTACATGCACATCCATATTTATTGCAGCTTTCTTCACAATAGCTAAGATCTGGAGCCAACCCTAATTTTAAAAGTGAAAATCAGAAAATTTCCTATATTTCACTTCCTCTATCCACACCTCATTTATTAACCTCTTGGCTAATTTAATATTCTCTCTCTCTCTCTCTCTCTCTCTCTCTCTCTCTCTCTCTCTCTCTCTCTCTTTCTCTCTCTCTCCCTCTCTGTCTCTCATCAAATTTGGGTTTGAAATAAGATTTTCTTGTAGCTGAATTTGGCCTGGGCCTCCCTATGTAGAGCTCTGTCAGCCTTTCTCTCCTTTGTACTGGGGTTAAAGGTCCATGCCATTACAACTACCCTGTAGCCTGTGAATCATTATCAATTCCTTGAAAAGACCCAAGCTGATTTTTAATAGTGATGGAAGGTCATTGTGTGTAACTAAATTCAAGCCTGTTGGAGACTTCTATTATAGTGCTTGAAATCTTAAAGCTTGTTTCATTATTAAAGTTTTAATTTCCTATTACTTGGGTATTACTAGTCACTGATTATGCTATTTGCCTCCAAGGAAGATGCCATATTTCTATTCCTATGTCTCAAAGAGTGCTGGAGAAGCAGGTGGCTACAGAAGATCATTTTGTTCCCTGTTTTCTTGTCTAGTATCCCATATGAATAGTAATTTTGAAGGGAAAGAATAACTATGATTTAAGCTGGGATTATATTAATGAATGCTACAGAAATCAATTAAAGAAAGCAGTTATATAAAAAAAAAAAAAGCCGGGCGTGGTGGCACATGCCTTTAATTTTAGCACTCAGGAGGCAGAGGCAGGCAGATCTTTGTGAGTTCAAGGCCAGCCTGGTCTACAGAGTGAGTTCCAGGACAGCTGGGGCTACAGGGAGACCCTGTCTCAAAAAAGCCCCTCCGAGAAAAAAAACAACAAAAAAAAAACGAGTGGATAGAGAAAATGTGGTATATGTACACAATGGAGTACTATGCAGCAGTAAAGAAAGACAACATCAGGCTGGAGAGATAGCCTAGTGGTTAAGAGCACTGACTGCTCTTCCAGAGGACCGAGGTTCAATCCCCAGCACCCACATGGCAGCTAAGAACCATCTGTAACTCAAATTCCAGGAGAACTCCAGTTCCAGGGGAATCCGACACCCTCTTCTGACCTCTGAGGCATTGCACGACACGGGTGCACAGACCTAAATGCAGACAGTACATTCATACACATACAAAAATAAATAAAATTAAAAAAAAAAGACAACATCATGAACTTTGCAGGTAAATGAATGGAGCTAGAAGATATTATATTATGTGAAGTAACACAGTCCCAGAAAAACAAACAACAAATGGTATCCCTCATCTGTGGATGCTAGCACCAATAACCCAGTTATAAATATTTCTTGTGGAGAGGGATGCATATTAAAAGAACAACAACAGAAAGACTGCATTAGAAAACTGAAATGGTGAATCGGGAGGTGTGGGAGGGGCGGGAGAGGGACACGGGTGTATATTCAATTAATGTATATTTAATTGACATGAGTTCAACAAGTATCCAATTTTGCCCAGACTCTGTCTATAGGTTACGTGGTGTTTTAGGACTTAGTAAAAGTAAATATGTGTATATTAAACAACATTAGTTTAAAGGTTCTGATAAAAATAGTAATTTTTAATAATAAATAATAAAATAAATAATGAATAAATAAATAATAAAACTGAGTCAATTGGAAATATAAAAAAAGAAAATGCATTGTGTCTTTAAAATTATAAAACTATGATACTACATGATAAAATTGTGTCAATAAACAGTTTCATAAATATTTTATTCAAGTATCAAAAATGGTCATCCCATTGTGTACTGCCAGATTCAACATGAAATAGGAAATTATCTTCTTTCTTCTTCTAAGAATAGAGTAATACATTTCAAGAGAACAAGGAAAATAATCTGTTCTTAAAACTGTTGCCTTCAAAAGAAGTTTTATGAACCCAACAGTACTTTTCTTAGAAACAACAATGGTCAGAGAAGAACCTTCTTGTTTCCAGTTTTCCTTGGCAGGTCTAGTGTGAATCAGTACATTATTCTCACATGTACAACAGAAGGCTCCAAGAAATACCAGAAGTGTTTTGAACCTTTTCTCCTTTATAACTGTCATTTTGTTTTGAATTTTTCCATTTTCTGTAAAATTTCTTAAGATCCATTAGAGAACATCAGATGTTGTCAGCTTTAGCAGCTGTTAAAAGTGCAAGATTATCTCCATTCATTAACTCAGCATACATAGCAATGGAGTGTATTAGAAAGTTCCACAGAAACAACAGGCAGAGGGAAATCCTCTTCAGATTTCAGCAGTAGATTACGGTTACAATTAAGCTTTTTTAACCTCTTCCTGAAAGTCTTAACTGCTTGTCATGGATCCATTACAAGCTGTATACCAGAATACACATATTGATCAAACAACGATTAATTTATTAGTTAAGAAGTGAGAGAAAAGCATTGCCTTTGAGGTAGTTTTAATAGTGCGTCAAAAACTGGTCAAGTGTAGCTTTTTCTAGATTTGTGGGGTGTGTAATTGTAGCAGTTTAAGGAAAATTCTTCACAAAGATAGTTAGATTAGGATCAATCAGTTCTTAGGATGAAAACAGCAAGATGAATACCATGAAGAAATGCCTCATGTCTTAGAACAGGACTTTTGCCGGATAGCTTCAGTTATTAATTTGACACACCTGAGTGGAGGGAACCTCAACTGAGGAATTCTGTCAATTAGATTGGCCTGTGACATGTCTGTTGGGCATATTCGTGACTGTTGAGTGATATAGGATGGCCCAGCCCACTGTGATTGTGGCCATTCCCAGACAGGTGATCCTTTTAAGAAGGCAGGCTGAGCAAAGTTTCTGGGAGAAGCAGGTAACAGGATTAGTCCATGATCTGTGACTTAGCTCCTGCCTCCAGGTTCCTGCCCTGAGCTCCTGACATAACTTCTCTCTGTGATAAGCTATAAACCTAAAGATGTAAGAGAAAATAAACCCTTTCCTCACTAGTTCGGTATAGTCAGGTTTGTTTGTTTGTTTTTAGTCACAGAAACCAAAGTAGGACAGAACTTCTTTCTCAAATAAAGAATACATTGTTTCCAAAAGTGTGATTAAAGTTTGCTAGAATATAGGGTTGAGATAAACCCTTTAATGGGGTTTTGAAACAATAAATACAATTATTGTTCTAATGAGATTTTAATGTTACCTTTCTGGTAAAATATGTAGACAATTATTATCAAATTTATGTTCCTAACAGGGATTTTAGGTCTTAATCTGACAGCTAAGAAATGGGATAGAAAACAATCTTGGTTCTCAACTAAAACTCTAAAACTGATACACAGCTAGTTAGATACTTACAGGCCTGAAGGCCATTGAGGATGTATCACCTTCCTTATGATCAGCAAGGCGGTAAAACCAGTAAGTGAATCCCCAGGAATCAGTAATAATATGTAGGCTGATGATGGCTATGTGGGGAAAGGGGCCTGCTGCTAGGTCTGATGACCTGAGTTGAAGCCCTGGGACCCATATTGTGGAAGGAGGGAATCAACTCCTGAAAACTGTTCTCTGATCTCTACATTTTCACTGTGGCACATGTGTACCACCTTCCACACACACTAAATAAACAATAAAATCTAATTAAAAAATAATGAGAATTGAGTATTTCTCTGAGTAATCACAGGTCAATATGATCTGCCTGGATATAGTTCAAGGTATTTTACATGAAGAACAGGGACATTTTATTGGCCTCTTCCAGAATAAGGAATCTGATAATCACAAAAGGAAAATTCCTCTCAGGAAATACTGTCTGACTTAGAAAGTTTACAATGAATAAAAAGACCACCTAAAATGTAAGTCAGCATAACGTTCTCTTCTGGCATAGTCTACAGTCAGGAAGTGGTCCATTTTATTCTGTGATATACTTTGCTATTACAGTAAATACTGTCACATCAACAAGATCTATAATCATTTCTGGGCATATTTTAGGGAGTTTCTACAGTAAGTTAATTATTTGGGAAGACCCATACTAAATGTGTTTGACATCATCCCATAAGCTAGGATTAGAGGGTAGGGCTTGGCAAGCAGCCTTGGGTCCCTAAGTCCAGGTCTCCGAAGGTTATACATGCAATTAATTCTACATGTTCTTTGTTTCTTGTCCTGCCAAGATGAGGTGCTTCCTCATTCTCCATTTTGGCCTTTAATTCAGCTATACTATTCCTGTCCTAAGGTCTGTGAGTTAAAACAAGGCTTACCTTCCTTTTCCTACCAGGCATTTCTTACACAAATAAATTAATAAAGGAAATTGGTATGATGAGTGGGGCCACTGTTATAATTCAATATGAGTATCTCTATGCACTTTTTTGTTGTCATTCTTTTATTTTTTTAAGAGTAAAATTAGGAAAAAAAAAGTAATTAAAAATGTGTAGGTTTTCTGAAAATCAAATTAAACCAAGCTAATATAGTATCTATGGGCATAATAGTTGTCTCATAACAAATTCAAGGTTTAAAACAACAACAACAACAAATTCAAGGTTTAAAAAGAGAGTATGTTCAAATCATTGTATTAATTACAGTGAAACGTATAATTGATTATTCCTCAAATCCCTTACATCATCCTTACTGTACAGGCATCAAATTAAGCAAAAGCTAGCAGTGGTATCCAAATTGTATGGTGACTGTTTTATACACACACACACACACACACACACACACACACACACACATATATATATATATATATAGTGTATTAAGAATAGAATTGAATCAAAATAATTATTAGCCTTAAATTCAATAAACCAGCATTAATTTTTGTTCTATGCTTTATATACATGTAATGAAATAAAGATTTTTCCTTGTAGACAAAGGCTATAAAATAATTAACTTGCTACATAATAAATATTTCTTACCATTGTTACTTGTAGATCGAAAACTTTAAACATCATGTTACAATACTCATAGATGAGGGTCATAATGATGTGCATTAAATAACTGTAGTACTTGTTCTTATTTTTAAAAATATAAAAATTATTGAAGTGAAAATTTGGAAGAGAACCCCTTGAAAGTGTGTTCCTTTTGTAAATGCTCACTATACCTGACATGCAACATTAACTCTTGGGCTGTGCTTGTTTATTTCTGTACTAGATGTTGATGCTTACATTGAGGAAAAATATCAGAAATGTAACCTTACATGTTTCAGATCACTGTCAGAATAAATATTACATAAAATTAATGTGTTTCCTGAAATCCTTAAATATCTTGATAGCAAGAAAAATGAAATGGGGCATCTGCAGAATTCAATACTTTGAACGCTGGCAATCACCCAGCATTTCTCTCTTTCCTGACACAACTCTTCCAGATGAGGTCCTGCTAATGGAGATACTAGCAAATAGAAAACTCCATAAAGGAATCAGCTGTAAAAGTTCCAAAACAGAGAGCCAGAATAATGCAATGCCTTGTAAAGGGAAATCTATTCTTTGTTAGATAAAACCAACAAATGAGCAATCAGTTGCATGCAGCAGTTACTGTGCATGAATAATACATATGGGGAATCTATGAAGTGGAGAACGAGGATATTTTATACATAACCCATCACTAGATCCTTGAGTTGAGGAAAATTTATAACTTAAAGATAATTATGCCGGGCGTGATGGCGCACACCTTTAATCCTAGCACTCGGGAGGCAGAGGCAGGTGGATCATTGTGAGTTCAAGGCCAGCCTGATCTACAGAGTGAGTTCCTGGTCAGCTGGGGCTACAGGGAGACCCTGTCTCGAAAAGACCAAAAAAAAAAAAGATACTTATATAACAGTTGGAAATTTTTCATTTGTACCAAGAGATTAAATTTGAGGAAGGATGTCATGTACCACAGGGCAGGCTTGAAGTTTCAAGCCTGTTAACACTTTCTACTTAACTACTGAAATTACAGGTATGCACCAACATACATGGCCAATAAAATGAGATTTAAAATAATTTTTTGGTCTTTCTGAGACAAGGTCTACTTGTAGCTACAGCCGGCCTCGAACTATGTGTGTAGGTCAGGTTGGCCTGGATGTGACATAGGTCTGCCTGCCTGTAGCTCTCAAGTGTTGGGATTAAAAGCATGGATTCAAATCCCTGGCTATAAAATAAAATTAAAAATTCCTGGGAATCTGGGGCTGGAGAGATGGCCTAGCGGTTAAGAGCACCAATTGCTCTTGCAGAGGACCCGGGTTTGATCCCCAGCACCCACATGGAGGCTGAGAACCGTCTGTAACTCCAATTCCAGGAGAACTCCAGTTCCAGGGGAATCCGACACCCTCTTCTGACCTCCGAGGCCTTGCACGACACAGGTGCACAAACCTACATGCAGACAGTACACTCATACACATAAATAAATAAATAATTTTTTTAAAAAGCTAGTATTTAAAAAATCCTGGGAATCAGGAAATTATTCTGTATTGATTGAGTTCTTTATATTAAAAATATGATTATATTGAACTTTCAACAGCTCTAATAATGAGCAGAGCTATAACACAGTAGATAGTGTACATAATTCCTGTATAATTAGTCTATGCATATCAGCTTTCCATTGCTACTAATTTATTATATTTTCCATTGCTACTAATTTATTATATTTAGTTGCAAAGTTCTGATTTGCAAAACATTTGTTAACTGAAAATATCTTTTCATAGCTTATAGAAGCTGCCTGGTTCCTTAACAGATGCTTCCATTGTGGTGCTGAGAACACTGGGAGACAAGAGCACACAAACTCTGGGTTCTAATTATCCAAATTTGATTAATTTGGGCTTGGCCAGGCCTGTACCCCAGGTGAAGATTTTTGGGGTTCAGACTGACTCAGGATAAAGTCAGATATCATATCCTAGTAGACTTTTTGAGAAACTCCAGACAGAAATACAAAACTAAAAAGTCAGTTCTGGCCTACTGCAGAATTACAAAAGCTAAGATAGGCAGTGGATAGGCAGAAGGCAATTGTAAAACATTTACAAAACACAAGATAGAAAGTTAGCAGGCAGTCACAAGATATCTGTGGATAGGGGATTCCATAGGTCACACTAACCAGCTGTTGCTATCTGGACTTGTTTTTGTGGGTCTAGAATCAATACAACAAAATGGAGTTACTTACCTAGACTGTGTTCACCATCCCAGTTGTATGTTTGACCTTGGAGAACATTGCGAATTCCCTGTTTCTGCCTTTCATACAAGAATGTTTACAGTTTTGTTATCTAACACCAGATCATGTAGTATAATCTTTCCACCTCAGTGTATCCACATCAGGCATACTCCATTTCCCCTTTTGGGTAGCATATTCACAGCTTCCAGACATGAGCCTTTGGATTTCTTTGCAGAGGCAGTAGTTTTACACATAGCGCAAGCAAACCTCAGTGTGAAATAATTAATGTATCTCATTAAAATTACTATATTGTTTTAGTCTATTTTCTGTTGCTAAAACAAACCATTTGATACCCGGCAATATATTAAAAATAAACATTTATTTCTAACAATTCTGGAAACAGGGAATTTGAATATCCAGGTGAAGGCAGGTTCAGCTGTATGGTGTGATTTTTTTTTTCTGGGTCCTTGATGCTGTGCATTTGTAGGGGAAGGAATCTCTATCTGAAAACAGCAGAGGAGTGGACAGAGTTGTTTTCGAGAAATTTATTTTTAATGACATGAATCCATTCCCTAGACCAGAGCCTTCATGATCTAGGTAGCTTCCAAAAGAGCCCACTTGCAAACATTGTCACAATAGTGATTAAGTGTTCAACAGATATGTTAGGGGACACATTCAGACATAGTACTCATTCCTACACAGAACACAGTACGTATACATCAATAAGAAATTATTTTATCCTTGGGGCCGGAAAGATGGTGCAGCAGTTAAGAGCACCGACTGCTCTTACAGAGGACCTGAGTTCGATTCCCAGCACCAACATGGGGGCTAAGAACCGTCTTTAACTCCAGTTCCAGGGGAAACCAACGCCCTCTTCTGACCTCTGCAGCATTGCATGACACGGGTGCACTAATCTACATGCAGATAGTACACTCATACACATAAAAAATAATAATAAAAAAGAAATTATTATATCTAACTTCACTCCCTGCAACAGAACCCTGTGATTCTTTCTATTATATCAACATAATGCCCACAGTTCTATTCTTCTGAATGACAAGGCTAAATCTAAAGTAATATGGTTTACGCAATAAAAAATAAAGTTATGCAATAAGAATGTCAAGATAACATGTTTTTTTAAATTTCCTTTTGTTTTACATTTTTCTTTTTTCTTTTCTTTTTTTTTCTTGAGGCAGGGTCTCCCTGTAGCCCCAGCTTGCCTAGAACTATGTAGACTAGGCTGGCACTGATCTCAAAGAGAGAACTGATTTCTGCCTGCTGAGATCTGGGATTAGTTTCGTGGACCACCACATCTGGGACTCAAGTTAACAAGTTGTATTTAGCATTAGTTCATCATGTGCATTGAATACTGATAAAAATTTTACAATATCTTTTAAAAATTCAAGTACTTTGAATACTGAAAAAAATGTAAAAAGAGAGAAATATGTATTTCTTTGTAGTTGTTGCTGAATGAGCTTCTTCAAAATGATGCACAGCAGTGCATCGGAGGTTCTGGAGTGGGATGGATATCTGCCCTTCAGAGTCTCACTCTGACATCTTATCCTCTAGAGAAACTTATAACATGTTTTTATGAGGAAAAGCTATTCTAGCTTATTTTATCAGTTAAAATACATTTTATGAGTTCCAAAGGACAACTGCCAAGATCATACTATAAACTTTTGGGACTGAAGTTTTGTTTTGTCTGCTCTGAGAATGTCAGTACATTGGTTTATCTATAGTGTGGGGAAAATTATATCATACATCCATTGTATTTATTTTCCATTAGGACAACACACATATACTCTAACTCTCTACACAGCAGTACTTTCCAGTCTAACAAGTTTAGTTCTCTATGTCTGTGTCTTGATGATACAGAGTTCTGGGAAGTTTTATTTTATGTTTTCAGATTTTTACAGCTTTGAGCTAGAACTATATGAATTTACCATAAATATAGGGAAAGAAAGCAATAACCTTGATGTTTGAGAGAGTTCATAAAACAAAGAGAAGACAGAAGCATTTGTTCAAGACATCTTATTTCTGTCATATATATTATATATAATATATAAGTGTATACACAGCTTAGGACAGCATTAGTGACATACAATTATAGTATTACTGAGGCTAAGCTAATATCTTTCTTTGACAACAGGAAGCACTCATATTATTTTATTTACTTCTTTAATGAAAGAAGCACTACTAAGAGAGTGGTTCAGTCTTTCTGTTTTAATTGCTGCTCTTTATATTTATCTGGCCACATATGTGTGCACATATGCATGTTCTGTAATGTATACTAGTTCAGTAGGAAAGATATATTTAATAAACCAAAGAAAATCATCTAAGGAGGCAATTTTGTTTATATCTTCTGAGATGGACCTTCTTAACATTTTTTTTTGTCTTTTCGAGACAGGGTCTCCCTGTAGCCCCAGCTGTCCTAGAATTCACTCTGTAGACCAGGCTGGCCTTGAACTCACAAAGATCCACCTGCCTCTGCCTCCCAAGTGCTAGGATTAAAGGCGTGTGCCACCTCGCCCTGCTCCTTCTTAACATTTTTAACATTACAGTTGTGATTTGAGTGGATAATCAATTTAGGGTACAGTGATGGTTAATCTCAAGTGTCAACTTGATGAGACCTAGAATCACCTGTCAAATAGACCTCTGTGCTTTTCCAGGACGGGATTATCTTAGTTATGTTAAGAGGTGAAAGAGCAGTCCATTATAGTGGTAGCATTCCCAGGATGTTTGACTGTATAGACAATAGAAAATGAGTGGAGCATAAGCATTCGTTTATGTTTCTTGATTGTGATTGCAGTTTGTCCTGCTGCCTTAAGATTCTGCTCCCTTGATTTTCCCATCATAATGGACTGTATCCTGGGACTGTGAGCCAAAATATCTCTTCCCTCTTTCTGTTGCTTTCCCAAAATAACTGAAATAGATGTACATATTATTCTTTAAGTTCATAGAAAACTGGGTTATACTGTACAACACAACAACCCTAAGATATCAATGTCATAAAAAAGCAAAAATATAACTTTTCTCCTATTTATTCAAAAACTCACTGTGTACATGAAGTATTTCCAGTATCTGTGTAGTTATCTCAATGTAATTTAGTAAATACAAGTGTACTGAAATATTACTGTGCTGGAGAGCATCGGTTGTCCACTTGGGAAGAAACAGCCTCATTTGATGCATTGTCTCCATTGCACTGGCCTGTAGCTATGTCTGTGAGGCATTGTCTCCATTGCTGACTGATGTGGAAGGATCAGCCTTTTGTGGGCTATGCCACTCCTGGGTCGGTGGTCTTAAGTGGAAAAGAAAGCAGTCTGAGCATGGGTCAGGAGACAAAGCCAGTACGCAGTGTCCCTCTATGCTCTCTGCTTCGTGTTTTACTTCTTGGTTCCAGCTCTGAGTTCTTGTTCTGGCTTCCCTCAATGATGAGTTGTGACGGAGATTTGTAGCCGAAATAAACCCTTTCCTCCTAGAGATTGTTTTGATTAGGGTATTTTATCAAAACAATAGAAAGTAAACTAGGACAATTACCAAATTAACAAATACTATGTGTGACCAAACACTAGGGAAAAAGAAATCTTATGAAATGGCAGACAGAATAAAAAACAGATATTTGAAAAGAGCACTGCAGAAGACAGATGAGGAAAAATGGACAATAATGTGAATAATAAGGAAGGGGAACAACATATTTTCAAAACATCAGTAGTAAAGCAAAAATGAGTAAATGTTCCATTAAAACAAAGTTATAACTAGCAGAAATTTAAAGCAATAATACCTATTTCAAACAGAAAAATTCAAATAAACTATGTAATATCATACCAAAATTATCCCAATGAAATACAAATGAAATAAAAAATTTAAGGTTAAATATAAGGATGTTAATAAAAGTAGATGGGAAATGATAAAATATCAATAAAAGACAAGCATAGTGACATATGCCTGTAATTCCATCAGTCATGCCTGAGGCAGAGAATTCATAATTCAATGGTCAGTCCCAGGCCATACTGGGCTACAGAGTAAGAACAATTTCCTATAAGGCAATGGATCTAATTACATTTTATTTAGGTATAGGAATAATTGTAGCACAGTAAAGAACATAAATCTGAAATATTAGTGTTTTCTGATCTTTATCATGAAAAACTCTTCTAAATTTTTCTTAAGTAAAACAGTTGAAAATTTGGATGAACCTCCTTAAAAAACAAGTTCAAGGCTAAAAAATAGTTTATCTATTTCAAAAACTTTAAAATTGCTAAGCTTTTTAGATGTTTAAGTACTAAAACACAAAGATAGTTTTCATGGAACTCTTTTTCATTCAGAAATAATGTTCTTTTTTTAATTTGTAAAATTTTATTAAATTTTCGTCTATTTTGTACAGAACATTTTAATCATCTTTATACCCTTTCTCCACTGGCAGACTCCCACAGTGTCCCCCAGCCCTGGATTTTTTGCATTTCCTCATTTGTGTTAAAGTTTCTCCAGTGAAGATAGTGTCCTCAGACATCCCTCAGTGCAAATTCATCAACTGAGATCAAATTAGCCTATCTAGTGTCCCTCCCTTTAAGAAGACCAGCTCTCTCTGTCTCACCCAGCAGTAATCAGCTGCCACTAGTTCCTGGGCTCAGATTGGGTCCTGGTTGCCCATTTCCACATTTTTTTTCTTTCTCTTTTTTTTAATTTATTGTTTTACATATTTTTTGTACAAGATTATGTTACAAATCGAATATAGACTCGTGTCCCCTTCCCAACCCCTCCACCTCACCAGATTCACAGTTTCCAGTCAGTTCTTTGATGCAGTCTTTTCTGTTGTTAGTGTTGTTGTTGTTCTTTACAATATGCATCACTCCCAAGAAATATTTACAACTAGGTTATTGGCGCTAGCATCCACAGATGAGGGATACAATTCATCTTTTGTTTTTCTGAGATTGTGTTACTTCACTTAACATAAAATCTTCTAGTTCCATCCATTTACCTGCAAAGTTCATGATGTCTTTTTTTTACTGCTGCATAGAACTCCATTGTGTACATGTACCACATTTTCTCTATCCAGTTGAGGGGCATTGGGTTGGTTCCAGCTTTTTGCTATTGTGAACAGAGCTGCAATAAATATAGCTGTGCATGTATCTCTGTGGTAAGATGAGTCTTGTGGGTATATACCCAGAAGTGGTACGACTGGGTCAGGTGGTAAACTCATTTTGAGTCTTCCAAGGGTTCTCCACACTGCTTTCCATAGTGGCTGTACAAGTTTACATTCCCACCAGCAATNTTTTTTTTTCAGATGGAGGTCTCCTCATAGCCCCAGCTGGCCAGAACTTACAATGTAGACCAGGCTGGCCTACATATCACAGAGATCCTGCCTCTGCCTCCTAAGTGCTGGGAGTAAAGGCGTGCTTCACCATGCCAGCCTGGGTATGAAATTTAAGAAGAGCAAAATGCTCATCTTGGGACCTAGCTCCTAGAGCAGTAGCAGTTTCTAAGAGAAGGATTGACAAGCTACAACCTGTGGGCCAAATCCAGCCATGCTCATCATCAAAATAACACCTCCAGCCTCTCTGAACCTCTATTAACAAAGCTAGATGTTTGTCTCTGAGGCCACAGGGTTCACACAGATGAAAATATTTACTGCCTGGTCCTTTATGGGGAAAGAAAATGAAATTGCTAACCCCTGACCCAGAGAAATTCTTTATAACTCCAGGAACTCTTAAGTGTAGAATTTCTGTTTGTGTTTGTTACTTTTTAAAAAAAAATTTTATTAATTTTATTTATTTCTGTATGTGTATGAATGTACTGTCTGCATGCAAGTGTGTGCACCCATGTCGTGCAATGCCGCAGAGGTCAGAAGAGGGTGTTGGATTCCTCTGGAACTGGAGTTCTCCTGGAATTGGAGTTTCAGATGGTTCTCGGCCACCGTATGGGTGCTGGGGATCTAACCCAGGTCCTCTGTAAGAGCGATTGGTGCTCTTAACTGCTAGACCATCTCTCCAGCCCCCATTTTCACATTTCTATGCTGGTTTTTTGTCTGCTAGAGTTTGCATGATTCTTGTGCATGCTGGTACCAATACAGACACAATATTCTTATACTAATAAATTCACTGATACCACTATTTTTGTCATTGTTTTCTAAAATGATCTAAATCAGCCAAATGGTGGCTTTCAAACTTCTCCATGCATTAAAAGCCATATAAAGTATTTTGGGTCTCATGTAAGCACTTTTGAACAATAAGATATAAATAGAAACTACTAAAACCTTTCAGCCTTGGTGGCACTATCTGAACTCGTGAGTTTTGAGTGACAGTAAATTGGCTCAGACAATACCCTGGGTATTTAATGCAACCTCTCTTCACTCTTAAAATCCACTTGTTGGCAGCCTACCACACAAACAATGTGTGCTGTACCACGCCCTAAGATGGCGCCGACTTCCTGAGTCACTACACGCCGCTTCCCGCCTTTGCCTTTGCATTGGACAAACTGCACATGACTACTACTCCGAGCCCACACTCTCTGGGCCAGCCCTCTCTGGGCCCACGCCTTTGGCATGCTAATGAGGCATCAGGGCACTGCACCAATCCAGAACATACACGAACCCTCTAGACTGCTATATAAGCAGTGCTTCTGCCCCATTTCGGGGTCCTTCTCACAAAAGAGCTGTGCACAATAAATATTACCACAGAAGAATCCTGTTGTCCGCGTGAAGTTCTTGCCGGCGAGACTACAGCGCGTGACAAGTGGTGCCGAAGACCCGGGAACCTGACATCGTCGCTGGCGCCGAGAGGACCCTTCGACTTCTGAAGAGGGTTCAGAACTGTGGCCAGGTAAGTTTTTCTTTAAGTTAAGTTCTGAGAGATATGCTTTTCTCTGACGATCTAGAGGGATTGGAAGCTTGCCTAATTATTTTATTGGCTGTTGTAATTGATCAAAACTGTAAAAAAGAAATTAGGGAAGGACAACAAGCCCTTGCGGACCTTCAGGAAAGCATGTCAGAAACAGAACGGAGTGAAAGGTTAGATGCGCATTCAAAGAAAAAAGAGGATGCTAGCGAGATTATTAATAAAGGTACCTTATACCCATTTAGAGACCTACAAGCCCTGACATTAAATGATTCAGATTCTAATGAAAAATTACCGCTATCTGAGGAGGAGGAATTAGAGGAGGAAGCAGCCCGGTACAAAAATGAACACTTTCGCCCCGCCCGGCGAAAGAAAAGGTTAAAACTGAAAGTAAACAGGTCCCATAGCTTTCCCGCTCCCCTGCCTTCGGCTCCTCCGCCTTATGCACCTGGGAAATGCTCCACCTCCTTTTGTTCCCCGGAGGCGCGACATGCCATGAGGCAAATGTTCCCAATCTGCATTTGTGTAGTTTGGTGCTTTGTTCAAAGTTAAGTGTTTTCAAAAAAGTATGTTTTGCATGTATTTTTTTACAGTCTTAAATTTTGACTGCTGAGAAGTTTCTATTGTACAAAACTTCATTTAAAAGGTTTTTCTACTGAATCCAGGGTATTCTGAAGATCGAAGCCTGTGTGTAAATGCTACCAAATGGCAAAAACCAACAATAAACCATTTGATTTTTACTTTTTTTCTAAATATCAATGCTTAACCAGAGCTATTTCAATTAATTTGTCAGTAGAGATTTAAAAACAGCTACCCATTTATTCCAGGAGTTAAAAACATAACCATATTCAATGAACCTGCAAGTTAAGTGTTAAAAATATGCTCTGTGACTCTGTACTACTAGTATTAGAACTAAAAAATCTTCCATGCAGCAAATGCTTAATGCTTTCCATAAATGTGGATTTGTCTGCCTTTATGTAATCTGTATTATATAGAGAAGGGAAAAAGTGTTGCTGCAACCTAATTGGTCACCCTTCTGTACTGGCCGGAGGGAAACAGCTTTGCCCCCTTGGACAGGATGCCAGTCACGGGGAGTACGCTGGACAATTAATGGCTTTTTACCTTTTGGAATACTTCTACTACATTTGAACTATGGCAGCTAGCCCAGCTTGGCTGTGAGTGGAAATATTCTGGCCTATGTGTGACCAGCATCCAATATCAAAACTTCACAAGGGCAGCAAATTTGTCTAACCAATTGTCTAGATATCTTTTAGGTAATTGGACTGGAGAATTTGACAGCTTGATGAACCAACTTCGTATGGCTATTGTCACCGTGAACTCGACTAGAGTGGACGCCTCCCTTGCTGAAGGACTGGCCTCCTGGATTACTGCTGCCGTCTCACACTTCAAACAATGGGCAGGGGTGGCAGGGTTTGGCCTATTTCTATGTGGAGGGATTATAATTATGCTCTGGATTATGTGTAGGCTCCGTGCCCAGCATCAGCGCGATAAAGTAGTCATTGCACAGGCCCTTGCGGCTTTGGAAGCAGGCTCCTCCCCAAACATTTGGCTTAGTATGCTGGAGAAGTAGTCAATGACGGGTAAGACCTGCTGCAAGTATTACCAACCTAAGACAGGGAACAGACCAAAAGCTGTCTGTCCACCCCATGACGGGTAAGGAATACCTCTGCAGAGGCAACCTAAGACAGGCATTCTCCCAGCCAATTTTAATAGAGTCTCTGACAGGTCATGTCGCCCCTGAACAGTCAGCTGCGGCCCAGAGACCTTGCTCTATTAAAACAGAAAGGGGGAACTGTTGGCAGCCTACCACACAAACAATGTGTGCTGTACCACGCCCTAAGATGGCGCCGACTTCCTGAGTCACTACAAGCCGCTTCCCGCCGTTGCCTTTGCATTGGACAAACTGCGCATGACTACTACTCTCTGAGCCCACGCCTTGGGCATGCTAATGAGGCATCAGGGCACTGCACCAATCCAGAACATACACGAACCCTCTAGACTGCTATATAAGCAGTGCTTCTGCCCCATTTCGGGGTCCTTCTCACAAAAGAGCTGTGCACAATAAATATTACCACAGAAGAATCCTGTTGTCCACGTGAAGTTCTTACTGGCGAGACTACAGAGCGGGACATCCACTAATATTGTTACATGTTTAAATATTCCAAAAAAATCTCTATGGACATGAAAAAAAAAAAAAAAACCCTCATCTTTCTTCAAAACAAAAGGACTGAATGAATTTCTGTGCTTGTTCCGGAATAACTATGTGCTTTATTGACTTTCATTTTTAAGGAAAAGTATCATCCTAAGGTTATTTTGTGGGTTTGAGCAAACAACACCCAACAGTGCATGAGTAGCTAATAAATATGACTACTCCTCATTAATATGGCAACCTGCATGTTACAACAGTTTAAAATAATGAGCAATATTTAATTGACTGTCATTCGTATTGATCCATGTACAAGTAAATTTAATTTAATGGACTCTGGAATGATAATTAAATTAATTTAAGAAAGAGAGGCTATAGCAAACAGACAATGAACAGTATAGTGGTTAAGTTATAAGACATGAATCAACATCAGAATGAGTTTACTAGAAATTTAATATAACTGTAGGAAACCAGTATGTATTTACTGATTAACTTGTTGATGGTAGCTTTTCTCGAGATTATAGAGTCATATTTTAAGAGTAGGGAATATTAGAGTTGGAGAGATGGCTCATTGTTTAAGAGCACTGGCTGCTCTTCCAGAGGACCTGGGTTCGTTTTCCAGCATGCACATGGCAGCTGACAATCATCTGTAATTCCTGTTCCAAGGGATCCAATTCCTTCTTCTGACCTCCTTGGGCATTGCATGACATGGGTACACTTACATACATGCAGACAATACATTCATATACTAAAAATAAATAAAACATTTTTTAAAAAAATAGAGAGTATTAGACAGAAAAAATATATGCCACAAAAAGGAATCCCAAACTCACAGATGATGCTTAATGTTATAGATTTGCAAGTCAGACACATTAATCTACACATTAATTCAATTGGCTACCTTGGTTCCTGCTCAAAAATAAGCTGGTAGAATCTCTTCACAAGGGCAAAGCACCATTCTTAGGAAGATTAATCAGCTATGAGCAAAATACAAGGATTGCTAGGCTTCTAGGAAGGTTGGACAGTAATTATTTGAAGAGGAGCAAAGTCATCGTGTATGTGTGAATTTTTACCTTGATTTCTGGTATTTAAATGTGTGTGTGTGTGTGTGTGTGTGTGTGTGTGTACCTCAGCATACATTAGGCAAGGCAAAGTTGAATACTAACCTGTTGAAACTTAAGAATTACGTGATCCCAAAACAGTAGAAATTAACATTTAGACCATTGGGACATCAGTATTTCAGAGTATAAATGAAGCAGGATTTCTCACAGAATATTTGATATGCTACAGTAACAAAGCCGTTTTGAACATTTATTATTTAGTTGACATGATAAAAGCTATAGGAGACTTTATTATTCCTATTTTAAGGCTACAAAATTAAAGAAATATTTTACAATATTACTGGTGTAATTTGTAGTTGTTTGGATTACTTTTTAGTCTCCAGTGTGTTGGCAAATTTGGATGCTTTTTTTCTTGCACTTATGCAGTAGCATTTATGTTGCAGAAGCACTGATAAATTAATATGTACAAAGAAGGAATGTAAACTAACGTTAGCTTTTCACTAGTAGTTTTATTTTGAACTTTCTTTCCAGAAAGTCAAAGAATAAACACCCTACATTATAAAGGTTTTAAGTACACAAGTGCAAAAACATTATATAATTTACAGAGACGTACCTTTAACAAGTGTTTGAGAAATGTCTGTAAGAAGAGTAATAAGGTGGTGTTGATTCTTCAGAACAAATGGGATCACTGCATATTCAATGCAGACTCTTGAGAATGGCCTCATCAGTCTCCTCAACTATACTTAATTTTTTTGTTTGTTTGTTTCTTGGGAGTGTAAGATTCAAGAGACATATGTCTTCATGTGAATTCTCTGACTTATAAGGCCCAAAGTATATTAATATGACCCATGCTAGAGACCACTAAAAGTTTTCCATTGTACTCTCAATTACTGCTGGGAGATGATCAGCAGATAGGACTGCATGAATGTCTCTTTAGACCTTCACATTCATTTCATTGACTGCAAGTGAAACCTGGGTTTCCTTAGTGACAGGATTTCATTATAGCGATTGCAGTTAGAAGCTTTTTATTTGTTTGTTTTTATTCTACGAGGCTCTTTACTTTTGCCCCTGTTACAGAAGATGTATTCCATATATGCCCAGCAAATTTCCCCTTCCTGGTAGAAAAAGTAGTGAAATAGAGAAAAATTATACTTACATGTCCAAAGTGTCCTGTTCAAATAGGAATATTTAACAAAAATAAAGTTTTTAATTCTTGTTCTCTCTGTCAGTAGAGTTCAACTGATAGGTTTGTGGCTAGAACACTATCACAAATAGCTAGGACTATGATTTTAGGAAATAAATGATTTAATGACAACCTTGGGGCCTAGCTGAGGATGGGACATCTGTTAGAAGAACCAGCATGCTCCTACCCTTCTTTGGAAATGTTTTGTTGTTTTTGAGCAATGGAACCTTACTGTGATTCTTCTGAATATCTATAATGCTTATGAATATGGAACCGTATAAAATGTATGTACTCCCCTTTATTGTGGCTCAGAACCTTAGACAGGAGTATCCCTGGGCCAAGGTTGCAGCCTAAACAAGCCTGCTTCCTGCAGGTGCCCTCTTATCTGTCACACTACACATGAGCTTATCATCAACTTCACCATTGCAACGTTCTTCTAAAACCCTTTCCTTTTAATGAAGAAAGGAATTTCTATTTTGTGATATTTTTAACTTGTTAAAATTGTTTGAGTCTCAAATATTTATAGGATGATTTTGACTTGTTTCACCCTGCTTCCTGTCTCTTGTCCCTCTGCCTTTTCCACTGAAAGTTATCCCACAAGTTCCCATCCTACTTTCACAAGTTTTTGAGTGTAGTCCTCTCAAAAAAGGTTTAAATTAGAGTTTCTAGTCCACATGTGGTTGGGAGTCTACTTGCTGGATCACAGGGAACTAATCAATGCCTACACCACCAAATAAAATGACATTGCTTCGCTCAATAAAAGTTAACTGACAATAGCAGAGGAAAGGGTGCTAACTCTATGCCCCATTTGTATTGAAATGTGGATGTGTCCACAGCCCCTTTCACATATCCCTTATCAATGAAGCCTTGTCAGGATCTTGGATCCACAGGAACTGAGAGCTTGTGTGTTGTTTCAAACTGTTACCTGTATGTAACATGTAACTCAGGTTGCTCTAAAAGTTACATAATTAGGAACAATTCCATGATCACTGTGTTAAATGAAATATTGTTTGATGTCTCTCTTCTAGTCCTTTATAAATTAGGGAATTTATAAATTCCCTAATTATCCCTGTCTTGCTCTCATCTAATCATCAAATAAGAGAAATAACATTAGCAAATATAAATTCTCATTATTTTCTATTACAAGATAATTAAATTTTGTGTGAAGATATCTGCTTTCCTCTAAAAGGGCAGGAATTAGCCCTCTTTGTATAAAAACCAATGCTGTTGAGCTTTCCTCTTATCAGATCTTGTTGAGCTACTTATCTGGTTTACTCTGTTTTCTTTAACCTTTCTAAAGTATGATTTGCACACATTTTTGGATGAATAGGTTTGGATGTGTATATATATATACATATATACATGTGTATTAGTATATGCATTAATATGTAATAAATACATAGTCATCAAACAACAAAAAATTATCTAAATTTTACAATATTTACACCTATGTATACACATGTACATATATGTACATTGTGTGTTTACAACCTTGTCTACTTTACCATCAGTAGACCTTCTTCAAAGAATTTCCTGTACCTATCATTTGTGTCTCATGTTGTATTCCCTTAACATGATTTTTAACATATCCTTAACTAAAACTACTTTAAACCAGATCATCAAGGATTTCATTTTTTTATTCTTATTAATTTCAATGAAAAACTTTTCTGACATCATGCTGTTTTAACTGGTGGAAGCACTGGTCAATTGTGACAATCTTTCCCCAACCTCCACTTGGTGTTACTGGCAATATATATATATATGTACATATATATATACATATATATATGTATATATATATATATAATTCTACGTGTATGAGTGTACTGTTTGCATGTAGGTAGGTGCACCCATGTTGTGCAATGCTGCAGAAGTCAGAAGAGGGCATCAGATTCCCCTGGAACTGGATTTAAATATGGTTCTTAACCACCATGTGGGTTCTGGGAATTGAACCCAGGTCCTCTGCAAAAGCAGTCAGTGCTCTTAACCATTGAGCCATCTCTCCAGCCCAGCATTATATATTTTTATTTGGACTTCCTCTCACCCTGTATTTCTGAGATTTTTGTCCATGTCATGAGCTTCCTTTCTGTTTATTAGCACTGATATTTGACCTCAGTTCTTAACTTGGGATATTCTGGACTCAGTTTTTTCTTTTCTCCATCATCTTCTCTTTCTCTCTCCTTTATTCTAGGTGACTTTGTTAATTCTCATGAAATTATTTACAGGGTCACAAGCCCCAAAGAATTTCCAATTCTGGTGCTTCATCCAAGAGTCAAGCTCCCATGCTGTTTCACAATTACAGTTGTCCATCTTGTGACATTTCAAAAATTAACCTCCCAAAATTCAGTGCCTCAGCTTTATGTATTTTTACACACATACGCAACATTAGCAAAAATCATAAAAGTGATGATCTGACCTATACACATTCATTCATACCATAAAAAATCTTGCTTGTTTTGCAAAGGAAAAAAAAAAAAAGCAAATATAACCATAAAACAAAGTGAAGCCATTTATGATGCTTTTGTGTTTTCAAATTTCTTTATAATTTCTTTTTATTAATACAAAAAATTAAGTTTCAAGTCAGTTTACCTTCATTTTTATCACTGCAGTAACTCTGAAATCAAACCGTCCTAGACTTGCTTGTTAATTTATGGCTTTAGTACTTGCAGTCTGCGCTGGATAGTTTAGTGTTCAATTTAACACACCTGGGTAGGAGGAGCCTCAGTTGGGGAAATCTCCATCTGAATGGCCTGTGGCTATGTCTGTGGGGCATTTTATTTGTTGAGTGATGTGGGAGGGCCCAGCCCACTATGGGTGGGGCCACCTCTAGGCATGTGGTATTGTGTTTATAAGGAAGCAGGCTGAGCATGGGCCAGGGGAGCAAGCCAGTAAGCAAGTTTCCTTCACGGCCTGTGCTTCAGCTCCTGCCTCAAGTTCTTGATTTTGAGTTCTTACCTTGGGCTCTTTCAGTGATGAACTGTGATTCAGGAGATGTAAGCCAAATAAACCCTTTCCTCCCCACAGTGGTATTGGTCAGAGGTTTGTTGTTGTTGTTGTTGTTGTTGTTGTTTTCCACAACAATTGAAGGCAAACTAGAATAAGTTGAGTCTTGAGTCTCAGAAGAGATGTTGGGTTGTAGACTGGACTTTTGAAGAGTATTGAGACTGTTAAAGACTATGAAGATTTAAGGAGGGATTAAATGCATTTTTTTATTTTATGTGCTTATGAGCCTATAGGGACCATGGAATATGGTGGTTTGAATGAAATGTCCCATGTGCTCCATGGGTTTGAATAGTTTGTCTCTAGTTGGTGGCACTATTTTGTGAGGTCTTAGAATGAATGTGTTGCCTTGCTGGAGGAAGCACATTTAGTGGGGGTGGGTTTAGAAAAACCTGCATGCAGACAGTACATTGATACACATACAGAAATAAATAAAATTAAAAAAAATTAAAAAAAAAAGAAAGTTCTTAAGTTTTGCCAGATACCCAGTAAGTCTCTGCTTCCTGTGCCTGCTTGGAGATGTGAGTTCTGCTTTCTGCTCCTCCACCTCCTGCCACCATTCTTCCTCGCCTGGATGCCTGGATGGACCTTAATTCCCTTGGAACTGTAAGCTCAAGTAAACTGGTCCTGTTTTTGTTTGTTTGTTTGTTTGTTTTTTGTTTTGAGACGGGGTCTCCCTATAGCCCCAGTTGGCTTGGAGCTCACTCTGTAGACCAGGCTGGCCTTGAACTCAACAGAGATCTGCCTGCCTTTACCTCCTGAGTGCTGGGATTAAAGGTGTGCACCACTATGCCTGGCTTAAAGGCAGTTCTTAGCCACCATGTGGGTGCTGGGAATCAAACCCAGTCCACTGCAAGACCAGTCGGGGGCTCTTAACATCTCCTGCCCCTAGTAAACTCATCCTTTTATAAGTTCGCTTGGTCACAGTATATTATCACAGCAATAGAAAAGTATATAGGACATAGTCAGACTGTGGAAATGCCTTATTTGTGAAGTAAATACCTAAACTCTATAGTAGTTCTGCCCCTGTTGAGATGGCGCTTTAGATTAAAGTACCTGACATCTAACTTGATGACCTTCAATCCCCTGGTTCCACATGGCAAAGGGGGAGATCAAGTTCCCACAATTTTCTTCTGACCTTAACACATATGACATGAAATGTGCACAAATGTGTAGATGTATACACAGAAAGAAACACAAAATAAATAAATTATGGGGTCTGGAGGGATGGCTCAATGGTTAACAGCCCTTGATGCTCTTACATAGAACCTGAATTTGATTCCCAGTACCCCTATCAGGCAGTTTACAACACTGTGTAACTTCAATCCCAGGAGATTTGACACTCTCTTTTGGTGTTCACAAGTATCTGTATGTGCGTCCACATGAGCGTGCGTGCACATGCACACACACACACACACAAATAAATAAAAATAAAAATAATTATTAAGACAGGATCTCCCTATAGCCCTAGGTGACCTGTAACTTGCTATGTACACCATTCAGGCCTTAATCTCACAGAGATCTATCTACCTGCCTCTGTTTCCTGTTTGCTTGTATTTATGGCATGAGCCACCATGCCTGGCCAGCAAAAATAAAAATAAATTTTAATAAAAATTAAATACATATAAAAATGGTCATCAGGGTTATAATATCCTCATAGATTTTCCTCAAAATCCATACTCATGACATGCTAAGACTCACTGTTCTTGTAAAGAAAACCACTGTAACTATAAAATTCACTCAATGGTAATATAATACAAACCTAATAAAATAAAAGGATTTGATTTACATATTTCTTACATTTCTTCACTTACTCTTCAGTAATACATCAATGTGCCAATATTTTACTACACATTGTTCATAATGATAAATAAATTAGCTTGTTTGTTCATGACCTGCTGCAGCACACTCAAGTTCTTTCTGTAAGTCACAGGACTTCACTTTACCTCAAAAAGAATTTCAAAAACATTGATGATGCCCTACGCCTGGGGCATGTGGCTCTAAACATGGTAAAAAAATCATGGCCAGAGGGCGAGAGATATGGCTTAGTGATTAGACCACTGGATCCTCTCTCAGAGGACCCAGGTTCAATTCCCAGCACCCACATGGCAGGTAATAACTGCCAATGACCCCACTTCTAGTGGATCCAAAGACCTCTTCTGATGTCCGCAAGCATTACACTATGCACATGCAGTTAGACACATGCAAGGTAGATTCATATACATAACAAAATAAAAATTAAAAAAAATCATGGCTAGGAAGGGCTGGAGAAATGGCTCAGTCTTTAAGTTTGTGCACTGTTCAGGAGACCTAGGTTCAGTTTCCAGTATCCATCAGGCAGGTTATTGTAGTTATAACTCCAGCTCATACAGAATCCAGCACCATTGGACTCCACAGACATCGGCTCGCTTATGCACAGACCTACACAGATACAAATGCATGCACATAAGTTAAAAATAAAAACATACCTTAAAATAATATATGGATAGAAAAGTCAACAACCCAATAAGACAACCTATTTTTCTAATTTTTTTATGTGTATGATTGTACTGTCTGCATGTAGGTTGGTGCACCCATGTCCTGCAATGCTGCAGAGGTCAGAAGAGGGCATCAGATTCCCCTGGAGCAGGTGTCAAAGACAGTTCTTAGCCACCATGTGGGTGCTGAGAATCGAACCTGCGTCCTCTACAAGAGCAGTCAGTGTTCTTAATCACTGAGACACCTCTCCAGCCCCCATTTCTGAGAATCTATTGACAGTGTTTTTCTTTTTTTTTTTTTTAATTTATTTTTATTGATGCTTTGTGTATTTCATACATCATTTTCCAATTCAGTTCAGGCATATATCCCCTTCCCTTCCCCCCCACCCCACCCCTACCCATCGCAGATCGTGCATTCTGCCGTAAGTTTTCTGCATCTTTCTCTGCTTTTTTGTTTTGTTTTGTTTTCATTTTTTTTAACAATAGGTGATAATTTGTGAGTACAAGCATCCTTCATGTAAAACCAATTTGCAAGCAGTTGTGCCCAAACCCACACAGCTCATGGGTCCCACCATCCAGCAGGGGGGGCAAACGGTAATGTTGTCAATCTCCCTTTTAAATATTTTTGTTTAATTCCTCAACTAGTCATAAAAGAAATGAGAGGAAGATATGTTGGTGGTGGCAGAAGGAAAGGGATAGAGGCAGTGAAGGTGGATATTAAGATATATCATGTGTGTGAAATTTCTTTTTTTTTTTTCACATAAATTTATTTATTTATTTTTAACAAATCTAGACCCATTTCCCGCTCATTCCCCCACCCACCAGAGGCTCGTGCATTCTGCCAAACATGCTTCTATCTCTTAGTCTTTCTCAATATTTTCCATGAGGAAGTTGACTGTTTTGAGCAGAAGTCACTGTTTCAGTCGTCTTTGAGACAGTATTTTCTTTGTTTGTTGTTGTTTCCAAAATGCATTTGCCCAACTGCTTTGTACAAAAGCTCAGGGGCCCTACACAAGAAATAACTTACAACTGGTAATGGTGCGATCAGCATCCACAGATGAGTGTTACCATGCATCGTTTGTTTTTTGGGACTGTGAAATTTTCAAAAAGATAAAATGTAGTAACTAAATGTAGAAAACAAAGTAATTACATATTGGTATGACAGGCACTTATCATGCATGACATTTCATTCAGCAACATGAAATAAATCTACCAGCATATCTCCAAGACTATCAAACATAGATGCTGTGGGCATTGCTGTGGGCATATTAACTTACCAGAGATAGATGTAGGTGGATTTACTTATGTCCATATCCTTTATTTATTCTATTGTGAATAGAGTTACAAAATCAAAAACGTGCATCACTTAGCCCCTATTTGAATCACTAAAGATATATAGATATCTTTATACAAGATATAGACATAAGTATATCTTATGTCTATATATATCTTATGTCTATATATCTTATATAAAGATATCTATATATCTTTATATAAGATATATAATATATAGAATGATATATATATATCTTTATATATAAGATATCTTATATAAATATATATGTTATATCTATCTATCTATCTATCTATCTATCTATCTATCTATCTATCTTAGTGATTTCCTCAGAAATGTAAAGTTAAATTCTGAAAATACTGAAAAAAAATCAACCAACTCACTTTTCCTCACTAAATACTGACATATCCTCAGGTCTGCACAAAAATTAAAGCCACATAGTGAGCTTTTTTAATTTATATGATATTTTTGGAAACTCTCATCTTTCAAAAAAGGTACCAATGATGTTTTTCATTTATGTACAATATTTTTCTTTTACATTTTTTTCTTTGGATATTTTACCTTTCAAAAAGCATTTGTCTCAGGCTGCACCAAATTGAAATAACTATAGATATGCTATTCCTATTTATATGAAAATATGCTCTATGTGTGCATGTATGCATAAGTTTTTCTGTGTGCATGTGCACTAGATATGTGTGATATTAACAAACTCGACTAGCTGAGCTTTTTCTCATCTAATTTTTTTGTGGGACAAGTTTCTATTGCACTAGTTTGAATTATCTATGTGAGAGAAGAATCTTTACATTACAAATGGAAACATGGTGTTTTTAAAGATTCCCACGAACAGAGCTTTAACTAAGTACTCTATGGCTTTCTTAAACGTCAAGAATACTGGTATGGGCACCTTCATTTCTACCTACTGTCTTCATTGATTTTCAAGTAGTCTGTTATGTAAATTGGTATTCCTTATTTCTCTGAAGTTATTCTAAAGGTTCCTTGAAGCAGTGATGAGCAAAATCAAGCTTCTATCAAGTACTCTGTGTGGGAATTTGGAGAAAGATCGCAAAGGCAAAGGGTTCATGATTTTATCATAAAAGAAGCTATGCTCTCCATCAATACTTGAGAGAAATTCATTCCTGAAAGCAAAATTATAATGAGATCTCACATTGAAACTCTGTAAGTTAAAAAGGCAATTAGCTTGTCCATCTTATTCACCTACAGGGGCAATAACAATTCAGTTCTCACTGTTAAAATGGATTGAGTCATATTGGATTTTAAAACCTGACTTTTTAAATATTTATGAATATATAAACTCTGCATCAAAGAAGAAAAGAGGGCACATATCATTTAGAAATCTTTTATTCAAGTAAATGACTCCAATGTAAAATTTATATTTCATTTGAAACACAAATTGAAATATAATGTTTACTCTTATGCAAAATCAAAATGTATGAAATGAAAAAGTTACAGTGTACTATTATTTTTGAAAATAGATTCATAATAATTTCTCATGACTCATTCTTTTATTAGAAATATTGTGGACTAGAGTTATTTTCATAGAAAAGAATTTTAGATATCATGTTCTTCAACTTATGTCAACTAAGCATAGATGGTGCTTGCACCCACAAATGCCACAGAAAATATTGTGCTATGAGTTTAAAGTTAGGAACAGGAGACACTTGGCTTAAAAATTAGAAAATACTCATATTTGTATTGGTTTATTGGTTCATTATATCCTAGTATAACTTAAAATTAGTTCAGTATGGTGACACAGTACAACATCAGGTATATACAAATCAGCCAATTTTTTCCTAACAAGCTCTATCACATACGTTTATTAGATGAAATAAATGTTACGTTTCATGGATGTTGTTGGAACAGTTTGTTGAAAATCATATTAGTTGTTCAAAGAGATTTTTAGATAAGAGTTCAGCAAACTCTATAAAGGGTCAAAAGATTCACAGTTCTGGCTTTCTCAGTTATAGCATCTCAATTTTAGCTATGTAGTTTTGCACCATATTAAAAGGCATTAGGAAAGAAATGTCTGTATATCCATGTTTACTGAAGCACTGTTCACAATAGTTAAGATATGGAACCAGGGCTGGAGAGATGGCCTAGCAGTTAAGAGCGCCGACCGCTCTTACAGAGGACCCAGGTTCGATCCCCAGCACCCACATGGCGGCCGAGAACAGTCTGAAACTCCAATTCAAGGAGAACTCCAGTTCCAGGGGAATACGACACCCTCTTCTGACCTCTGCGGCATTGCACGATACAGGTGCACAAACCCTCATGCAGACAGTACATTGATACACATACAGAAATAAATTTAAAAAAATTTAAAAAAAGATATGGAACCAATATAAAAGCCAAAGAATAGATTAATAGACACAGAAAATGAACCCCCCCACACACACATACATTCGAACACATTATATAGTCTGTTAGGACCTTTTTTTGTATTGCTTGTATGTATAGGTATTTAGAGCTGACCACCACGCGAGATCAGATAAGCTATCAGGGAGATAATGTCTAATTTACACTGTTCTTAATTAATGAAGTTGAAGTCTCTTTCACTGAGTAAATGTTGAGGAAGATTTTTGTTCTGGTTCATATGTGCTGTGGTAGACTCTGTGCAGAATATTAGGGATAGAAAGAGAACTAGAGGCAACAATAGAGTAGAAACTTGCTGTTTAAGCTGTGTTTACTAAAATGTTTTAAAGTTTTCTGTTCCTTAACATCAGCTAACTGCTCAGTGCTATATAGTTCTCAGAAGATCCTTGCTTATTCCCCAATGATAATCCCTCATTACTCTACCCCGATTACTTCACCGTGATGGCTTGCTTGTTCTTCAGCTCTCTGTTTCTCTGATCCTATCTTTGTCACTCAAATATTCCTACATCCATTATTGCTCTCAGCTTTCTCAGAAATTGGATTCATTACCTGAAATCATCTTTTGCTGCCAGCTTCTCATAACTTGTGATTCATTTGCAGGGAAATCAGTACCATGAAGGATGTTGTAGAAATTTCGTATCCCTTTATCAGTAAACTCAAACAGAATTTTGAAATATGTTTTGCCAGGATTCACAGTGTGAGCTCTGGATGAGCATTAATATTTTATGTACAGAGTGGGTCCAGATATTTTCATGTCTCCTTTTCAGGATTGTCTAAATACTCTTTCAACAAAGAGTTAATGTGCATGTCTGGCATCACATATTTTATTCCTATTTTTTTCTCTGATGTTAATTTAGAAAAATATTATCTAATGATTTTCCTGTGATTTTCAATTATCACATGGTGCTAAGGATGCTGGTATTTATATTGGGGTCAAGGAGGATATACTTTGACTATTCTCCCCTAAATATGAAACAAACCATATGTGGACTGTGTAATCTCTTATCAGAAACAAAAAGGAAAGATTTAGTGAATAGGTGGACATATTAACATTTTGAAAACACAAGCTTCTATGTCAGAGATTGTTTTTAAATCTCAGTCCATATTCTCATCACTGTTAACATATTCCTTTGCAGGGATTGAGAGGTAAAACAAAATTTTCAAACAAACGACACTTTAGACTACCAGGGCAAAACAACAAGCAAGTTTTAAATTAATATGCCATTAGCACTAGAGATGCCTGATTTATTCTGATTTGCAAGGTTGTCTGAAAATATATTTACTCATTACCAAGACTGTGTAATGAAACTGTTTCTCCTCATCTTTTATTAATTCTTTGAGAACTTCATACAATGGATTTTGACTGTACTCATCCCTTTCCTGCAACTCTTTCCAAGTCCACCCCATTTTCTATCCATCCACATTTCCATCTGATGTGAGGACTGGAGTCCAAATTGTGAGGATCCACATAAAAGCTGAGCAAACATGGTAGATCCTGCAATCCCAGCAATTGGGAAACAGAGACTAGATCCCTAGGACAAGCTCACAGCTAAAATAGCCTGAACTAGACAGTTCTGGTTCCCTGAGAAACCCACCTTCAATAAGTAGAAACCTCTGAAAGAATTCACCTGACACCAGGCTTGGGGTCTACATAGGCACATATGAACACAAGCATGTCTGAACATACACACACACACACACACACACACACACACACACACACACACATGAATGCACACACATACACCCTTACTCCAAAAGAAATGCATGAGAATTACTATTTTTCTATTTAAATGTATTTAGTCTAAATATTTTCTGTATTTTGTTAATGAAGTAGATAAATTGTTATATGTTTATTATACAATCATAAAGTAACAGTTTAAACAAAATTCTTACAATTTCTCTAAAAATCAAGAAATTCTTATTTTGTGTTTCTCTACATTATAAATAAATTAATGTTTTGAAATACTTAAAACTGATGACTAAGCTGTATTCTGAAAAGTGTATTTTATATTAAGCTACATAATTTGACTTCAGATCAGATCCAATGTGTAGAATAACAAGAAAAAAGACCTGTGTGGATCTGTAATTTGTGGTATCCTTCCCTGCCTAATGCATGCACACAAATGGAAACTCCCTTGTATCTGTTAAAGCAAACCTAACTGAATTGACCAAATTAACTAAAAATTGATAACACTGAACAAAGAAGAATTTAAGAACTATGCTAGGGTGTTATAAAGACACATGCTTGAATGTAAAGGCTTCTTTCTGATATGTATAATATGAAACTGTAAGAAGTGGTCCAAAAGGTTCCACCCAAGAGATTTAACAGAACAGCCTCAGAAATCATGATGCTTTTCCCAAGTAGGATGAGTGACTGCAATTACAAAGGGATATCTTATACACCCCTCTCTGAAAAAAAAATGCCTACCTAGTTGGTATCCCATAATAAAAATCCAATACTATAAACAGATACTAGTAATGATGATATTCCTGAAAAAAATAAGAGCACAAGATAATAGGACTTGCATTTTAGATCACACATTGAAATATGATCATTTGTTATTATGTCCTATTTTCCTTCAAACACTTTTTTTAAGAGAAGTCTTTTTATTTTATTTTATTTATTTATTTATGTGTATGAATGTACTGTCTACATGTAGGTCTGTGCCCCCGTGTCATGTAATGCCGCGGAGGTCAGAAGAGGGTGTCGGATTCCCCTGGAACTGGAGTTCTCCTGGAATTGGAGTTTCAGACGGTTCTTGGCCACCGTGTGGGTGCTGGGGATTGAACCCGGGTCCTCTGTAAGAGCGGTCGGCACTCTTAACCGCTAGGCCATCTCTCCAGCCCTCTTTTTTATGGTTCTAGATCAATGGAATCACTTTGTTTCTGCTCATTTATTTAATAAATTGTATTGTATTCTTTACAGTCATACCAGGTTCTCTGACAAACCATTGTAACTCTGCTTTGAGATGTTCACATCCAGATGGTCAGATATTAGTGTAAGGAACATTTCAAGCACTATATGCAGTGCCATGGGAGTTTATTCTACTTGAACACATCAAGTTGTTGTCAAAGCTAAAGTGCCCTGTGACCTAAACCTTGTGGGAGAAGACAGCCTTTGAAGAATCAAAAAACACAAAGAAAACCCTAGAGAAAGAGAATAAAGAGGAAAAATTGCAGAAGCTTCCCTTGAGTGACAAGAACTGGAAGTAAAATTGGTGCATACTGAGCCCAGCTATTGGCAGTTACGTACCCTCCAAAAGTAGTCCTGTGGAGCTACAGATAAGAGCTGGTTACCTAGGGACAATTTACTTAGCAAACTGATTCCTCAGCTGACTCAAAAAATTGAGGATAATCATAGCAACTTTCTCCATGTAAATTGGTTTAAACATTTAGCACACAATGATTGACATACTGAGTGTTCAAAAAGCAATGGGATTTCTTCCCTTTGTCTTTCATATTTTACTTTTCTACACTCTTTTTTTCTGAAGGTACTACTAAAGATTTAAATGTAAGTATAAGAAGGAGTCCTACGTAATATTGTTACCTGTTCAATGGAAATTTAAGAGTATAAGCAATTTTCCTAGAGATTCAGCCCTCTATATAAAAGTAGTATCATTTTTTTTCATGCTGCAATGCTTTATGGGTAGATGCTGTAGGTTTATATTAGTTACCCAAAAGAAATGTAAAACTTATAGGTTCCTTAGCATTACAAAAATCAAATCATGGATTGAATGTATGAGTATAAGTAATGATATAAAAGTACTTTGTATGTTGTTTGCTTCTCCAGATGATATTGGAGTATCCCATTCAACAGTGTTGTGTACTGTACCCCTTTGCATCAGTTACTTTTGTAACTACAACCAAATAACTGATTAAACCAAAGTAAAGGAAAAACTATGTTTTTCATCTCAGTTTTTTCAGAGGTTTGAATCCATACCCTTGTGGACTTGAACAGAACTCCATGGGAGTGGTGCTTGAGGAATTTCTTCCATTGGGTTGACCTGCACATGGGGTATTCTCTTGATTGTTGAGAATATCCCACTATGGGCAGCTCCTCTCCTAGATATGTGGTCCTGTGTTGTACAAGAAAGCAGGCTGGGCACAGAGCAAAGGAGCAAGCAGGTAACCATCATCATCAATAGTCTGTGCTTTAGGTCCTGCCTTAGGTTTCTGCCTCAGGTTTCAAGCCCTGACTTCCCTCAAAGATGAAATAAACCCTTTGTCCCCTCAAGTTGCTTTTGGCCAGAGTGGTTTACAGACAGTAACTAACAGACAGAGCCTGTGTGTGATTCACATTCTGGACTAGGAAGCAGAGAGTAAAACTGAGTTATTCAGGAATAATATGTGGCAATGATCCAGTCCCAAAGAACACTACTCCTCACAAAATAGCATCACCAGTTCAAGACCAAACAAAACATTCCAATTCCACCATGTGAGGAATATTTTGGTTTTCGATCATAAAATTCTTGTAAAAATATTACAAATACTAATAAAAGTATTTCAAGGTGAGAAACTACGTACAGTATGACTATTTCTGAGATATTAATATCACTAATACTATTTCCCCTCTTTTTGGTCCTCATTTTATTTTATTTTTTTTAAGTTTTTTTTAAATTTTTTTTTATTTTTATTAATTTTATTTATTTCTGTATGTGTATAAATGTACTGTCTGTATGCAGGTCTGTGCACCCGTGTCGTGCAATGCCGCGGAGGTCAGAAGAGGGTCTCGGATTCCCCTGGAACTGGAGTTCTCCTGGAATTGGAGTCTCAGACGGTTCTTGGCCGCCATGTGGGTGCTGGGGATCAAACCCGGGTCCTCTGTAAGAGCGGTCGGTGCTCTTAACCGCTAGGCCATTTCTCCAGCCCTTGGTCCTCATTTTAAAATGAACTTGTACTCTGGCTTTCTTTTAATTGATAATGCCACTGGTAATAGCTTTGATTGAATTATGAGATGATTAACAGTTATTCTAGGGCCTGAAGAGATGGGTCAGCACATAAAACCATTGGCTGCTATTGCAGATGACCTAGATTTGGTTCTCAGTACCCATAGGAGCAACTGAGAACAAAATATTTAGAGGATCCAACTCCCTCTACTGGCCTCCATGTGCATTCATTCATTACACAGATGCAGGCAAATAATAATGCACATAAAAATAAAATACATAAATAATTTTAAAAAATTAAAAAATAATTATCATTCTGTGCACTTTTATTATATCTCTGAAGGGACTTGTTCCATTCTAATTCCTTCTGGGTACAAACCTGTAGATAACAATTCTACCTGGTTACAGTCCTTTGTAAAATGGTATTAGGCGCTTGTTATTTTTTATCTGGAAGTTCAGACTATAGAGAAATGACATGAAAGAAAAGATAGAATTTGATTAAGAATCAGGAAATCTTAGGAGATTGGTGATCCATGCCTTTAATCTAAGCACTCTGGAGGCAGAGACAGACAGATCTCTGTGAGATCTAGGCCAGTCTGCTCAACGTAGTAAGTTCCAGGCCAGCTAGGGCTATGAGGAATCTCTGTCTCAAAATGAACAAACAAACAAATAGGAATAAGAAAATGAAAGATTAAGAGACACGAGATGATAAATGATGAAGAGAAATTCTAAAAATAGAAACAAAAAAAGTAAAAATAAACTCGTATACAAAATCAAGACCACCCAGAAGTTAGGATGTAAATTTGACTAGGAATAAAACAGTTTCATTATACCCACCAACTATTTGTATTTTAAGATATTCCATTGTGAAGCACAGGCAGGACTTTAACTTGTATGTAACCAACACTGGCTTGAAATTCATAATGTTATTGAAAAAATATTAAATGGAAAAGATCTAGATCACACATTTATATCCAGTTATAATAAATATTAAATTATAAAGATAAAACAGAAACATTTTCACCCATACAAGAGTATGAAAAATTTTCATAGTGAAGAAACCTGAAAATCACAACCTCAAGGTCACTGTAAATAATTATAAATCGCACAGATAGTAGATATCATTGATAGGCTGTGTTAAAAAGAGCCTGCTCAGTATGTGATCTTTTGCTAAAGCAAAATCCTAATCCTGTTGTTAGAAAGAAAATCATAAGATTGTAAAAGAACAACATCTTACAGCCTGCAGGCCCCTAAAGCTTTCAACACAGGAAAACAAAGAAAATCTGAGAAACTCATGCAATGATGATTTTCAGGAAAAAAAGGAAGGATATTAGATAAATTAAGGAACTTCGAATTGATAATGTATACATAAATTATGGTTAATAAGAATGTATAAATATTGACTGGTTCATTGAAAGAAATATATCACACTAAAATAATTTCATGGCAGCACAAAATGATTAAGTGGGAATAACAACTTGTGGTCATGAGATGCATATCGATTTATAGGAGTGTTGGGGGTAATTTAAATGTGAATGAATTCTACAAATTACCAGAGTTATATTTGGGGACAGGTGTATCTATTGAATATAAAAAAATTGCAGGGCATGGTGGCATATGCCTTTAATCCTAGCACTTGTGAGGCAGAGGCAGGCGGATCTTTGTGAGTTCAAGGCCAGCCTGATCTACAGAGTGAGTTCCAGGACAGCTGGAACTACAGGGAGATCCTGTCTCAAAAAGACAACAACAACAAAAAAGTCAAGCCTGGCGTGGTGGCACATGACCTTAATCCCTTCACGTGGGAGTCAGAGTCAGGCAGGTCTCTGTAAGTTCAAGGCCAGCCTTATCTACATAGCCAGTTCCAGGCCAGCTGGGACTAAAGAAGACCATGTCTCAATAAGACCAAAAGAAAAATTTACTCAATGGAAGAGTATTATTGTGCCAAATGGACCCTAATTTGATATATTTGGTTGAAATTTATAACTTCAAAAAATAAAGATAGCACTACACAAAATGCTGGAAAGAAATGGTCTCTGGAGTTTTACTACAGACCACACTGCACTTTTACGTATCAGGAAGATGTACTGCAATAGTGGCAGCCTGGTACATGTGCAACCAGAAAAATTTCCAATTGGATCTATGGCCTACTCCCTGGGAAGGGGCGGGGTGGAGAGAAAGGGGGAGGAAGAGGCAGGATGCACAGCCGGCACTGCAGGCTTGGCGCCCTCTAGTGTCAGGAGACTCTATAGGCCACATTAGAAAGCAATTTGAGCTATAATGCCCCTACTAAGATACCATCCAAGCATATGTGTTTGTGCCCATAGTGTACCTTGTTATAATCCTTAATATTTGTTTGTATTTGTGTTTTATTACTAGAATTCAAAGGAGACTTCTAAAGGAGCCACCAGTCCCTTGAAAACAGAACTTTAACAAACCCAAGTGTTTGATGTGTCACCTCAGAGAAAAAAATGGATCTTCCTCTCTCTCACTCTCTCACCCTCCCTTCCAAAGCCAAGGACTGTTGCAAATGAGGTTGGTGCATCAACTTGTAAGGGCCAAGGAAGGGGGTGGTGGTGAATTATGAGATCACGGCAAAAACGAACTGGACTTTTATTTGATCAGCATTTTTGTATAAACAAATCTCTTCAACTGGACTTTGGGACCCTGGGTTGTACAGGAACTGGACTCAGATATTTCCTAATTGGGTTACATGGACACTCCTTAAGTTAATTACCTATGTTGACTAAATGGTCAAATAAAATATTAAGAAAGCTAAAAAAAAAAAAAAAAGAAAAGTTTGTTCATAAGAAAAAAAAAAACAGATAAAAATAAATAAATAAATAAATATTCCTCAAAACAGAACAAAACAAATTACCAGATAAATTAATAAAGCACAAAGTAGAGCAACCTCATATGAGTAACATAGCTGTGTGTGTAATATTTGCTTGGCTTCTGGAAACCTTCATTCTATTTTAAGTAAAAGTCCAATATGTCCTTTGATTTACAATATTTTCTTTGCTAACCTTGCCTTTATTAATTCTTTCTCTAATCTTTGAGACATAAATCTTCAATCCAAAAGTTTCTTTCTCTAGGAGCTTTAAAATGTAATCCTGAAAGTATACAGAATGCTATTCCAGACTCTGCAGGCAGCTAGGAGCTTACTTTGGATTCCAACAATGTCCTGAATGATCAGCTCACTGTGCATCACTTGACCTTTTGTTTCTGTCAAGTTGGTATCAATCTTTCTTTAAACAAAAGTCTTCCTCGCTTGGTTACTAGATACGGTGCATTTATACAGAATAAAAGCTGTATATCAATTGTTGACAAAATGTTGAACTTAAAACATTCATATTCTAGACTTGTATACAGTTATAATAAATATTAAGCTATAAAAATCAAATTCTCTTCTGCTAATTTCTGGAGCATATACGATGTATTGTTACTACATTCATCTCCATCTCCATGGCACACTTTTTTCCTCCCAGAGAATCTCCCTTTTAATTTCATAGTTTTGATCCACCGTGTTTAGTTTATTTAGCTTAAGGTACTGCTTTCCTAAGGGATAAGTAAGCATGGGCTGGGGACTGTTTGCTGGAGCACAGCAAATCATCAATGGCTACACAAAGGACAAAGATTCTCCCCACATCCTACCTCACCTAAACCAAACTTTACTCTCTGGAAAGAATGGGATCTTGGGTGCACATTCTCTGTCTATGAAAGACTGCTGAAGAGACTCATCTTTTGCAAGCCTTGTGAGGGCATGCATAGCTTCTGTGTGTTCATGATTGCAATAACAAGATGGTCCTGCTTCACAGCACTCCTCCCCATCCTCCAATTCATTGACTCTTTCCAACCCTTCTTCACTGATGTTCCCTGTGCATTGAAAGGGATGACAGAGAAGTTCTTTTTACATCTAAGCACCCGAAAGTCACTTATTCTATGCACAATGATCTAAATCTGTAGATTAACCTTCACCTACTGCAAAATGGAGCATCTCTATATAAGGTTGAGACAGAACAATTCTATGGGTATAACCATAAATATTTAGAAGGCAGTTTGTTTGACACCTTGTCCATTTAGCAAAACAAAAGCAATAGGCTTACCCCCTAGGGTCTCTGACTTCCCTAACCATAAGGTTTTGACTTGGCTCACATTACCAGGGGCTTTTCTCTCCCATGCAACAGTCCTCACACCCAGTTTGATTACCTCCAAAACAGTTATGTCACTACTTCACAAATAAACATGCCCAGGATACTGACATTGCAGAATCTACCATATATAGCTAGGTATGGTCACTGATGACTTTTCCTCCTCAGTACCCTACATAGCACCTTCTAAAACTACGAGTTTTACTTAATATTGTCAACAAAATGTTATTATTTATAATGGAAACAAGCTCACTGAGCCATGTGACATTCTGACCTGGGCACCTGAGTTTGATCCTTCACATTAGTGTCACTAATTACCAAATCAAATGATGATACTTATTCACATCTTCATTAAAAATCATGAAAATTGAGAAGAATGCTTGACACTGTATATAAGAAGTTTGAGGACTTCAGCTCAAAGAGACAGGTGGTTTGATAAGTTAAGGATGCAGCCCAGCTTTTGTAGCTCCCCAATTGGAATGATTCTGAATAAAAGTATGGGTGATGTCCGGCTTGGTAGGACAGTTTCTGAGGTTTCCTCCAGCGTCCTTCCGCCTGCTCAATTTGTCCCGATTCTCCTAACCATTATTGCTAGCCTTAAAGGCTCCTCAGCTGAGGAAGTCTTTCATGAGCATAACTCTGCCTGCCACAAAAATACTAAGGAAAAGTTGGCCTTGCCTTGTGTCCCCAATTTTGAAGGCTGTGAGGCAACTGAGCCCCCCCTTCCGCCTACCCCAGTGGCCCGCTCACCCCCACCCAACCCCCCTGCTAAGGCCTATTGCTTATCTATCCCTGGACACAGATTAGCAGCGCTCCCCCTTCTGCCCTTCCTGCTCCCAAACTTCCACACTCTAACAATCCCTTTTTGCATACCAACCCCACCCTGCATGCCTTCCCAGTCAATGTAGGGCCTAATGCCGCTATTCAACCTTAGATCCCCACCCAGCCACCACCTCTCTTACTCAGAGTGTTATGATGGCCATCACCCTAAGCTCCATTGTGGACCAATGGGCTTCTGCCCTGCAAACTCAAAACCTCATCAACTCCCGTTTCCACACCACTCTCCTCAATTTACAACAGCAGATTGACCTTTTGGTGAGGAAATCCAAACGCTACACACTATGGTTCGGATGCCCTGCGACCCTAGACTCTCCTCCTTTTGCCTAACCCCTTTTCCGGTCACCAATATCTCTTTGTGTCGTCAGGAGTTTGCCAATGACATTAGGGGCCCTTGTTCCCAACAGTTCATGAATTACACCTTGACCCTTGGCTCCCGAATTATCTCCCTTAACTGTACATGCCCCAAGGTCATAGCCTTTGATACTAGCTTTCTTTCACAGGTGTGGTCTAAGCTAAAGTCCATTTTTGATCCTGCTACATGTCCTCACCTGGGGCATCCTCTGCCTCCTGGCCCTAGTCTGCCTTTTTCTCTTCAGGTGTCTGTTTTGCTTTGCTCGCAGCCAGTGCCAGGTCAACAAAACAACGCCCACCCCAGGTCCTCTCATCAATGGTCAACAGGGATTCTGCATGCACCCTTCCTGATGAGGTGATTCGCATCTGGCTCTCATCCATCCACAATTTAAGGGGATTAGCTTGTCTCTCCCCTCCGAGGTTCTGCTCCTGGCCCCTTCCCTCAGTGGCTGGTCAGTCAAAGAGGCGTAAGACTCTGCAAAACCAGGGCAACCTAAGACAGACACAATCAAATGTCGGTATGCCAGAGGTGGGATCAACAAGGTTCAGGCATAGCACCCGAGCTCCCACTGGACTGCTCCTCACGCAAAATTAAATACAAAGTGTGGGAATGTAGTAGCCAGTATGCTGAGAATCTAGCATGTGCAGAGCTTGTCCCTCATCAACCTAACCTGCCCTAGGCAGGAAAGACCATACAAGCAGCCAAGTTGCAGACCTGGGCCAATCACAAGTGGGAATGGGAACAGTACATAACCCCTAACCCTGCCCCCAATAAACAAGTCCGATACAGCTTCCCCTCTGCCTTCTGTCTGCGTTCACCTGACTCCCAGGGTCTGTATCTTGACTCTGTGCCTCTCACCCCCATTCCTTCACAGTCAGATCCTGAAATTCCCCAGCAGGCCTGGGGGATTGTCTACACACAACTACATAGTTTAGGCAGGAGGAAAGGAGCTTATAGATGAATTTCAGGTTAATTTCTTTATTTCCTATAACTAAACTGTGTGGTGTCTTTAGCAATCAGGACATTCCGCCCATTTCTAGTGACTCATCCCAGAGAAAAAGCAATAAATCCTATGGCTGTGGAAGCTTCTGAAGCATCTTAACCCATATAGAAATGCTGAAGTTTTTTCAAATTTAATCTAATCCTAAGAATAACCTCAAAGAGATATTCTAGTGAATAAAAAAATATTTAACAAGCACATCTACAGATGTACAATACTGAGTAATGAAAGTTAGAAAAATAATAGTGACTTTAAAATTTTCATAATATAATTTAACATTTTCATAATATACTAGATCAAATAAACAAAAATAAAATATTGCATACATATTGAAAAGGACTGGGAGAAATGCCAGATATTCTTCTGCAGTTGGAAGAAAATATTGTGGAACATTTTACTCCATGAGGGTGTAGATTATTTTTTATTGTTTTTGGTCTTATGTAGAGGAAAGAAATATTGTAATTGTCAAATATATCAGAATAGAGGAGTATTGACATATGCAGAAAGTAAAGAATACCTCATTAACAATTGGAAAATGGACTGGTAAGATGTTCAGTAGATATAAAAGTTCAGTAGATAAAAAAGCTTAAGTTTGACACTCAGGGGCCATATGGTGTGAGGAGAGAACAATCTCCTACAAGTTGTCCTCTGATCTCCACATGTGCATAATGCAAATCTCATCTGCACATGCATGGACACACATACACACACACACACACACACACACACACACCCAGAGACTAAGTAAATGTAAATCAAAATTGAGGAATGTGGGTCCTGGGACAGGACTCCTATATTAAACTCCAACCACCCATGGGCTCAGGGATCATTGTCGAAAAGGGGGCAGAAAGACTGAAAGAGCCAGGGAGGGTGGTGTATGACCATGTAAAATAGAGACTTACTGGTTTCTGGGACCTTGCTTATAGGAACCAACAGCAATTGTGTCAGCATGCATAAGACCCATGCAAACTCAAGCCGACAAAAACTAAGGAAAGAATTATGAAAATGGACAGCAGGCACCACCATTATGAGCTAAATTTGAAAAAAAAAAAACAAAAACCCAAACTCTGGAAAGACTCAGAAAAAGATGCAAGACACATATGGCAGAATACAGGAACTCGGGTGAGGTGGCGGGGTGGGGGTGGAATGGAAAGTGACTCTAAATTCGATTGAGAAATGATGTATGATGTATGGAAATAGTTTAATAATAATAATACATTTTTTAAAAAAAGAACAAAAAGAGGGGCTGGAGAGATGGCCTAGCGGTTGGGAGCGCAGACCGCTCTTGCAGAGGACCCGGGTTCGATCCCCAGTACCCACATGGCGGCCGAGAGCCATCTGAAACTCCAATTCCAGGAGAACTCCAGTTCCAGGGGAATCCGAGACCCTCTTCTGACCTCCGCTGCATTGCACGACACAGGTGCACAAACCTGCATGCAGACAGTACATTGATACACATACCGAAAATAAATTAAAAAAAAAAAAGAATAAAAAGAATGATAATAGTTGATTATTGCTGGGTGAGGGAGAGCTGATCTCTTTTTCTTTTTTTTTTTTTAAGTGAGGGAATCTAGTTGGGCTATACACCCGTGGATGAGCTTGTATTGAGAGACATCTACAGATGTCAATTAACTTGATATGATAGGTATCAAAATAAATGACAGAATGAATAAAATCCTGCATGGAGAGCTATAGTGGTATACGGATGGGGGAGAGGCATAAAGATGACTGTGGTGGTTTGAATAAGAATGTTCATCTTAGGTTTCAAGTATTAGTACATTTTGTCCCCAGTTGGTGGCACTGTTTTGGGAGATTTTAGAAGGTGTGGCTGTGCTGGGGGAAGTACATCACTGGGGACGGGCTTAGCAACAAGATTTGCAGGCTCTGGTGTCTCTCTCTCTGTTTCCTGTGCTCACTGAAAGATGTGAACCTCCACTTTCTGCTCCAGCTCTTGCCACCATGCTTCTCACCACAATGGACTTTAATTCCCTGGAACCGTCAATTGTCATCTCAAATAAACTCTTCCTTTTATAACTTCCCTTGGTCATGGTGGTTTTATCAGAGCAACAGAAAAGTGACTAATACAGTTTTTGGTACCAGAAAGTGGGCTTTTGGCTGTGAAGAACCTGACCATGTGGGTGTTTAAAGAAATGTGGAAGACTTTGGAACTTTGGGCTAGAAAAGCTGTTGACTACTGTAAGCACAGCTTAATGGGCCATTCTAGTAGAAGCTTGGAAGAAAGCAGCAACTGGGATTTTTGTCACAGAGTCTGGCTAGAGTTTGCCCACAGCCCAGATGCTTGTTTGAGGCTAAGTTGAAAAGCAATGGACTAATATTGTTGGTGGAAGATATTTCAAGACAGCCTAACATAGAAATGGTGGTGTGGCTATTAATGGTGAATATTATACAGCTCTACAATGAAAAAGAGCAAATGGGCTAGAAAGAAATGCAGATTGTACAGTTTGGATTGGAAAAGTGCAAGACAGAGATTAATGTTGGAGACAAGGCATGTGAAGGAGAGGCTTCCTTTGATAAGGAGATTAAAGAGATAAAGGAGAGGCCTCAAGATTTACAAGTAAACAATGGGAAGAGTATCTTCAGGGTAAGACCACACCCAGCTAAGCCTCCAACTTTTGAAAGGAAAATACTTAAAGGGCAGAGAAAAGTTGTGAATGTGGTTGAAGTAGGCCAGAGTCCATCACAAACTTGCAGCCAGCCTCTGCAGTTTCATTCATGTGGTGCTGGCTTTTGAGGCATGAAGGATGGAAGAGTAAAGGGGTCATCAGTACTTTGCTTCTGCTTCAGAGAGCCTCCGAGTCACTTCAACTCACCAAGGCAGATCTGGCTATAGCTGCAGCCATGTGCCAGATTTGCCAACAGCAGAGACCAACATTGACCCCCTGATATGGCACTATTCTCCAGGGTGAACAACACGGTGTCAGGTTGACTACATTGGACCACTTCCATCATGGATGGAGCAGTGTTTTGTCTGTACATGAATAGTTATTGATTCTGGTTATGGATTTGCCTTTCCTGCATGTAATGCTTCTGCCAAAACTACCATCCAGGGACTTACAGAATGCCTTATCCACCATCATGATATCCCTCACAGCATTGCTTCTGACCAGGGAACTCATTTCACAGCCAAAGAAGTGCGACAGTGGGCCCATGGTCATGGTATCCACCGGTCTTACCATGTTCCCCACCTCCCAGAAGCAGCTGGCTTGATAGAACAATGGAATGGCCTCTTGAAGACATAGTTACAGTGCCAATTAGGTAGCAATACCCTGGAGGGCTGGGGCAAGGTTCTCCAGCAGGCAGTATATGCTTTGAATCAGCACCCATTATATGATACTGTTTCTCCTATAGCCAGAATTCATGGGTCCAGGAACCAAGTGATAGAAGTGGGAGTGATTCCACTCACTATAACCCCTGGTGATCCAGCAGGAAAATTTTTGCTTCCTGTAACCATGCCCTTGCATTCTGCTGGTCTAGAAGTTTGGGTTGCAAAGGGGGGAATGTTTTTGCCAGAAGACAAAACAAACGTTCCATTGAAGTGGAAGCTAAGACTTCCCCCTGGCCACTTTGGACTTCTACTGCCCTTAAGCTAACAGGCTAAGGAAGGAATAACAGTAGGAGGAGGAGTGATTGATCCAGACTACCAGGGGAAAATTGGACTTTTTCTCCACAATGGGGACAAGGGAGATTTTGTCTGTAGGGCAGGAGATGCTGTAGGTTGCCTTCTGGTGCTACCATGTCCTATTATTAAGGTCAATGGGAAACTCCAACAACCCAAACCAGACAGGACAATAAATGGCCCAGACACTTCAGGGATGAAGGTATGGGTCACTCCTCCAGGGAAAGAGCCAAGACCTGCAGAGGTGCTTGCTAATGGTGGAGGAAATACAGAATGGGTAGTAGAAGGTAGTTGTAAATATCACTGAAGCCACCGACCAGTTGCAGAAATGGTATTTTAATAGATTATTCAACTTTGTACCTTTTGGTCTAACGAATGGATTATTATATATATATTGATATAGTATATATATATACACACACACACTTATTATTACACACACTATATTAAGCAGATACTTGTGTTGTTGTTCCTTTTGAATGTTACAACTGAGAATAACGTGTTAAGATGTGTCATAGATTGGTCATTACAATACTGAAGGACTAAGTATTCTTCGAGATAATTACCACTACTCTAAGATTTTAAATAATGTTTTTAAGAAGGGAAATAATACTACAGATTGGATATTAACCAATGCACTCATATGTGGGTGTTACTTCTCTCCGGCAGCCAGTATAAAAGGCATGGCAGAGGGAACAGGTCCTTTTCTTGTGGCTTGCCTTCCTCTCTCATTGTGTTAGTTGTCTTGCTTGCTGTGATCAAACTCTTAGTGGATCCCAGTGTGCGGACTGAGATGGCCAGATCTCTGAATCCATCAGGCCGCTCAGCACTGGATGCGACTTAAGAGAATCCAGCTCGTGGACTGAGTAACTTCTGGATCCTCAGGCCTTCTCCTGGCGCATAGCTTACTTTTGGACTCCCTTGGACCCCTGAGCCCATGAGCAATCAACTAATTTGTTGTGTGTGTTTATATATACTATTATATATATACTATATATATCTAATTATATTTCTACTGCTTCGTATTTCTTAGAGAGCCCTGACTATTGCTAAAGTTTACTTATAATTACACAACAAATTCAATAGAAGAATTAAAAAATAAAAGAAAAATGGAAGCTAAAGAGAAATGGCAATTACCACACACATACACTACACACATAACACACACCACACGGCAATAGATAACCTGCCATCATACAATATGTAAGTCAGGTCCAGAAGTGGGATATGACAATCGTACGGTTAATCATGAAGGATCTATCAGTTCCTTTTTCTTCCACTATTCTTGCTGCTTTGAGCCATTATCACTGTGTAGCACAGGCTGTCCTGAAACATAAACAACAGCTGCCTCATATTCCCAAGTGCTAGGATCATAGCAACACATCACCACCCATCTGTACCTTCACGACTAATGATAACATGCCACAAGTAATTCATGTTTACACATGTACACCTGTTCGTATAATGTACATACAAAATTTTGAAGTAGTAATGGCAAGCTTTTGATATTGTGTATACCTCATGAGGTTACTTGTTTATAAGAAGATTAAAAGACAATCTGTAAATTTCACTCAGGCTGACAGTGTTGGAACTAAGTGAATCAAATTTCAACAATACTTTTATTTATTTTTTTAAATTTATTTTATTTTGTTGGGTCTGGAATGTAACTGTCTGCATGTAGATTGGTGCACCCATGTGTGCAGTGCCACAGAGGTCAAAGAGGGTATCAGATTCCTGGAACTGGAGTCTAAAGATGGTTTCTCTAGACACGATAGTGGTGCTGTGAGGTCAGAACCACAGGTTCCTCTGAAAAGCAGTCGCACACTCTTTAACAACTAGGTCCATTTCTCCAGCCCAAGCATTACTTTTATTTTTTTTTAGTAATTATTTTATTTATTTATGTGTAATAATGTACTGTCTTTGTGTAGGTCTGTGCCCGCCCGTGTCGTGCAGATGCCGCGGAGGTCAGAAAGGAAGGGTCTCGAATCCCCTGATATTTGAGATCTTCACTGGACATTGGATTCCGACGGTTCTCAGCCCGCCATGTGGGTGCTGGGGATCGAACCCAGGTCTCTGCAGAAGAGCGATGGCGAGTCTTAACGCATAGGGCCATCTCTCCAGCCCCGCAATAACTTGTTATTTATTTTAAAAATTGACAACAGGCCGGGTGAGTGGCGCATTGGCCTTTAATCCCAGCACTTGGGAGTCAGAGGCAGGGGATCTTGTGAGTTCAAGTCCGCGCTGGTCTACAAAGCCAAGCTCCAGGCCAGCTGGAACTTAAAGGGAGACCCTTGTCTCAAGAAAAAAAATAGAAACCACAAAATATAAAAAAGTTGAGACAGTCTGCTTTCATATAAGTTTTTCTAAGGTAATGCACTATTGCACTATCTTGTACATGTGTAGCATGAATATAGGTTTCGTTTCTCAGCCAATACAGGTCATATTCAGGTCAGAATATTTCAAAGCTGTGAGTACTAAAGAATAGTTTATTTTTAGACTAGAAATCAAAATATCATACAGAAATATCTTATGAGAGCACATTTCTAATTGAAAACTAAAATGCATTTTTAAGATTATGTAACACTTGGACAATGACTATGTATATGACTGAAAGAAATTTTAAGTGTCATTTCTCTCAATTATGTTTATCTAACTCTGAGGAAAAAATTAAATTAGATTTCCTTAATGTTAAAATATTTTATAGTTTTTGGAGTTATGATGCATCTTTTATTTCCTACTTCAGAGGTAGAAAACTGAACCTCTCAATGTTTATTATTCATATGTGTTACTAATTATTTTTTATTTCAGGAAGACATCCTCAACATATCCTTAGCTATGAGAGGGGGCAGATGTTTGCTCTTGCTTTTTAATTTTATAAAATTTCAATGACAAATTTTGTGGTGTCTCAAATCTTCATGAATTTAAAAATGTGGAGGGAACTTTACACACTTTTCTTATGTCTCTTAGCTAGACTCTAAGCACTCGTGTTTGGAATCTTGACAAAGAGAAGGCCCCATTTATCCTGGCAGCTAGAAAACAGGGGTAAAAAAGTTCATGCCTCAAAGAGAAATCTTTCCCTTTTCACTATTCAACAAACATTTTTTTTCTGCTTTATCTCCAAGCTTTTAGGTCTAATGTGTGCTCTTAGTGCCAGACCCATAAGAATATAGTTATATGCATCAACTCTCCCTGAAATAAACCATTTACAAGGTATTTGTGGCCAGGCACGGAGCATAGCCCAAGGAATTCCAATGCACAGACTATGCTATTACAAAATTACAGGTGTGCTGTGCAGATAAAAATTCAATCCCAAGAGCCTCTCTCTGAACTCCTGAAGAATTGAGTTGGTTTTTAATTTCATCATATTTTATATACTCAGTGTAGCTCTTATTAATGAAAAATATTTTATATGATTAAAATAACACACTTTCTATGATAATTATATTTTGCACATAAGAGAGACAAAGCACCCTTCGTTGTTTTTCCCCATTTCCAAGGACATCATTATCAGAGTGTCTTGATGAATAACAGACTTCCTTCTGTTCACAGATGGATGGACAGATTTACAGTGATATAGTTGCAGACTGACAATTGGTACTTCAGATGGGAAGTTGAGCTCAAAATGTTCACAGTGAAAATTACCAAAGTTAAAAGTGGGACCAATACTCGCATCTTTCCCTGTGTCTGGAACAAACAGACCCTGAAGATGGAACTTATTTATTTACGAATCCAAATTCTTCCAGGCCAGACATCTGCCCAGATAATGTTATTTTGTATGACTGCCAACAGAGAACATTGTTCACAGCCTACATTCCGTTTTAATCTAGGAGATAACTTTGCTGTCTACCCAGTTTCCAATCTATTTTTACCACCTTGTTCCTAAGTGTGAATGAGTATTAAGCACTGACTGGAACATTTCAAGAAATCTTCATAATGAAGAAATAGCTAAATTTAGCAGAAAACATTAGTTGGAGGACACAAAAGAAAAGAAAATGTAAAAAGTTCAGCATGGTTTAACTAATATATTCAGAGATTATCAGAAATGTGCACTACGTTTTTGAAGTTAGAATGTACTGTAGGAAAGGATTAAAGACAAATTATATGAATGGTGTTGTGGTTGCTTTGTATTATATGACAGCAAAATTTTGAAAAATTAGAAGTGATGAATGAAATCTAGACTATTGCAAGGCAAGGAAGTCTACAGAAGGAACTAGAAAGAATAAAGAGATAAACAGTTAATATCCAGCATTCCTGAGCCTGACTCACTGTTTTTTTTTTTTTAATGAAAGTAAACTGTATTTCAGATGTATTGAACATGTATTTGCATTTGTTACATAAACATTTACATGATTTATCTTAAATATATATTCTCCTAGGACAACAGAAGCATCATTAAAACTGATCATATCACCCACAAATTTCTAACAAATCAATTGAAGTAATTTTTATAATTTTTTATGTGTATGAGTGTATTGTCTGCATGTAGGTAGATGCACACATGTCATGCAATGTTGCAGAGGTCAGAAGAGGGTGTTGTATTCCCCTGCAACTGGAGTTAAAGACGGTTCTTAACCACCATGTGGGTGCTGGGAATTGAACCAGGGTCCTCTGCAAGAGCAGTTGGCACTCTTAACCACTGAGCCATCTCTCCAGCCCCAATTTTTTTAATGCTTTTATTGACGATTTGTGTATTTCAGACATCATTTCTCAGTTCAGTTTAGACATATTCCCCTTTCCCTGCCCGCCACCCCACCCCAGATCATGCACTCTGCCATAACTGTCCTGCATCTTTCTCAGTCTTTTTTAATGTTTAGGAATTCACATTTTCCTCATTTAATTTTATGTTAATCTAAAATATGAATACATACCTTCCACCCAATACAGTAATTACAGAGTCTTAAAATAAGCGGTGGGAAGGTTACAGAGCCCGTTAATAGATTTATATTATAACGACATAGTTGCTTTCAGATGAAATGTTAAAAGTTAGAATAGGACCTCTTACAGAGGTCCCAGGTTCAATTCCCAGCACCCACATAGTGGCTAACAACCATCTGAATTCCAGTTCCAGGGGGTCAAACGCCCTCTTCTTACTTCTATGGGCACTGCATGATATGAGTACACTTATGCACATGGAGACCAAATACTCATACACATAAAATAAAAATAATAAATACATTTTAAAAAGTTAGAACAAATATAAAACCTATATGTAAATTTTTCATACAAAGTAATGCATGCTTTCTTGACTTTAACTCCCAGTACAGTGTGCCGCACATGAACACACATGGATGTTCAGCAAAGTTTACCACTGACAAATTTTAGAACACAATAGCTCATCTCCAATGATATCCCCCTAATTGTGGGAAGATCAAGTTTGAATTAGGGGCTAGTTCTCAGCTAGCCCCTAGTCCAAAGACCAGCAGTCTTTGGGCAGGTGTGAAAGCACAGCCAGACGTGAGGTGTTCCGCCACCCAGGCTGAGGACCTGAGTTGGAAGTACCTCCCGGGTTGGGTTATGAAATTAACCAACTGACCTCTGCACTGAGAGGTCAGTCCCCCACATTGACCACAGGTGGCCACTGTGCTCCCCTTCCCTTAAGGACTGCTCTGTACCTGCTCATAGAATGAGAAGCTTCCTACACCTAATGAGTCCTATTTTCATGCAGCTTTTATGTAGAGAATTCTTTCTCCATTAACCTTGAACACAAAGAGATTTTCCCACTTCTGCTTCCTTAGTGCTGAGATTAAAGGTGTGAACCACTATGGCTGGCTAGGCTGGAATTTTTAGAACTCTTGGTCTGGCAAAGGTCTTTGCGGCTATCACACCTACTATGAATTCATGTGTGCAACAGCTGTGTCATGTTCCGAGAAAGACTTTCACAATGCTCCTCTGTGTCTTCTGGCTCTTACATTCCTTTCATTCCCCTCTTCCACTATGTTCCTTGATCACTGGTGGTAGTGGCAGGGTTGATATAGATGTTCTCTCTATGATTGAGTATTGGGACTTCTCCCTTTGTTTCAGTCTTTCTGAATAATTAATATAATACAATAATCAAAACAAGATTTGTTGTAGATCTTATTTCAAGGTCTGATATGTTTCTGCTGTAAATCCTTCTGAGCCTAGGCTTCATTTAGTTGAGAGTCTTTCTATTACTATTTCAATTTCCTTATTTTTTATTTTTTAAAAAAATATTTTTATTTTATATGCCACGTGTAATGCCTATGTGTATGTAAGTGCAGGTATGTTATGCTGTGTCCACTAGAACAGAAGAGGATGCCAGATCCTGGGAACTGAAGTTACAGATAGCTGTTAGCCACAAAGCTGGTGCTGGGATTCAAACCCCAGGCTTCTTCAAGAACAGCCAGTGCTCTTATCCACTGTGTCATCCCTCCAGTCCTGCAATTTCCTTACTTGTTTTGGTTCTTCTGTTTAAGTTTCTGATTTCTTCTTTGTTTAACTTTTATGGTTTCATTGAATTTAGAAATGTGCCAATTTCTTTTAGTTTTCTATTTATTTTTTATTTGATCTTTTTAATAGTAAGTGATAGGTAATGAATACAAGCATCCTTCATGTAAAACCAATTTGCAAGCAGCTATGCCAAAATTTATATAGCCTGAGGCCCCCATTGTCCAGCTGGAGGGGCTTGTATGTACAATCATGTTGATCAAATAAGAGTCCAGTCTATATTTCTGTAGTTTCATAATTCACCCCAGTTGCAGCCCTTACAATCTACCACACCCCCTCTTCCACAGATTGTCTAGGCTTTAGAAAAGGGACACACATGGGCAAGAAGCAAAATAGTCTACTTTCTCTGGAGATGTCGTTTTGGACTCTGATCAGTTCAGGCTGTTTCCTTTCATGGGTTGGCAGTTTATCCAAGAATAACCTTTTACTCCTACTGATGAAGCACAAGCAATTAGATATGCAGGCATTTAAACAGTACTAATTATTATGGTAGGTTACTTTGGTATAGACACAGATGTTTGGATGGTATGCTAATCCATGAACTACAGCTTTTCTTTAAAAGAGGACAAGGTCTTACTGTGGCTTATAACATCTCCTAACCACTAGAGGACTTAAGATTATGGCATCAGTTGTGAATTATTCCTCCAAGGAGAGAGCTAATAGCCAATTAGATTTGGGATATACAGACATATGGCTGCCACTGCTGCACAGTATTTCCAGGCAGGTGAGGTGTAGCTGATGCTGACAGAGGGGTCTTGCTTGACACAAGGAGACCAATATTTGCTTTATTGCTTTAGTGGCCTTTAGTAACACTCTCTGGCATTCCAGAGACCAACTGTACACTTGCAAGTGTGGTCTCAATACATCTTTCCCATGCTTACACCAGGTATTTGACAGCAGGACCTAACCACCTCTCTTCTTGTAGATATCCCAGTTTGCTGGCAAAAAGCCCTTACCTTTTTGGGGACTTGGATCCCCTAGCCAACATCTCCTTGGGAGAATAATCTTTTTCTGATATCAGAGCTCTCCTCTATTAATATATTTTGCTTAATTACCCAGCTTAAAAAGATTTTAGTATTATATTTGGCTCTGAATAGAGAATTACCCTTTCACAGTTCCCGTGTCTATTGGTTTTTGGCACATTTCTAAATTCAATGAAACCATCAAAGTTAAAATAAGAAGAAATGAGAAACTTAAACAGAAGAACCAAAACAAGTAAGGAAATTTAAGGACCAGAGTGATGACACAGTGGGTAGGAGCACTGGCTATTCTTGCAGAAGCCTGGGATTTGAATCCTAGCACCTGCATGGTGGCTAACAGCTATCTGTAACTTCAGTTGCAAGGATCTGGCATCCTCTTCTGTTCTCAACAGACACAGCATGAAATACCTGCACCTACATACACATAGGCATTACACATTGGAATATAAAATAAAAATAAAATTTTAAAAATAAAAATAAGGAAATTGAAATAGTAATAGAAGGGCTCTCAACTAAATGAAGCCTAGGCCGAGAAAGATTTATAGCAGAAACATACCAGACCTTGAAATAAGATCTACAACAAATCTTGTTTTGATTATTGTATTATATTATAGTCTACAAAAGATGGAGATTGTTCCTTACTCCATTCAACTAACCAGTTTCCTTTAACAGGGGAATTGATATTTAAAGTCATTATCAAAAGAAGCATATTGTCCTTTTATATTTGTTTGTATTCTTAGTCCTATTTCATGTTTCATTTGTTTTCTTTCTGTAGTCTCCTGGATATGCTCATTCCTTTGTTCGGTTGTTTGTACTGCTTTGAATATTCTTTGTAGTGCTGGTTTGGTGTTCGTGATTTTTTCAGCCTATTTATATCATGGGAGACTTCTTCAATTACGATAGATAGTTTTTCTGGGTAATGTATTCATTTTGGGCATCTGTGATGATTTAGAACATAGAATATTTTGCCTCAGGCTCTTAAGGGTATTATATTCTGCACTTAATTGTCAGATGTAATTCTGATTTTTTTTTCTTTTGTCTTTCTGAGACAGGGTATCCCTGAAGCTCCAACTGTCCTGGAATTCACTATGTAGACCAGGCTGGCCTTGAACTCACAAAGATCTGCCTGCTTCTGCCTCTTAAGTGCTCAGATTAAAGGCCTGCACCACCATGTCTGGGGAATTTTCTTTTATGTAATTTGTTGTTTTCCTTTTAGAGATTTCAGTACCTTGTACTGTTATGTATATTTAGTGATTTTATTATGATATTCCATTGGAAGTTTCTGTTCTGGTCTTGTCTTCATGATGTTCTGTGTGCTTCTTGTATCTGTTTAGCTATTTATTTCCTTAATTTAGGTAATTTGTCATCTACAGACCTTTTGAAGGTATAATCAATGCTATTTCTTTCTGTGGTATCCAGCATTTCCTGTTCATTCCATTCCTGTGTTTTTAATTGTTTTCTATTACTTGCTTGAGCAGTCCAGTTCTTCAATTTTGTTATCCAGTCTTGATAGTCTGTTTTCCTTTTGATTTATTGGGATACTGAGGCTTTCTCCTTTCATTCATATTGGCTCACTGAATTTTTAATTCCATCTTCATTTCAGCTTCAGTATTCTTCAATAATTTTTTATCTCTTTCCTGAATTCACTTTTCTTATCCCGACTTATCTTTGCCATTTCATTCAGTCATATATTTACATTTTGTTGAGTTTCCGTGAGTTGATTTCTATCCTCTTTGAGTTCTTTGAATTATTGTGTGTTGTGTAAAATTCTTGAGTTCTATGATCGTGTTTAGAATTGTGCTTTTAAGTTTTGTGTTCTGGAGTTTCTCTGCGTAGTCCTTTTTGTAGAACACTTATATTGGATTGAACATATTATCTTATTTTTAAATATTATTTTAGTACTGTGAGCTTTGTCCATACAGACTTCTTTTGCTGGTGTGTGACTGATATGAAAATTTAGGCTGCCTTTATGGAAATATGATTCTGATTTTACTATTGATGTGCTTGTGGTTGCTTTCTGAAAAGGTATGAATAGTTGTTCTGTGCTTCAGGTTCTCACATTTGATTTCTTGTTGGAGGAATAGGATCATTCCAGGCTGGGTAAGAAGGAGCTCTCCAGAAGTATACAGGAGCATAGTTCCAATGCAAGATGATGAGAAACAGGTGAATGGCTTCTTACTAGCTAAGCAGGGTAGATGTATGCTCGGCAGCTGTGCTAAGGTGGCTGGTTCCAAATCAGGGCAAGGTTGCTGAGTGAGTGTGATCTGAATGACTTGCCAACTAGCTAGTTATTCTCTGTCAGTGCAATAGGGTCCAAGGTGGGATGACAGGGTCATGTGAACCTCTAGCTCCTATGACTTCTGCTTCCTGTTCTTTCATGTCTCATTTGTTCTACTATTCCCTTTTATTATATTTTTGTACTTGGCTTATAAGATAAAATGTCCCAATACAGCTCCTTCATACACATTTCACTTTTGTTAACTCTGAATGATTATTTTCCCATCCTTACCACTTCACTGCCTACTTGAACCTTTCTGCCCCCATTATTGTCTCTCTCTACCTTTACCTAGCCTATAATCTACTATCCTTCCTCCCTAAGATCATGCCCCAGCCACTGGTCTGTCACAGTAATTTCCCGACTTTTACAAGTTCTCGAGGCTGAAAAAAATAAAACACATGATTTGAAGCTTGAAACCATATTATGTGAGAAAACATGCCATATTTGTATTTGGGCATTTGGGTGACCACATTAAAGGTAGTCTTTTCCAACTGCATCTATTTACTTGAATTTTCATGATTCAATTTTTCTTTTTTGGTAAATAAAGTTTTATTATAACAGAGCACGCTGATTCACACAGTGGCTTTTCTACTACAGTGACAGAGTTAAATAGCTGTGACGGAGACTATAGATGCTAGAAAGCCATTTATGGAAAAGTAGGATAATCATTGCTGAACACAGTATGCCAGTGCTTCCACTGACATCAGAAAAAACATGGCACTCATCACTCAGTCATTAGTATAACACTGAATGCAATAAAACCCAAACATAATATTACAGAGATAGGGGGAAAATCCAGAAATGCTCCTAGTGATTAAGAGCTATGTTATATCATTTATTAATTGGACACATATATCAAGGACCAGGGAGCTATTATTGAATAAAAGAGAATTCAAATCACAGCAGTCTTGTGAAAAAGTCATGGAAAAATGAGAGGCTTAACATTTTTTTTCTTTATGTCCTAGTAATATTATATTAAATACACATACTTATGTATCACAGTTGATTATAAATTCATCAATTGATGGACATCTAGATAGATCTGTTTCTTAGCCATTATGAATAGAATGGAAATTGACAAATATCTGTAGATATTTCCTTTTGGTATATATCCAAGACTGACACAAATGGGCCATGTGATAATTCTGTTTCCAGGTTTCTTTTTTTAAACTTCCTGCAAGATTTCTAAAATGCTTGCACTAGTTTATACTCATTGTCACTAACATTGTCTGAAATTTTCCCATTCCAACTTAGCCATGTGTATTCCTGTTGATAGACATTCTGACTAGTATGAGGAGTAATCTTAGATTAGTTTTAATCTGAATTTTCCCTGATAGCAAAGGATGTTGACTAGTTTCTTAGGTAATTATTGGCCATTTTTATCTCTTCTTTAGAAAACTTTATTTTTAGATACATGGTCAATTTTTAAGTTCATTTTTATTGAGCACATTTCATACATTTCTTAATCAAATTTAGACTCATTCTACCATCCATGCCCACCCCTTAAGTACCCCTGCCCCCAACCAGAACTCATGGATTCTGTCATACATGTTAAGTCCTGTCTTGCATCTTTTTCTCAGTCTTTTATACCCTTTGCAATCCACAAGTTTTCTGTTTTGGTCAGTTCTTTGAATAGGATTTTCTCTCTCTTTTTTGTTCCCTTAATTTTATATTATTCCAAAATTTGCATATATATACACACACACACACACACACATATATACTCTACACATAAATCAAAATTACAAATTCTGAAAATAAACTATAGGTTAATTACAAAATACACATTTAGAGATTCACATTTTAACAGTAAAGTTGCATGCAGGTAAAAAGAAGTATAAATTTACATTCTTTTTTTTGTAGAATTTGAATACATATCTTCCATCCATATATGGTAATTAGAATGTGTGAATACAATGGTAAGACAATTTTACAGCTCATTAAGAGATTCACATTATAATAGCACGTTGCTTTCAGATACAATGAAATATAATAATAAAGTTGCTCAGTTTGCCTGCCAACTGGGGGCTTGGTGTTAGCATCCACAAATTATGGAAACCATTCATCTTTTTGTTTTTCTGGGACTGTATTACTTCACTTAGCATAATAGCTTCAAGTTCAGTCCATTTACCAGCAAAGTTCATGATGTCATCTTTCTTTACCACTGCATAGAACTCCATTGTGTAGATGTACCACATTTTTGTTATCCAGTCATCAATTGAGGCGCATATGGGTTGGTATCAGCTCTTTTCTATTGTGAAGAGAGCTGCAATAAACATAGATGCACATGTGTATTTGCAGTAGGATGCATCTTCTGGGTATATACCCAGGAGTGGTATGGCTGGGTCTGGTGGTAGGCTCATTATGAGTTTTATAAGAGTTCTCCACACTGCTTTCCACAGTGGTTGTACTGGTTTACATTCCTACCAGCAGTGGATAAGTGTTTCCCTTTCCCCACAACCTCTCTAGCATTTGATGTCTTTTATGTTCTTTATCTTGGCTAGTCTTATTGGAGTGAGATTATACCTTCATGTGGTTTTAATTTGAATTTTCTTAATTATTAATGGTGTTGAACCCTTTTAAAGATGCTTCTCTGGCATCTTTACTTCCTTACTGGTGAAGTCTCTGTTCTTCTCTTTACTCCGTCTTTTGAGTAGGTCATTTGTTTTCTTACTTCTTTGTTTTTTAAGTAGCTTACATATTCCGGATATTAATGTTCTGTCAGATGTATCAGTGGTGAAGGTTTCCTCCCATTCTGTGGGTTTTCTCTTCACTTCCTTGATTGTTTCTTTACCTGTACAAAAGCTTTTGAGTTCGATGAGGTCCCACTTCTCAGCTGTTGTCCTTATTTCCTGTGCCACTGCTATTTGATTTAGAAAATCTTTTCCTATGCCTATGTCTTGTAGATTGCTGCTGACTTTTTCTTCTATCACCTTCACATTTTCAGGTTTCAGGTTGAGATCTTTGATCCACTTGGAGTTTATTTTTGTATGGTGTGAGAGATAAGGGTTTAATTTTATTCTTATACAGATGGTGATCCAGTGTTGACAACACCATTTGCTGAAGATGCTATCTTTTCTCCATTGAGCTTTTTTAGCCCCTTTGTCAAATATGAGGTGGCTGAAGTTATATGAGATCAAGTTTGGATCTTAAATTTTCTTCCATTGGTCAATGGTTCTGTTTCTTTGCCAATACCAGGCTTTCATTATGACTATAGCCCTGTAATATAGCTTGAAGTCTGGTAATGTAATCCCCCCAGTATCACACTTTTCATGCAGGGTTGCTTAGGCTATTCAGGTTCTTTTGTTTTTCCATGTGAATTTAAGGCTTTTTGTTCCAAGTCTATGAAAAAACTCATGGGGATTTTGGTTGGGATTGCACTGAATCTGTATATTAATTTGAGTAGAATGGACATTTTTACTATATTAATTTTTCCAGTCCATGAGCATGGAAGGTCTTCCCATCTTTTGATGTCATTTTCAATATTCTTCTTCAGGGTTTTAAAATTTTTGTTTTAGAGGTCTTTGGTGACTTTGGTTAGGTTTATTCCTAGGTACTTTCTGAGGCTATTGTGACTGGGAAGGCCTACTTATGTTCCTTCTCCAGTTGCTTATGGTTGATGTAAAGAAAAGCAACTGATTTTTCTAGGTTTATTTTGTATCCCCCCACTTTACTGAAAATTTTCATGGTTTCTAAGAGTTTTCTGGTGGAACTTCTAGCATCCCTTAAGTAAATTATCATATCATCTGCAAAAAGGATAGTTTTACTTCCTCTATTCCAATTATTACTCCTTTAATTTTGCTTTCTCGACTTATTTTCCTAGCAAGCATTTCAAGCACTATATTGAAGAGGAGTGGTGATAGTGGACAGCCTTGCCGTGTTCCTGCCTTTAAGGGGAATGCTTCCAACTTTTCTCCATTTAGGACGATGTTGGCTGTGGGTTTCTTGTATATGGCTTTGAATACATTGAGAAATGATCCCTCCAGTCCAATTCTCTCTAGGACTTTAAGCATGAAGGGATGCTGGATTTTGTCAAAAGCTTTTTCTGCATCAATTGAGATGATCCTGCGGTTTTTTTTTTTCAGTCCATTTATGTGTTTTATGATATTTATTGATTTACATATGTTGAATCATCCCTGCATCTCTGTTATGAATCCAATCTGGTCAGGATCATTTTGATGTGGATCTGTATGCGGTTTGCAAGTATTTTGTTGAGAATTTTTGCATCTGTGTTCATTAGTGATGTGGGTCTATAGTTTTCTTTCTTGTTTTTGTCTTTGCCTGGTTTTGGTATGAGAGTGATTCTGGCTTCATAGAAGGAATTTGAGATATTTCTATTGTACTGTTCAGTTCTGATGTCTCTCCGTAGATCAATGGAATAAAATTGAGGATCCAAACCTGAGCACATCCTCCAATTTCAGCCACCTCATAGTCAACAAAGGGGCCAAAAAGACTCAATGGAGGAATGACAGCATCTTCAGCAAATGGTGTTGGCATAACTGGATCATGATTTGTAGAATAAAACTAAACCCCTACCTCTTGCCATAAACAAAAATCATCTCCAGATGGATCAAAGACCTGAATGCAAAATCCAAAACTCTGAATATTTTATAAGAAAACATTAGTAGTAACTTTTAAGATGTAGGCATAAGAAAAGGCTTTCTAAATCAGACAGCAGCTGCACAAAAAATAAGGTCAGCAGTTGACAAATGGGAACTTACTAAACTCAATAGCTTCTGTACAAGTGAAAGGAACAATCAAGGAAGTAAAGAGAAAACCCACAGAGTGTGAGGAAAACTTCACCAGTGATACATCTGATAAAACTTTAACAACCAGAGTATATAAACTACTCAAAAAACAAAGGAGGAAGAAAACAAATGACCCACTCAAGAGATGGAGTAAAGAGCTGAACAGAAATTTCACAGATGAATAAGTAAAGATGGCTGAGAAACATCTTAAAAATATTCAACATCACTAATAATTAAGGAAATGCAAATTAAAACAACCTTAAGATTTCATCTTATTCAGGTAAGAATAACTATGATCCAGAAAACAAAGGATATCAAATCCTGGAGAGGTTGTGGAGAAGAGGAACACTCACCCACTGTTGCTGGGAATGCAAACTCATGTAACCCCTATGGAAAGCAGTGTGAAGAACTCTTAAGAAACTGAAAATGAGCCTACCATCTGACCCAGTCATACCACTCTTGGGTATATACCCACAGACTCATCCTACCACAGAGATACATGCACATCTATGTTTATTGCAGCTCTCTTCACAATAGTGAAGAGCTGGAAGAAACACAAGTGTCCCTCAACTGCATAGAGGAAATGTGGTACATCTACACAATGGAGTTTATGCAGAGGTAAAGAAAAATGACATCATGAACTTATGTGGTACATCTACACAATGGAGTTCTATGTAGAGGTAAAGAAACATGACATCATGAACTTTTCAGGTAAATGGATGGAACTTGAAGCAATTATGCTAAGTGAAGTAACACAAACCCAGAAAAACAAACTACAAATGGTATCCCTCATTTGTGAATGCTAGCATCAATTTCCTAGTTGAAAGGCAAGCTGACCAATGTTAATTTTATGCTTATTTTATCTGAAAGCAACAATTATAACTGTGTTATAATATGAATCCCTTACAGGGCTCTAGAATTAAATTACCATTTTTTCAGTCTTTTTAATTGTGGTATATGGGTGGAGAGTATGTATCCATCTCTGCAGAAAAAACTTTAAAAGCCTGAGAGAAAGATGCAGGACATGTATGGCAGAATTCATGAACTGGGGTGGGGTGGAGGATAGGGAAAAGGGAATATGTCTAAATTGAACTGAAAACTGATGAGTGAAATACAAAAAAAATCAGTAAAAGTATAAATATTTAAAGGGAAAAATGTGAACTCCTAAATATATTTTGGAATTAATATACAGCTTATTTTCATAGGTCATAATATTGGTATATATGTGATATATATATATATATATATACATATATATGCATATTTTGGAGTAATACAAATGGGAGGGAACAACAACTACAAAAGGATTAGGTCAAAGAACTGACTGAAACAGTTATCTTCTGCCCAAAACAATAAAACTGTGCAGAGAAAAACTTTAAAAGGACTCAGAAAAGATGCAAAACATTTATGGCAGAATGCATGAACTGGAGCCAGGGGCATGGAAAGGGGAATGAGTATAAATTGAACTGAGAAATGATGTATGAAATACTCAAATATCAATAAAATATTTTATAAAAACTTACCTGTGTATATAAGTTAAGTGTACTCCCTAATTTTGTGTATAAAGTTGGGAGTATCATGTCTTTGTTGAGGTCCTTAATCCAGGATGAAAATAATATTGTCAAGCACTGTTTGTCAAAGAAGCTGTCTTTTCCATGATGAATACTCTTAGTAGGTTTTACAAAGACTGAGAATCTGTGAGTTTCTTATTGGGTCATGTCTATTCAATGTTCCATGAGCTTCTTGTACCTAGATGGGCATCTCTTTCTCTTAAGTTTGAGAAATATGTTTCTATAATTTTTCACACATATAGTCTATACTTTCATTACAATATTCCTCTCCTCTTATGCCTATAATGAAGGTTGGGTAGTTCCATGGTGTTTAAACACTCTAATAGTTTGTTTATTTATTTATTTATTTATATTGATTCAGACTCTAAGTCATCCAGTTCCTCACATGTGTCTCTTTCAGCACTGGTATTCGGTTTTCACATGATCCATTCTACTGGTGCAGTTTTCCATTGAACTTTTTATTTAATTTTTTGATTTTTCCATTTAAAAAATCAGTTCAGTTTGTTTTTTTTTATTAGCTCTGTCTCTCTGTATTGAGTACTATTTTCATATTGTGTATTGATTCCCCTCTTTAATGTATCTATGTTTGTTCATGTGGAGTCTATTCAAGTCTTCTTTGAGTTTATTGTACATAGTTATAATTATTGTTTTGAGATTCTTCCAGGTCTCTCTCATTGGGATTCATTGTCATAGGATTAGTAATATTTGGAGGAAGTAGGTTTTCTTTGATTTTTATTATGCTGTTTTTGTTTGGTGATTTGTATTTGGAGTTTGTTGGTTGTGTGGGAAAGTGTGTTGGGGTCTAGGGACCTGGGGACTTTTCAGCTTTCAATGCTGGAAACTAGGGAGAACTGTGGAAAATGTGGATTAGGGCTTCAGGTCCAAGGATGCTTTACCTGTTGTAATCAGGAGCTAGGGGTCAATGGAAATTTGGCAAGTGGGATCAAGCTCCAGGAACCCCTTAACTGACAGAGATCAGAGTTGAAGGTTGTAGCTAAATGCTGTTATTATGAAACTAACTTTAGTTATTATATTTGAAATAAATACAAAGAAAAAGGTAATTTTAGGCATCTTATAATTAGTCCAATATCTAAAAAACAACTATTAACAATGTCTATTGGCCTCACCAAATATTCCCTCTGACAGAGAATGAATAAAAGTTCCAAACGTCCAGTGACTTTGTAAGAAAGCTCCATAAGCTATAGAACACACAAAGAAAGCTGTGTTGTATAGACAGTCGCATCTCTCATGATTCCCATGGTCTTATACTCAAACTGCAAACACTTCAATGTAAAATCCTGAGAAGACCTTAGCAATGGAAAGCATAAATTTATAATGTTCAGCTTTGATTTTTAAAATATTGAATTTTTTCATGTTCATGCAATATATTTGGTGGTATTTGATTCCCTCTTCTCTTCATACCTCACATTACTCACCCTGCCCAATTAAATGTATATATAGGCTTAGAGAGTTTATGCTGTGTCCCCAAATATCCTTAAGTGTTCGTCCATCCACTGGCACCTGGTCAGCCTACCAAGATTCCCCATCCTTGAAAGAGATGGTCTCTCCCCGTCCCAGGAGCTGTTGGTTGCCAGTATTCCTCAGGTGAGATTTTTTATTCACTTCTCCACGTACATAGGACACACATGCATAGGACTTGTGCATGAAGAGAAATATCTATGGAACTAAGATAAGGGATAGAGAATGATGTTCTGAGTGCTAAAACTGAAACAAGACAATGGCAAAAAAATATGATGGCACCTTTGTCTAAATTTTCTGAAACTTTTCCCTCCTTCTGCAGAATGTAATTAAGAGCTTTAGTCAGCATTATGATGGATTAGCCTAATTCAGCAGGTCTTGTTCACAAAACAGGCCACCCTTGAACAGTTGAATAAACTCATATTTCAATCAATACATGGTTGGATTATGTCTCTGGAGATATTTGTTCATTGAATTGGGTACTTATTTGCTAAAGAGATTTCTAGAGTATCATATCTTAGTGGGAGGCAAATACAGTTTATTGTCCTGTTAATGAATAGAAACGTTCAATAAAATATAAGCTTCTTGATGCTGTTATTCTTTGAGTATTTGGCAGAAATGTTAACTGAAAGCCAACTGCTATTATTAAGACTATGAAGTCTAGGAGAACCTTTATAATTTATACATACACATAAAGTATAAATTATATAAATTCAAATATATTTAATAATTTCAAATAAAACAGTCACATAATTTGAAAAAATATCATTAAGAGCTGCTTTGTTTGGTACAATAAAATTTACACAAACTACGTAAGTTAATTCACTGTTTCCAACACCTTGCCATGTTTAAAAATTGCTAAATTAAGTACAGTAATAAATAAGATAAAGATAATAAAATATCACAATACATAAAGATTATAAGTACAGCAAAACATATGAAAATGCAAAGCTCTTTTATACTCATATATAAATGAAATGACATCAACAATCAATAGAGCCTCACAAGGAAAATGTAAAAAGTAAACAGCATTTCATTGGCTCAAAAGAAACTTCCTTTGTGAAAAAATATTATCACAAAAGACGGTTAAAAAATAACTGGATTCACTAAGGAATGTAGTCAAAATTTAGAAAATTAACAGTAATCCTTCCTCAACTCACCCAGAAAATTGGGGGAGAAACAATTTTACAAAATGTTTTGTGAGGTTTGACCTACTCTAATATCAAAATCAAATAAGGATAAGAAAAGGTAAGTATTGATCTGTGTCCATGCTAAATCTATGTGTAAAATCTTAAAAAGAATTATTAGCAAACTGAATTTAAATGGGCAGAGTAATGTGGAGATAATTTCTAAGATACAAGAATATTTTGTACCACACTAAGGCAGTGAGAGATAAAGTTTCAGAATAACCTGGACAGGAGCAAAAAGCAGATAAGAAATTTCTTACCCACTCATTATAAAAATACATCTCTTGCATAGACTTGTCCTTGGCCTGCCATGTTATGGATAGAGGTTTTCTCCAATTTTGGTTGCACTTCTTTGCCTCCTGAGAGGAGTGCAAAACCTGACTGATGATGCTTTGCAAGAAAGGAGGAGCAGAGAGAGTCAGCCATGCTTCCTAACCAACCACTTGGCATGAGTTGTACATTGGGGAGGGGGGGTAAGGATATAAGCAGAAAAAGCCAGAGGGAGGCAGGTGCCCTTGACATTTTGTGAATCTTCTAGGATGTAGAATTTGCTGTATATAATCTTAGTAGGGGAGGCCTTCTCCCACTCCTATATGAAACCCCTTACCTGCTGCACTATAAATCCAGTAAACTCCTTTGACTTTTCAACCTAGTTTGGGCAGTTTGTACCTCACTTTGTCTTTAGGGACTGAGGTGGGGTGGGGGACTGGACCAGGTCATACCTCCAGGAGGGAATTTTAGCAACAATAAGGATAGTTGAGCAGGACAGCCAAAACTGAGGATGAGTTTGAGAAGACCAATATGTGTCTTCTGATTTGGGGAAGGAGACCAGAAACTGGAAGGAAGCTGGGTGAGGAGAGTGTGGGCAGAGGAAGTTTGGCATGGTGAGCTGTCCTCGTAGGCCTGGTGGGGGTAGCAGCAATGGCATGGATAGTGCAGTGGATATAAAAGGTGTAACTGAGCTGACTACACCTAGGCAGGTGATTTCCGTTGGAGAATTCCCAGGATGGCAATCCACTAGTATGTGGTATGAAATAGCCACCAACTTGAATGACGTGGTTGCCACATGAGCACGGAGTAGCTCTGAGGACTGGATAAGGCCTAGAGCAAACCTTGTAACCCATGGAACGCTGGAAGGTGAAGCAAGTAGCTGCAGAGGTAGCCTGGCTTCTGCTTTGTGTGATAACAGATCAGTCCCAGGTATAGGAAGTAGCCTGGAGGGAGACAGAAGACATAAAAGAGAAATAAAAGCAAGGAATTAATAAGAGACCTCTTCAGTATTGGCCTCTGACTTTGCCAGTAAATTGCATTAAAGAGAAAAGGAGATAGAGGTGTTAGCGTCCCCCCCCCTTTTTTATTTATTTTTTTTTTTTTTACTTTTAGAGCATCAGAAATGAGAGCCCATACTAAATGGATAATGAAAGGCTCATCCTGGACCCCAAACCTGGAACCCATGGGAGAAGGCAGAGAGGGATAAACAAGGACAATAAGAGCATATTCAGCACTACAGCTGTTGAAACTAGGGAAGACTTACAAGCAATCAACAAAGAAGCCCCTCATCAACTGGCTTGTGAAGCTATGGGATATGGGAGCAGATGATATTAAAGTACTGCAGAAGCATTAAAGCTGAACAATATAACCACTCATCCTTCCTTCAGACATAAGGCTGTGTAACTTGAGGCATCACAGGGATTGAGTCATTAGAGATATTTGGTCACTAGCGCTGAAGCACAATTAGAAGAGAACTATTTATGAGGAAATCAGTGCATTGTGCCTAGTTCACTGGACTAGATAAGACTGTGCTTACCAGAGACTTAAGGAAGAACTTGATTGAGCAAAGACCTCAAGATTAGTATGGAGATTTAGTGCTGTGCTGAGCCCCTTTGTAGGACAGGATCTTTATAAAGTAGGAAAGGCTTTGGCAGATTGAAGTGACTTAGAACAACATGTAAAGTTTGTATGTAAAATAATAGAACAATTTAAAAGAGATATAAAAAAAGACAAAACAGAGAAAGTGGTCTGTTTGGATTATTTGAAGGCAGTTGTGGCAAGATTTGTCTGGGGCCCAAGTTTCTAAAGACAAAACTGACAAAAAGCCAAATTCTGTGCTAAAGAGCTTCTGGAAGGCTTTAAAACCTGAATAACTATTCACAGAAGTCATGCAGAGGATAAAAACTGTTGTAGGAGTGGATAATAATCCCTGGCCCTGCCCTGAGATTAAGCAGGATATATTTCTTTCATATTAAAGGTTCTTGGAGGGATGGAGACAGTTTGTCCAGCCAAGGCCTCCCTTCGAAGTCAGGTGTGGCCAATGGAGAGATAACAGCTTTGTCTACTGCCAGGAGTCAGACCCAGGGCTTGCCTTGACCCAGGGAAACAACACTGGCAGCAGCTTGAGCCAGGCACAAAGAATGTATCAAGGATAAAGAAATGCAGGGAGGGTCCATGTAAAAACCCCAGAATACCAAATGGCTTTAAGAAAATGACTAAAGATAGTAAGAAAGTCTAAATTAATCCTTTTTTTAAAATTTTTTGGTCTTTTCGAGACAGGGTCTCCCTGTAGCCCCAGCTGTCCTGGAACTTACTCTGTAGATCAGGTTGGCCTTGAACTCACAGAGATCTGCCTGCCTCTGCCTCCCAAGTGTTAGGATTAAAGGCGTGCACCACCATGCCTGGCAATTAATCCTTCTTATCTAGGGCATTGTACCTAATGTGGGTGAGTTGAATAAACAATTTTTACAAAAAGATAAGATATTTCCATGCTATGTTAGACCTTGTTTATGTTTATATTGGATATTAATATATAATGTTAAGATCTGAGTCTTTTCCAGATGTGGAACCCATTGGAGAGGTGTTATGTACACCTGAAGATAGAAAGATGAAAAACAAATTCACAAAGGTTAAAAGGGCCATTCATACCTGTAAAATTTGGGGAAGTTTTATGGTCAAGTAAGGCAAAAATGATATACATCAGGACCACCAGGATGGTTGAGAAAAGTCTAAAACAGCCTGGGCCTAGAGATGCCAAACAGACATGAAAATAAAATTAAAAAGGCACCCCCAAATTGTATAATTGTTAAATAAAAATTCTAGTTCCAGGGGTGGATTGCCCCCACCATGAACTCTTGGCCAAAGAGGCCCTAGAAGCCTCTCAAACTATAAAGGCTATTGACACTAATGTTAGTTGCACACTGGAAATGGATCATAAGACCTTATTGCTGAAGGTGTGGCATGATGTGAGCATCGGAAAGAGAGATCCTGGGAAGCTGGAAACTCCCTTGTCATTGGATGGCTGACCTTCGTAGTGCTGATAGCTAGGGGAGAATCATCCTGAAAATGCTTAATGACAGGCCTGATGTGCTGCACTATGGACATGCCAAGCAAGATATTCTTGCGGGTGCAATGGTGTCTCGTTTAGTTTTATGTACAAACAAAACATTTACAATTGAATTCAAGGCCCGCTCCTAGGGGGAGGAACACTCATCTGGTACTGTAAGCCAGGTTGACTCCTAGTGTAAGGGGATGTTATAGGTCTCAGTGAGGAAACCACTGCAAATATTTTGTTAAATGGATGTGATGCACCCGCTAAGGTCCTGTCCAAGCACTTGTGTTTGCACTGGTAGGGTAGGTTATCATAGCATAGTATTTGTTTAGATGCTTATTTCTATTTATATTTTATAGTAGGAGAAATACCACTGAAATGAGACCCATTGGAAACAGGGGATAAAAAGGCCAGAGAGTTCAGTCTCTCTCCACAATTGGAGAAAGGTCATCCCATATCTGTCATGCCCTCCAAGACTCAGGAACTCTTGTGAAAGAAGATGGTGGTACGAATATAAGAGTCAAGATAAGAGGTAGAGTGTTGCATAAAAGTGGCCTCTACCTGGCAAGCTATACTGGCAGACTATGGACAGAGGCCTTCTTCCCAAGTCTCGTTGCACCAGCTTGCCTCATATGATCACAGAACTTGAGTGTGGATGCTCTGCAAGAAAGGAGGAGCAAAGAGAGTCCACCATGCTCCAAACCAACCATTTGGCATGAGTTGTATGTGTAGGAGGGACTAAGATTATAAGCAGAAAAAAGCAGAGAGAGGTGAACATCCTCACTAGTTTTTTGGCTTCCAAGTTGTAAAATTCACTGTATGGCCTTAATAGGGGAGCTTTCGTCCCACTTCTGCAAGAAACCCTTCACCCACTGCTCTGTTAGTAAGCCCAGGAAACCTGCTATAATTTTACAGATTTGTAATTAAGGTATTTTGTTGCATTTTGTTTTCAGAAACAAGGTCTTATCATGTAGTCCAGTCAATCCTAAACTCATCTTGTAGCTCACACTTGCCTGGAATCCACAACAGTCCTCCAGGCTCAGTTTTCTTTAGTGCAAAGATTATAGGCATGAGCTACTATACCTAACTGAAATAGAAAAAGGTAAAGTCTCAGAAAGTAACCCAGGGACAAAGATCTTGAGATTGGTTTCATTTATTCATTGTTCTCATATGACACCAAAAGCAAAGATAATGAAAAGCTGATATAATTTCAAGTTCACTGCAAAGGAATCAATCAGCACATAAGATGAGCAGCAACTGCAAGTGGAGAAAATATTTGATGACTTCATTTCTTATAATAGAGTATAGTTGAAATATTTAGGGAACAAGTACAGCTCACTATAGAAAATAAATAACCAAATTAAAAAATGACAGGAAATCTTGAATTTACATTTTTTGTGGAAATCTTGTAAGTGACCAAAAATTATGAGGAAACATACTCAGTCCCAATATCCATTTGGGAAAAACAAAGACTAATCATCATGAGACATGGTCTCACTCAATCTGTTTGGATAGCCAATATAAAAAGAAAAACATAGAGAGTAAAGAACAGAAAAATATATCAGAATTCTCAGTGATATGAAAAAGGGAACCACATACTGGATGATTGTTTAAAATATTTAAGATGTAAAACCAAACTTAATACCCACCATGATGAAGTGGATAAAGAATTATGATTTAGAAACAGTAAAATTTTATTTACAATTACTAATATAGAATTTCTGGCTTTTGTGACATCATATAATTATATGATAGTGTGCTGTATAGCTTTAGTATCAACTTGACATACCTGGGTTGAGGAAGCCTCAATTGGGGAATTGCCTCCATTGGATTGGCCTGTGGCCACATTGGTGGAATATTGTTTTGATTGTTGAGCAACCTGGGAGGGCCCAGCCCATTGTGAGTGGTGCCACCCCTGGGCAGGTTGCTTTAACAAAAAAAGAAGAAGAAAAGAAAATCCTCCAACTCAGGTGATATGAGTATGTATGTTTGTATATATTTATGTATATATATATATATATATATATTAGGCATATGAAAAGATTTTGTGAAAAAGATAATAGTAAATAGAATGAAAAAAAAAGCAGGCTTAGCAGGGGCCAGGGGAGCAAACCAGTAGCAGAGCATTCCTCCATGGCCAGTCCTGTGCTTCAGCTCCTGCCTCCATGTTCCTGCCGTGAGTTCCTATGGTGGGCTCTTTCAGTGATGAACTGTGACCCAGGAGATGTGAGCCAAATACACCCCTTCCTCCCCAAGTTGGAACTGATCAGAGAATTTTTCACAGCAATTGAAAGGAAACTAGAACAAATAGTAAAAAGTAAAAGTTACTAAAAAGCATGCAACCTACTGAAACTGAGAGAAAAAGAGTAAATCCAAACAGACCATAAAATTAAGCAGATTAAAAGGGAATTTAAAAATTAATCTCCACAAAATTATTTACCTTCTGAATTCCACCATTCAAATCTCATACTCCTTCAGAAAACTAAACAGTTGGAAATTTTTCCAGAATTATTTGTATAAAGTATCCGGACACAAAAATACCTGACAAAAATTCAATGAAAAATAAAAGCGCTTTAAGAATAACACTTAGAAATATAAAAGCAACAAAAGACAGTATTTAAAATTTTATTAGAAACATCATTGATTTTTTTTTTTTGGTCTTTTCCAGACAGGGTCTCCCTGTAGCCCCAGCTGTCCTGGAACTCACTCTGTAGACCAGGCTGGCTTTGAACTCACAACGATTCGCCTGCCTCTGTCTCCTAAGTTCTAGGATTAAAGGTGTGCATCACCACACCCGGTTATCATTGACTATTAGCAAATAGAATTTTCCCACTTGCACAAGAATGATTCAAGGATGTATGTCAATATATAAGACATAGCATATTAAGGAAATGATGGGAAAACTACCCCAAAATTTATTAGTACTAAGATTTTTTTCATATTCACTTTCTTTCTCTAATTTTTTAAAAGACAGGATCTCCCTGTAGTCCTAGATGTCCTTGAAATTGCTACATAGACCAGTGTTGTAGTTTGTCTTCCATTGCTGTGACAAAACACTCTGACCAACACCAACTTGGGGAGGAAAGGGTTTATTCAGCTTACATCTCCTGGGTCACAGTTCATCACTTAGGGAGCCCAAGGGGAGAACTCAGGTCAGGAACCTGGAGTCAAGAGCTGAAGCACAGGCCATGGGGGAATGCTGTTCACTGGCTTGCTCCCCTGGCTCATGCCCAGCCTGCCTTCTTATATAATACAAAACAACCTGCCCAGGGTGGCACAGACAATACTCCACAGATGTGGCCACAGGCCAATCCAATGGAGCCAATTCCCCAATTGAAGCTCCCTCAAACCAGGTGTGTCAAGTTGACACTAAAGCTATCCAGCATGACCAGCATGACCCCAAATTCACAGAGATCTGTCTTTGCTTCCCAAGTGCTGTGATTAAATGCTGTCATAGTTATTTAAAATAGTTATCACTTAATTTATTTGCTTCCAATAGAATACATAAATATTTCCCCATTTTTAAATTTTCTCTCTCAAAGTTTTTAAAATTTTTATTGAGAACTTTATAATATGCATTTTTATTATATTCCCTACCTTTCCCCAACTCCTCCCTGATCCATCCCCTCTTTCCTAACATCCCAACTTTGTGTCTTAATTTTATTTATTTATTTTTTTTTTGTCTTTTCGAGACAGGGTCTCCCTGCAGTCCCAGCTGTCCTGGAACTCACTCTGTAGACCAGGCTGGCCTTGAACTCACAAAGATCCACCTGCCTCTGCCTCCCAAGTGCTAGGATTAAAGGCGTGCGCCACCACGCCCGGCTGTGTCTTTATTTTTTAAACATACATAATGCTGTTTGTGCTACATATATACTCTCTTGTATGGTACTGTGTACTGCAGTATGGTCTAGACACAGACATCATGCCTTTAAAGAAAGGTGATTTTTCTCTCTCCCAGTACTACTTGTCAATAGATCCTCAGGTCATGGTGAGATATCATACCCTTTCCCTGCCTTCATGTAGGGATTTTGTTGGGCTTTACTTTACTCAGGTCTCATACATAGTGTCACTACTGCTGTGAGTTCAGGTTATGTTGAAAACACAATGCCCTGTTGTGTTTGAAAACACAGCTAGCTTGGACTCATCCACTACTTCTGGCTCCTATATTCTTTCTAACCCCTATCAGGACCTCTAAGTTCCCTAAACCTTGAAAGGCAAGGTGTAATACAGATGTTCCATTTAGGGGTGAGCATTTTGCAATCTCATAAGTTCTGTGTCATGGCCAGCTGTGAATATCTGCATTAATCACCATCCAGGACAAAAAAGAAACTTATCTAATGGGGGTGGAAAGATACACTAACCTTTCAGTATATCATCAAGTGTTTAGGAGTTGTTTTAATACTGTGTCCATTTAACTATAGTAGTAGTAGGTACTCCCCTGGGCCTTATGACTTGTCTATGAACAGGTCTTGAATCTGATAACTGTGGCAGTATGGGCTCCAGCTTATGGAATGAGTTCGAAATCCTATTACAAAGAGGTTGGTTACTCCTAAGGTGTTCATGCCACTATTGCCCCAGTAAGCAAGAGCACATAGAAAAGAAAATTTACTTGCTTTTTGGTTTTAGAGTGATTATAGTGCATCATGGTGGGGGAGGCATGGAAGGAGGAAGCTGGAGCAGAAACTCAGTGCTGACATCTTCAAGCAGGCACAGAATAGTGGAGAAAGTGTTACTGGACCCAGCCTGTGGCTATGAACCTTCAAGGCCACACCCAGTGAAGTTAATTGATTCCATTCGCAAAATCGCACCACTTAAAACTCCACAATAGGGGGCTGGAGAGATGGCCTAGCGGTTAAGAGCACAGACTGCTCTTACAGAGGACCCAGGTTCGATCCCCAGCACCCACATGGTGGTCGAGAACCGTCCGAAACTCCAATTCCAGGAGAACTCCAGTTCCAGGGGAATCTGACACCCTCTTCTGACCTCCGCAGCATTGCATGACATGGGTGCACAAACTTGCATGCAGACAGTACATTCATACACATACAGAAATAAATAAAATTAATGAAAAAAATTAAAAAACTCCACAATATGCCTAGTATTCAAATATGTTGAATCTATGGGAACAGTCTTATTCAAACTACCAAATATGTCTTCAAGGAAGGTCACTATATATAATATATAGTCTTTTTGAGACAGGGTCTCCCTATAGCTCCAGCTGTCCTGGAACTGACTATGTAGACCAGGCTGGCCTTGAATTTAAGGAGATCCACCTGCCTGCCTCCAGGCAGGTCATTCTTTTTTTTTTAACATTTTTTTTAATTTTATTTATTTCCACATGTGTATGAATGTACTGTCTGAATGCAAGTTTGTGCACCCGTGTCGTGCAATGCCGCGGAGGTCAGAAGAGGGTGTCGGATTCCCCTGGAACTGGAGTTCTCCTGGA
>VZQC01012976.1:3191750-3226141 GCA_009823505.1 Rhizomys pruinosus
GGTCTCAATACATCCCTCCCATGTTAACGTCAGGTCTTTGGCAGCAGGGTCTTATCACCTCTCCTCCTGCAGGTATCCCAACTTAGGGGCAAGGAGCCCTTACCTTTTGTGGGGCCTTGGATCCCCTGGCCAACATCCCCCTGGTAGAACAATCCATTGCTGATGTCAGAGCTCCTGCATTAATATACTTTGCCTAAGTGCATAGCCCAAGGACTTTAGTATTATATTTGGTTCTGAACAGAGTATAATCCTTTTCACAGTTCTTATGTCTATTAGTCAATTAAAGAAGGAGTCCTAATGAAACTTATACCTTCTAGGTGCCACAAAGGTTTTGATATGACTTTCTTGCCTTCCCTCCCCCCATAGAACAAGGAGAAATATGACGATGATGAGGTCGTTCTCCAACTGTAAATTGGAGACAACTATTATAGAGGTAATCTCTTATAAAACCGGTAAAAATGCCTTCTTTAATTGACTAATAGACATAAGAACTGTCAATTAATATTTTAATGGTGTTGGAAGACAAGTAGCAAATTTTGGATTCATCTTTTTTCCCCTTTTCAGTGAATAAGTACTTTTTCAATTTTACTAATTTTTTATTACTGCATCATTTATTTATTTATTTTGATTGAATTTTGGATGTGTTTCAGATATAATTTTTCAATAATTCTTACTCACCCTTATACCCACAATGCCCACTCCCCTCATTCCCATGCCGTACCCGGAATTCACACATTCTCTTATTTCTCCTAGGGTCTTGTACCTTTTATTTTCATATGATTAGTAAGAAGAGAAAGAAATAACATTCCATCTACATAACTGACTAGCATTGCAGTTGGGATTGTGATTTAGTCTTACAACATTTATTGTGTAATTATTATTCATCCTTACTGTATGAGGCAAGTTGGGCTAGTTTATGGTTTAATCCCAGCACTCAGGCGGCAGAGACAGACAGATCTTTGCCTTCAAGGCCAGCCTAGTCTACATAGGGAGCTCCAGGCCAGCTGGGACTAAATGGAGACCCTGTCTCAAAAAGACAAAAAACAAACAAACAGACAAACAGACAACAAACAAACAAAAATCACCATGGCTTAAACAAGATTAGTTTCACACGCATGTCAAATCTCCAATAGTTAACATTCATTTCTGATCCCATGATTAAATGCAAGACACCATGTGCCATTTAACCATGATGCCTCGTTAACTTCCTCTTCTTCCAGTTTCCCTGGCTTTTCTCATTTCTCATGCCTCGTAATTTGGGAGAAAATTTCTCACTTTGAGTTTACTGGATTAATTTTCACAATTTGGTTTGTGATATGTTTTTTATTTTGATCACAAAATTAAAGGTCCCTTCCCAGAGCAACTCATGAGCAGCAACATGCTGTCAATATGACTTGTTATAATGAAATCTTTCTACTAAACGTGATCATCATCTTGGTAATGTGTGCTTGAGCAAAATTCCTCAACCTCGGTGTATTATCTCTATCCTGCACTATTGATTCCAATTTATAAGGAGTGAATTAAGCTGAACCCATTTGAGATGAAATACATTTTTTATACTTATTTGTATTTCCTCACTTGAAGGCTGTATTGTTATCTCTATGTATTGGGTTCATTCAATCCTTCAGTGAGTGCTTCTACATTCACAGATATGACTTTTGCTGTATTTTATACAGTATTTTTAGTATCATATTTTCAAAATTTGTTTTAATGTTACTTTTGAAATATTTTCTTAAAAAAATGGGAATTCTAGTTTTTAAAATATGCAGTGGAGCAAAGAAAAATTAAGAATATGTCTGGAAAGTTTGGAAAATTTATCTGTGCAAAAATCATGAAGTCTGATAAAGTATTCTTTTATAGCTTCGTTATTTTTGCAGCTTTCTATCACTATTAATGTGTTGAGATTTAATTTAGTCAATGAGGCCTTTTGCACAAATAACCTCAATCAGGTATACTTTTCTTTAAGTAAGAAATTCTGTGTTTTATTAGCAAATATTAATCAGATAAAATTATGTTTTTTGAGAAAAGTGTTTTAAAATGGAGAATGAACCTTTTGTTTCAACTTTGAACTACACTTTTTTTGGTTTATTTTGTTTTTTTTTTAACATTTTAACTGAATTCTTTCTATTTCATCTACAACTTCAGAATCATCTTTATACCATTTTTTAAGAAAATGAATCCTCATTAGGCTTATATGTGTAATTCTCTTTCTTATATTTATACTTTAGAGTTTTCAAACCATACATAAAACTATAGGTTTTTGTCATTAAACACAGATTTTTATGTCAAGTGATATACTTTGTGACATGTGCAAGTGATATGATCTATTTCCTCCTTCCATGAACAGTTCTTAACTTAGCAAGGAAAGTTCATGCAAACTATACCTGCCATGAGCACTTACATGCTCTTAGACAGAAAACATGCACTCTATTATGTCTCTAAACAGTGATACCAGTAGATAGGAAACTGCTGTATTTGCATTGGCTGGCATGTAATCTGTCCCTGAAGAGTTCTGTGACTTAACACAGTTGTGTTGATATGGTTCCCTAAGAAGATATCTTATTGCTATATTTTGCTCTGTTTTAGTATCACCTGCCAGACAGAATTATCCCTTCTTGGAATACCAGTGTTCCCTGATTTAAAATTCCTTTCATCTGTCATTATATCTGTATTTTTTTCCTTTAATTGGATCTCTCTCCAACTTGAATAGCATGGGAGATTGCTTCTCATGGACATTTCCGCATTAATCCTTTTTTTTTTTGGTTTTCATCTGTTTCCCTTTATCTTTCTCTAACTTGAATTGGTATTCACCTATTGCTTTAATTATCAGTGTGGTGTATGTGAATCAATATAAAGTAATGAGGAGACAGAGATAATGAATTTGCCCAAGCTTGGAGACTGCCAGAGAAAAAAGATCATAATAGTCATCATCATAACCACCCCTTCTGTAGTGAGATTCTTGTCCCATTTCATGTCTAATTAAGCAATAGATATTGTTTATGATTTTCGTTCTCCCAAGATTTTCTTATGCAAGTCTCATGCACAACAATTTTATCATTGAGTCTAGAATTCAAAAAAATTATCTTGTTGATAACTTTTTCTACTCTACCAAAATTGAACATAATTATGTAGCTGGAATTATCTTATGCAATGATGCCAGAGTTGGTGTTGTAAACCTCTAATTTAGGCACTTTGAAGATGGAGGTTGGAAGATCCAGAGTTTGAGGCCATCCTAGGTTACAAGAGAGCCTCCCTCAAATCCATCTTATATAGTATATTACAATACAATAGGCTTTACTTTAAACTCTGAGTGATGTTACCCTTGAAATGAGTATGGAAAAATAGAGCATGCACATCTTAATCTATCTATTATTGACCTACAAAAATACAGCTCAAAAATTTAAGAAGGTCTAAATGACATGTACAAGCGTGAATTACGTAAAAGTGTCCTTCATCTTGGCCGTGTTATCTTGTAAGTGATTTACTCTTGCCAAATAAACCATTAAAGGATCATGCTCTGTGGTAGAGTCTGATGGTGAACCTAATCTATTAAAACATTCAAGTTGTATAATAGAAAACATTATAACACTTAAATGCTGTAGGTTATGTGACCTTTGATAAATCACTCCATATCTCTTGTCTTTACCTTGCTAGTTCCCTTCTAAAGATACATTTCTGCTAACTGTAAGGCAAGGTATTTGACATGAATTTGCCAGATTAGTAGCATTAATGTTATCTGGGAGCTTCTTGGAAGTGTGAATTCTTAATCCCCGCTTTGCATGTTCTAGCTCATAATTGCTTCTGGTGAAGATAGGAATAATATAAAATTAAAATGGAAAAATGAAAATCAAGAAATATGATATGGAAATAACGTACAGTTTGTTTTCAAAAGATACAATTTTAATATAGGTGCAATGTATCAAGCTGGTGTAACTTAGCCTCTCTGGATGCTTAATGACCATACTTAATATCCATATCAATTTGGCCTAGGGACCTAAGGCATAAGTTTGTTCTTTGCCCTCAGAGGTCAACCAAGTCTTAGGGGACTATGTATGCATGGGGGCATCTCTTGAAATGTCCTGTAAATGTGGGTCACCAGTCTTCCTGTTCAGGGAGGTCTTGGAGATCCACTAATGGGACTTCAGTCAGTGTCCAGTCTATAAAGAGGAAAGTCTGCTCATGCTTCAGAAAAGGAAACCTGGTCTAGCTAGACCTGATTTTGTCCTCGAGTGGATGGAACTGGTAAATGAAAAACTGAAAGGAGCCAGGTGCTCCCACCATCCTCCCCCACCAAAAAATATATATAAATAAAGTCCCAAGAGACCCCTGAGGACCAGATCTTCAATTGACCTCAAGAAAACAAAAACCTTGGTTAATCTGGTCTAACTGTGTGGTCTTAAACATCCAAAAGGAAAGTAAAACCAGAAATAATCAGTAAGACCAGAGAAATTGTACTTCAGATATAAAACTTCAGATCTTAGTAAAAAGATAAAAAGAAAAGAGAGAGCACTGTTGTTTGGCCTGTCTTCAATTCTTACTGACAAGTGCATTTACTCTGTGGCTACCACTGCTTTTGGCTCTCTTCAAAGACATAAGACACAGCTTTTTAACTCTCCAATATGGACTGGGACTCATGTCTCTCCAAGAATCCTCCAAATCTTCAATGCCAGATGGGGACTACTGAGATACCCAGCTTGTGGACTAAGCAGCTAAGGGGATTTCAGCCTTGCCAGAGTATAGTCTGCCATTGTTGGACTACCCAGGCTGTATCATGGAGGCCAGTGCAGGGGGATCAATACAGGATGTGTGCTTAATGGACTTCATTTGGGGGACCATGGGAGGGAAAGACCCCAGTATGGAGCACAATGGCAGGATTGGTGGTTGTTTGGGGTTGCCAAGGAGGAACCTCTGAGCACTTCCTTAAGGAAAACATGATATCTTTTAGAAAAAAAAAATCCTCCATTTCAGGTGATATGGGTATATATGTATGTACATATTTATGTATATATAACTATGTATATATATGCATATATATATTGAAGCAATACAAGTTAGAGATAACAACAACAAAAGAACTGGAAAAAAAACTCTGGAAAGTCTCAGAAAAAAATGCAAGACATGTATGGTAGAGCGCAGGGACTCAGGTAGGGTGGGGGGCATGGAAAGGGAAGTGACTCTAAATTCGATTGAAAAATGATGTATGATTTATGCAAAAAGTTTAATAACAATAAAAAATACAAAAAACCAAAAACATTCAAGACATTGAGTTCACAGTAATTATTATTCTCTTTACCAAAATACTTAAATATCTAAGTGTTACCTATTTCAATATATAATAAAAATAGGAAAGTATTTAGCAAAAAAATAAGAAATCTCTTAGGTAATTACTATGAATAACTAAGTTAAACAGCAGTATTCTAAGGGAAATATGGTCAGCTGATAATAAGTAGTACATACAAACACATAATCCACATTAAAAACAACAAATCGTTATTCTCAGGGAATTCATTTCTGTCCTGTTGTAGAAACAAAGGCTGAACATGGTTTATAATATACATATTGTGAATAAATACAGTTTGATCAAGTTAAACAAAGGTAGATGAAGGTGGATTCTTGCTTTGTGGTACTTTGTCTTATAACAGCACTTAAATCACTACACTGCAGCCTTCACTCTGAGTCCCGAAGACCCAAGACTGAAACCCCTGTAAGAAAACCCTGACAAATAAGTCACACCCATTCTCCCAGTGAAGTTTTCTGCGCACCATACTCTGGAGGCTAGGACTTGTGTAAACCTGCTGCAGGTTTTGGGGCCCTAAATGTAAGAAAGTCCATTTTTCTTTATGACACTCAATATCACAATACAGACTGTGTTGTCCTGCCAATTCTCTTCTATTATGCATGTCTTTGTGAGGAAAGATCCTACTGTTACTATAATACTCACTTCCCTATTACACATGGAAAACTCGTGATTCATATGGGACTTTCCCTTGGCACTTATAATAGAAACTTAACTACACCTGTGGCCATATTAAAAAAAAAAAAGAAAACAATGGGGAGAGAAGGGAATTTACCAAGAAAATGAACAAGGAACAAAATAAAAAGATAATGTCTTCCAGAAGGCAAAGGGATTGGACTATTGGGGAAAGTCTCTAATGCTCAGTAAATATGAATGTGCACCTGATGCCAAGTGAAAGGGCCATGCTTAACTTTCTATTGTTTCATAGGAAAATGTCTCTATGCAGAAGCTCTTCTCTCAACTAGCAGAGTTTAATTTTAGCAGAAAATAGATAATAAAATCAAAAAGGTGGAAGTGGTGGGAGTAACACACCATTATTCCCGAGGACATTACAGAATACAGCTTTATTTAGTACATGGGTACAATTAATAAATATAGTATATCGCAATTGGTCTCATTAAGATTTTCTGCATGCAAAAAGTTATACATAGGATGGTGGATTCTCTAAAGTCTTGAGGAAAGATAATTTTTTCTAGTTCATTAAGTAAAAGAGAGGGGACTTTGGGAAGGAGTTTTTATTAAAAAAAAAGTTTAAATGTTGTAAATGAAAGGCTAGTGCTTTAGCTCAGTGGTAGAGTACCTGACTAATAAATGAAATTCTTAGTTTGTTACTCCTACTACCAAGAAACAGTGAAAAAGATGAAGTTGCTGAATGGGTTGTTGTCATGATGCCATTAGAAAATGCTCAAGTTCGGGGCTGGAGAGATGGCCTAGCGTTAAGAATGCCAACTGCTCTTGCAGAGGACCCGGGTTTGATCCCTAGCACCCACATGGCAGCTGAAAACTGTCTTTAACTCCAGTTCCAGGGGAATACGATGCCCTCTTCTGACCTCCATAGCATTGCACGACACGGGTGTTCAAACCTGCATGCAGACGGTACATTCATACACATACAAGAATAAATAATTTTTTTAAAAAAAAGAATCCGACGCCCTCTTCTGACCTCCGCGGCATTGTATGACACGGGTGCACAGACCTGCATGCAGACAGTGCATTCATACACATACAGAAATAAATAAAAATTAAAAAAAAATTAAAAAAAAAAGAAAATGCTCAAGTTCTAGGTGTTTACATCTCGTCTTTCCATAAATGAATAATTTAACCTCATGAAATATCTAAAATACTACTGCATTTTGTCATTTAGATGTAGAAAGACTGCGACACTAAAGGTTTAGTCAAGCTTAATGTGAATGCTTAGTGATATAATCTTTAAGAGATGTGTTCATTAGCTTTGTTTGGAAACACGGCACAGCTGGGAGGAGGGAACTTCAACTGACACATACGACTACATAAGACTAGCTTGGATCCAAGTCTTGACACACATTTTCTTTGGTCTTTTTGAAAGAGGGTCTCCCTTTAGTCCCAGCTGGACTGGATCTTGCTATGTAAACTAGGCTGGCCTTGAACTCACAGAGATCCTCCTGCCTCTGCTTCTGCTGGGTTAAAGGCATGCACCACCACGCCCAGTTTTGACACATTTTTTAAAATAACTAATAAATGTGGAAGAGCCTAGCCCACTGTGTGCAGTACCACCTCTGGGAAGACAGTGGGTTATATTAAAAAACAAAAGAATCCTGAGTACATTCCAGAGTGAACAATCCAGTAAGTAGTGGTCCTTCATGGTCAACACTCTTTCTTCCCTTAGTTGATTTTTGGTCCTGGTCTTCTGTCACAACAAGAGGAAGCCAAACAAGATGAAGAGATAAAGCTTAATGAAAGGATTTAGGTCATAGGGTGTGCATCATTATTTTTGAGACCCCATTTCTCTTTATAAATTAATTAGCTCAGATATGTGCTATGGTGATGGGAAACTGGTTAGGTTGGACGAGGGCTATGCGAAGATTGAATTTTTGTAGTTGCTACCTAAAAATGATGGAGAGAAAGAATAGGAATCATTTTTCAGTAGTAATTTGAAAAACAGAGTTGGAGAAGGCCTAAATGTTATAAGTGAGGTTTAATAGGTGATTGTATCTTAGTTCAGAAGTCTACACTCTGATGACAATATGAGAGGAAAGGTATGTGGGGAAGAGCCTAATGAAAATGAGGATCGTTTAGGAGCTGAACTGCAGGTCAAATTTCTTTTGCCATGCAAATAAAGAAAAATCAAGTACAGTAAACAAGCAAAACTGACTGTATTTTGTTCATGACCCAAGATTTTGTGGGAAGCTGAGCTTAAGAGTCATTGACAAGCTTACATTGCAGAAGGAATTTCAGAAAAGCGTAGCAGTTAGGAACGAGAAGGGATATTGCTGGGTCTTTAAGATAAACTTACAGTGGAAATCAAAGGCAATGAGAAGTATAGAAAAAATATTAAAAGCAAATGGGATCATCAGTTGGTCCCCAACTGAAGGCCATAATTCCCCCTCTCCCTGAAAATATCTGGAACACACAGTCCAGCAGCGAAGCAGTGAAACGTACAGCCCCTCTCCCTCCTCCTTCTATGCTTGACTACCAGGCCCACAGCTTACTTTGGATCTTGGACAGTGATACAAGATTTAGTGCTTGCCCTGATGAATTTTGGTCTTTCTTTGGCCCAATTCCTCATAATTATTTTCCTTTCTACCCCTTGGGCTAGGAATAGTTTGTTTTACCTTTGAGTGTTAGAAGCACACAACTTTTCTTTTTCATTTTCCATAGGCATTCATAGCTGAAAAATTGCCACCAGTCTCAGAGGAGGATCTGCACTTGCATTTCAGACATATGGAAGTATTAAGGCTTTGGAAATTCTAAATATACTCTGAATTTTTATGTAGATATGACTCATTGGAGAATGGGGTTAAAACACTATAGTTTGAACCACTGAAATCCCACAGGCTCAAAAATTGGTCAAAAGCTGAGATATAGGCTATTAGAATGCGAGGACAAGGCTGGAGAGATGGCCTAGCAGTTAAGAGCGCTGACTGCTCTTGCAGAGGACCCGGGGTTCGATACCCAGCAACCACATGGCGGCTGAGAACTGTCTGTAACTCCAATTCCAGGAGAACTCCAGTTCCAGGGGAATCCAATACCCTCTTCTGATCTCTGCGGCATTGCACGACACGGGTGCACAAACCTACATGCAAACAGTACATTTGTACAAATAAATAAATAAATAAATAAATAAATAAATAAATAAATAAAATTAAAAAAAAAGAATGTGAGGACAACTCTAAGAGATTGGGGTTGCTGGATTTTATTTGGGTTACTGGTAGCATACAATTCCTGAATTGGGAGACCCCAGTCTCTTCTGTTCCTCGTTTCCTCTTCCAGACCAGGAAATAAGCAGTTAGCTTAGCCCTCTGTTCCTTGATATTTCTTTTTTTTTTTAATTTTATTTATTTTTGTATGTGTATGAATGTACTGTCTGCATGTAGGTTTGTGCACCCGTGTCATGCAATGCCGCGGAGGTCAGAAGAGGGTCTCGGATTCCCCTGGGACTGGAGTTCTCCTGGAATTGGAGTTACAGATGGTTCTCAGCCGCCATGTGGGTGCTGGGGATGGAACCCGGGTCCTCTGGAGAGATAGCCTAGCGGTTCCTTGATATTTCTAGCTGTTACCATTCTTTGAGGCCTACAGGTCAGGACTCCACCTAACTCTAGACTAAAACCAGACTAGAACCCCCAAACTATAAGCTGAAATAAATCCTTTCTTCTCATAAAGTTACTATTTAAGTATTTGTTATAGTAATATGAAGTTGAGAAAAAAATCACAGGCTCATTTTGTATAATAAATAAGCTAATGCAGATACCCAATTTGATAGAGTACCTGGTAAGTAGTCAGTTCATTGTGAACCCTCAATCATATTATATTTTATAACTATTAGAACATTTTTGTATGCTATTTTAGAAAGTTGTGTTTGTCAGACAAAGAAAACAAACATCATACGTTTCTCTTTTCCTTATTATTGACTCAAAATAAAGAGCTAAAGAGCAGATGCTGCTTGGACAGGAGATCTTATTGGTCTCAGGATAATAAGCACTAAAGCTTTTAAGACTTGAAATTCTAGCAATGTTAGACTATGACTAATCAAGTTCCTCCCTTTGAGTAATTATATTTATTTTTGCCCACTCAAAAATGAGAAAAACATTAAAAATGATGTGATTGGGGCTTGAGAGATGGCTCAGTGGTTAAGAGCACTGACTGTTCTTGCTGAGGACCCTGGTCAATCCCCAGCACCCACATGCCCTCTTCTGACCTCTGCGGTATTGCAGGACATGGGTTCACAGACCTGCATTCAGATAGTACATTCATACACATAAAGAATAAATAAAATAAAAAATGATGTGATTAAGAATGTGTGAGAAAAACATATAAGTTATAATTAGAAAATTAAAAAAAATGTTCACAATAAAGAGAAAATGGATGCCATAAAGCAATCAGTAGGGATCTAGGATCATAGGGAAGTTGGAGCTTCTGAATTGAACAATTAAAACAAACAAACAAATAAGGAAGGGAGGGAAAGTGGAAGAAAAGATAGGAGAAAAGGGAAAGGAAGGATGGAGAGATGAAGGAAACATTGCTGATCTATGAAGTGAACAGGCTTGCAGCAGAGTTAGGAGGGAGGCAAAGACTCTGCAAAATCATTGATAAAATAATTTTAAGGAAACTTAGATGCATAAAAATAAACTTAACACCTCTTATTTATTTATTTATTTATTTATTTATTTATTTATTTATTTATTTATGTATTGTGCTTTTATTGATGTTTTGTGTATTTCAGATGTCATTTTTTCAATTCAGTTCATGCATATTTCCCTTCCCCTTCCCCCACCCCAGTCCAGATCATGCATTCTGCCATAACTTTCCTGCATCTTTCTCTTAGTCTTTTTTATGCTTAGGAATTCACATTTTCCTCCATTAATTTTATATTACTCCAAAATATGGATATATACTCTCTACCCATATACAGAAATTACAGAGTCTGAAAATAAGTGGTGGGTGTATTCTAGAGTCCATAGAAAGATTCACATTATAACAACATAGTTGTTTTTAGATAAACAGAAATATATAACAATAATGCTGTTCAGCTTGCCTTTCATCTGGGGGTTTGGTTAACATCCACAAATGAGGAAAACCATTTGCCATTTGTTTTTCTAGGACTCTGTTACTTCACTTGGCACAATGGCTTCGAGCTCCATCCAGTTACCTGCAATGTTCCTAATGCCATCTTTCTTTACCACTGAATAGTATTCCATTGTGTAGATGTAGCACATTTTTGTCATCCACTTGTCTGTTGATGGGCATTTGGGTTGGTTCCAGCTCTTAGCTACTGCGAAGAGAGCTGCAATAAACATGGATGTGCATGTATATTTGTAGTAAGATGAGTCTTTGGGGTATATACCCAGGAGTGGTATGACTGGGTCAGGTGGTAGGCTCATTCCTAGTCTTTTAAGGGTTCTCTACACTGCTTTCCATAGTGATTGAACAAGTTTACATTCCGTCCAACAGTGGATGAGTGTTCCCCTTTCCCCACAACCTTTCCAACATCTGTTGTCTTTTGTTTCCTTGATCTTATCTAGTCATATTGGAGTGAGATGATATCTGATAGTGGTTTTAATTTGCATTTACTTAATTATTAATGATGCTGAACACTTTTTTATTGATGCTTTGTGTATTTCATACATCATTTTCCAATTCAGTTCAGGCATATATCCCCTTCCCTTCCCCCCACCCCACCCCTACCCGTCCCAGATCATGCATTCTGCCGTAAGTTATCTTCATCTTTCTCTGCTTTTTTGTTTTGTTTTGTTTTCATTTTTTTAACATTAAATGATAATTTGTGAGTACAAGCATCCTTCATGTAAAACAATTTGCAAGCAGTTGTGCCCAAACCCACACAGCTCATGGGTCCCACCATCCAGCAGGGGGGGCTTGTATGTTCAATCAAGGTGATGGTCTCTGGAATGCCAGAGAGTGTTACCAAAGGCCACTAAACCAATAAAGCAAATATAGGTCTCCTTGAGTCAAGCAAGACTCCTACATCAGCACCAGCTACACCTCATCTGCCTGGAAATACTGTGCAGCAGTGGCAGCCATATGTCTGTATATCCCAAATCTAATTGCCTATTAGCTCTCTCCTTGGAGGAATAACCCTCGGCTGATGCCACAAGCTTACATCCTCTAATGGTTAGGAGATGTTATAAACCACACGAAGACCCTGCCATACTTAACAGAAGAAAATGTAATTCATGAATTAACATACTATCCAAACATCTGTGTCTATACCAAAGTAACTTACCATAACAATTAGTACTGTTTAAATACCTATATATCTAATTGCGTGTGCTCCATTAGTAGGATTGAAAGGTTATTCCTGGACAAACTGTCAGCCCAGAAGTTACCAGAATCCAAGACATTAGCTCCAGAGAAAGTAGACTGTTTTGCTTCTCATCCACCTGTGCCCCTTTTCTAAGCCTAGGGAAAAATCTGCGGAAGAGGGGGCATGGTAGAATGTAAGGGCTGCGATTGGGGTTAATGGTGAAACTACAACAATATAGACTGGACACTCATTTGATCAACTTGATGCTGAACACTTTTTAAGATGTTTCTCACCCATCTTTAATTCCTCACTGGTGAAGTTTCTGTTCAACTCTTTACTCCATCTTTTGAGTAGGTCATTTGTCTTCTTTACTTCTTTGTTTTTTTGAGTAGTTTATACATTCTAGATGTTAATGCTCTTGTCAGAGGTATCACTGGTAAAGCGGGTTTTTTCTTCACCTCCTTGATTGTTTCCTTTGCTGTACAGAAGCTTTTGAGTTTTACGAGGTCCCATTTGTCAGCTGTTGCCCTTATTTCCTATGTAGCTGCTGTCTGATTTAGAAAGTCTTTCCCTATGCCTACGTCTTATAGGTTGTTGCCAATTTTTTCTTCTATCACCTTCAGGATTTCAGGTTTCACGTTGAGATCTTTGATCCATTTGGAGTTGATTTTTATACAGGTTGAGAGGTAGGGGTTTAATTTTGTTCTTCTACAAATGGTGATCCAATTTCATCAGCACCATTTGCTGAAGATGCTATCTTTCCTCCATTGAGGTTTTTTTGCTCCTTTGTCAAATATGAGGTGGCTGAAATTGTATGAGCTCAAGTTTGGATCTTCAATTTTGTTCCATTGGTCAACAGATCTGTTTTTGTGCCAGTACCAGGCTGTCTTTATGACTATGTTCCTGTAATATAGCTTGAAGTCTGGTAGGGTAATCCCCCTGTATTGCATTGTTCACTCAGATAAAGCAACTTGGGGTCTTTTGTTTTTCCATATGTATCTAAGGATTTTTTTCCAAGTCTGTGAAGAAGCTCATAGGGATTTTGATTGGGATTGCATTGAATCTGTATGTTGATTTTGGTAAAATAGACATTTTTACCATATTAATTTTCCCAATCCATGATCGTGGGAGGTCTTTCCATCTTTTGATGTCATTTTCAATCTCCTTCTTCAGGGGTTTAAAATTTTTGTTATAGAGGTCTTTGGTATCTTTGGTTAGGTTTGTTCCAGTATCTTATTGTTTTTGAGGATATTGTGAGTGGGAAGGTCTTCTTATATTCCTTCTCCATTTGTTTATTGTTGGTGTAATGAAAGGCTACTGATCTTTCTGGGTTAATTTTGTATCATGCTTTTTAAATGAGCAGTTGTATTTAGAGTCCTGATATAAAGTATGGCATGCTAGAGCATAAGACAGAAGATGGTCAACAACACAAAAGAGTGGATGAAATAGAGCTATCAGACTCAGAACAGAAGAAAGACCATTCAGATTAAATCCGGCAATTTTGAAAACAATAATCTTTATGGGGAGACAAATCTGAAGTTATTTCAACATAGTCTGATAGACCTATAATCCATGCAAAATGATTATTTCACTATAGTATGATATACTAGAGATTATTATTTCACTATAGTATGATGTATTTAAACTCCATGTAAAATATTATTTCATTATAATACTATATATATATATATATATATATATATATAAAATTATAGATATGATCATATGGAAGAATGGGCCAGCAATTCTACCATGTTAATTCCTTACAATGGACTCATGCCCTCTTTGTTGTTTTTCATTTGTATGTGACATTCTGCAATATGTCTTTATATAACTTTAGAAATGGATCCAATCACAAATGGGTACAAACTACAGGGAACAACCTTTAGGAAGGGAGACCTCACCAGGCTCAATTCTGGTATTTTTCTCTGACAGAAGTTGCTCAATCTGGAAAAGTCAACTTTGAGAGTAGCCTGATGTGATAGAAGATTATTGAAATAGAAGATTATAAAAACTCTGAGATAGTGTTCTCAGGTACAGTTAAATTCCATTTTCCCTGAGTCATTCTAGGAGTGACTGGTTTGCTTGCTTTGCAAGCTTCCCCTTGATTGGTAACTTTCACTGTTGTGTTAAAATCTGATTGGCTGTTTTATAAAAAAACCTTGTACCCGGGTGCTGGAGAGATGGTCTAGCGGTTAAGAGCGCCGACTGCTCTCACAGAGGACCTGGGTTCGATCCCCAGCACCTACATAGCGGCTGAGAACCAACTGTAACTCCAATTCCAGGAGAACTCCAGTTCCAGGGGAATCCGACGTCCTCTTCTGACCTCAGTGGCATTGCACGACACGAGTGCATAAATCTACATGCAGATAATACATTCATATAAATAAATAAATAAATAAATAAATAAATAAATAAATAAATAAATTAGTTAAAATAAAATTAAATTTAAATTAAAAAAAGAAAACCTTGTATCCCACACCTGCTGGCCATATTCCTCTGGAGCTGAGTCATGGCCAGGCTTTGTTATTAAGTTAAACCCTACTTTAATTTAAATTCCACATGGTATAGTGAGTTGTCTTTCTGTTACAACCTTACAACACCTGCCATTTTCTTTGCAGATCTCTAATATCACTGCACAGAAAGTCTCAAAATAGTAAGAATTGGGTTTGCTGATGAAAGGGAATATACACCAACTTTTAGCAAACAGTGTGCCTTGTTAAGTTATATTAGTAATAAAAAGAGACCACATCTTCTAACACAGATTTTATGTGAAGTTTTATTACTGAATTGTAGTTTAATTTTAGCAAAGAAACTTAGTATTTGGCTATTTGGCTATTATTACTATATCTTTATTGTTATGGTGAAACCAAAACAAGTACTATGTAAATTCACTGGATAATAGCACGGTCCTGCAAGAAGAAGTGTCAGGTTTCAGAAATATATATCTGAGAGGCTGGGTGTGGTATCTCTTGCCTGTAGCCCAGCACTCAGGAGGCAGGGGTAGGCAGATCTCTGTGAGATTGAGGTGAGCCAGGTCTACATAGCAAGTTCCAAGCCAATTTGGGTTTCAGAGAGCGTCTGTCTCAAAACAAATCACCCAAACAACAACAAAATAACCCCAAATAAAACAATAACAGTAACAACAATAACCAGGAAAATTATTGGAGCCTTGTGTTTATGCAGCTGAAGCAATGATTCCTGCTCTCCCCAAATCTGTCCGTAGTTCAGGACAGAAGGCCCAGGTTAAACTCTGTGAGTAACAAAATAAAAGCAATGAGAAATAAAAGATTTGTCAGGAGGAGAGAGAATTGATAAGGTGGGCAAGGGAGTAATCAGATGGATTATATACCTGTATAAAATTGTATAAAAAAGATTAATAAAAAAGACACAACACTAGCATACATTGGATAAATTCTTTCCTTATGTTTAAGTAATTAAAAATTTTCCCTAATGATTTTCAGACAAGCAAACACACACACACACACACACACACACACACACACACACACACAATAAGCCCAAATTGAAACATAGATTTTACCTAGGAATTTTAAGACTAAGAGGAAACATCCAAATGTTTAATATGAGTTTTGATAAACTGATATAATTCTGGTAAAGACAGTGAAATGTTATTCACAGTAAGTCAAGTGACTTTATGTCCTTGATGCCTCCTTTCATGAAGATGAATTTCAGTCTTGAAAATGAGCCTACACTGGGGGCTGGCTCAGTGGTTAAGGGGCTGTTCTTGCAGAAGCCCATTCCCAGTTGCAGGAAATCTGCTGCCGTCTTCCGACCCCTGTGGACATTGCAAGACACAAGAACAGTTACATCCATGCAGGCATGCCACTTAGACACATGAAATTAAAATTAAAATTCAAAAAATAGAGTACTCTGACCTTGACATGATGTGTCTTCTAATCTCAGAACTCTTCCTGTTTCATGTACTTAGGCTAATAAATAACATGTACTTCATCAGTGAAACAATTCAATGCTTTTACCAAAGTACAAGATGTTTCCTTGGGGATTAAGTTGTGTGGCTGGATTAAGAAACAAAACACATGCTGCACTTTAAAATCACAAATCTTTTCTTGAACAATAAATGTATGTACTGCAATATTGGTGAGGATACACATCTGTAAATGTCTTTATCTAAAATCATTTATTTACAATATAACTTAGCCAAGGATTTTTATACTGTAATTTTTTGCCAAAGTTTAAGTACAAAACTTAATAATTTATAAAGATTTTGAAGCTAAATATCTCAAGTCTGAGACTTCCATAAGGCCTCAATAAAACAGCTTTTGATGACATAAATATTAGAAGGATCAGACATTCCTTCTATGCACTACCCATTTTTCTATTGCTGTTTAATTAGCGTCTTGAAACTTTCCCAAGGAGCTCTTTTTCTATGCTTATTTCTTTTCTTTTTAACGTTTTTTAAAATTATTTATTTATTTATTTTTATGTGTATGAATGTACTGTCTGCATGTAGGTTTGTGCACCCGTGTCGTGCAATGCCACGGAGGTCAGAAGAGGGTGTCGGATTCCCTTGGAACTGGAGTTAAAGACGGTTCTCAGCTGCCATGTGGGTGCTGGTGATCAAACCGGGGTCCTCTGCAAGAGCAGTAGGCGCTCTTAACTGCTAGCCCATCTCTCCAGCCCTGCTTCTTTCTTTTTAAAAACCATTTTTTTTTCTCCCTGGATTATCATATTTGGATGTAGTGGCAGGGACATTTCACACATGTTTATGAATGTTGGTAGTCTGGAAGAATAAAATTTAGAATGCAAAATTTTCAGAAGTGTCTTATCAAAATGACATGCATTGTGGCTCCACTGTTAGAAGAGTAAACACACAGAGGTCAGCTTTCCTTACTTGAATCCTGTTAAGACAAAATGAACAAAGGCAAATCGAAAGGCTCTTAGAAAACTCCACATAAAACCTTCCCAGTATCATTTATGTTAAGGATTTGAAAGCAAAACACCCCAAATAGACCAACACGAGGCAAAAAATAACCTTCCAATCCCTGTTACCATTGTCTGTCTACCTAACAGTAAAATCTTAATCTTCCAATTTTTTTCAGGCATATCAAATTGGGAATAATGCTAATTCAACAGCTAGAATAAAAATCTAAAACCCACAACTGTCTGGCTTGGCCTTATTCAGGTAATAATAATGTATTTATCAAATTCTTACTGTATATAATCATTTTCTGAGCTAATTAAAAGATTATACTTTTGCCAGGTGTGATGGTTCATGCCTTTAATCCCAGCACTGTGGAGGCAGAAGCAGGCAGATCTCTGTGAGTTCAAGGCCAGTCTGGTCTACATAGTGAGCTCTAGGCCAGCTGGGACTAAAAGGAGACCCTGTCTCAAAAAGACAAAAAAAACAAAAAAACAAAAACAGATTATACTCCCCAAGAGTAGGAAGGAGGCAATAACAATATCATCATCTGAGGTATTAGTAGTTTTGCTTGATGACATATAGAAAGTGTCAGAACTGTAAGACATGATTCCAAATGGAGAAAACCATCCAACCCACATGAAAAGATAAGAAAATCACAGGAGACCCCTGAACTACAACAGCATGTTCTATGTTGCTTTTTCTTCTTTGATTAAGACTAATACCAATGAAAACAATACTAGTTCATTGTTAATCACAATTTAAGTGACTGTCCTTTGAAAATAAATTTGATTATGGAAATTAATGATTCCATGTCAGATATTCTGTTTTATTTATGACTAATAAGAAAATGTAAAATTACCCTATAATGATTCTTAACTTTCATTGCTTTTAGGAAAAATATCTGGATGTTATCTGGAATCAGAAGTTTTATAGCTTATTCACTATTAAAAAATGTGAGCACTGTATCTGTATGCAGATAGTTTATTCATGGTGAACCTTAATGAAGACACATATTTGCCTTTGACACTATCTGAATAGCATTCAAGTTGATTTCTGTATACTTTCTACCTAGTATATTGTATTAGTCAGGGTTCTCTAAAGAAACAGAAGTAACGGGCTGGAGAGATGGCCTAGTGGTTAAGAGCACCGACCGCTCTTGCAGAGGACCCAGGTTCGATCCCCAGCACCCACATGGCGGCCGAGAGCCGTCTGAAACTCCAATTCCAGGAGAACTCCAGCTCCAGGGGAATCCGACACCCACTTCTGACCTCTGTGGCATTGCACGACACAGGTGCACAGACTTGCATGCAGACAATACATTCGTACACATACAGAAATAAATAAAATTAATTAAAAAAAAAAGAAACAGAAGTAACAAGACGAATATATAGCTATATACAATTTATTGATTTGTTCACCTGACAGAGTTCAAGGGTCCAACAGTAGCTGCACCACACTGGAAAAGCCGAGAGAATCCAGGGAACTGTTCAGTCCGCAAGTCTGGATGTCTCAGTAGTCCCAATCTAGTGCTGAAGGCCCGAATGGATTCCAGGAGATCTGCCGGTCTCAGTACACGCTGGGATCCGAAAGGTTGATCACAGCAGCAAGACAAACTCACCAGATGAGAGAGGCAAGCCACAGGAGAAAAGGGACCAGCTCCCGCTGCCATGGTCTTTTATACTGCCTGTTGGCAGAAGGTAATGCCCACATTTGGGGTGGGCCATCTGGGTTGAGGTGGTCCAATCCAAACATCCTTTTTCTCTTATTTGTTCCTTAGTCCAGCCAAGTTGACACACAGGATTAACCATCACATATATATAAGCAATTCCTAAAACATCACCACCTTTAATAGTTGTATAACTTAGCCTCTTATCTGAATACAAATCCGTGTATTCATCCATTCAATGTTCACAAAGACTAGATGTTATCAATTCCAAGAGGAGAACCAAAAGAAAAAAATGGGGAAGTTGTAAAATATTTAGATCCAAATAAAATTGTTTAGGTTTACATGGGCAATAAAGTGTGAGGACATATCTTGAAAATTTACATTTCCAAAGAATGCTTGGCATCTCCCTGTGAATCTGCAATCCTAGTCCCCTTGCTCTAGCTCCCCAGGTCCAGCTTCTCATAGCAGTCGTATTCTTCTGAGAAAACCAAACATACTTATACATAAAGGCTTTAGCATTTCGCAGAAAGCAAATTAATTTACAGAACAGATAAAAAATGTAAAGTAGAAACTGGGGGGTGGAGGTTGTAACTCTGGGGAGCAGCAGACATAGATCCTTGATGGATTAACAATGAATATGTAGCTTTTAACAAAAGGCCTCTATTGTGGGCTCTGAGCCCCTCTAGGTTTGCTGCTGGTGGGAGCCCTAATTCTGGCACAAAAGAGAAATTCATCATGGTCACAATGAGCTACTTAATCTGGTCCTGATAAAATAGCCACCTAAATCTGAATTATTTGATTCCTAGAATTGGGTTAGCTAGATGTTATTTCAAGACTTTAAGATTAAGAAAATACTTTATTGAGTTTTTGCATACTTCATAAAATACATCTTAATAAAGTGTAGACCCCTCCTTTCCCCTCTACCCCCACACTGGACTTCCTGTGTTCTATCATATATGTTGTCTTATCTAGTCTAGCACTTGTACTCAGATGTCCCTTGGTGAAAGTCCATCCACTGGAGTCTAGCCAGCTTGTCTAGAACACTCTCTTAAAGATCTTCTGTCCCTCATTAAGATTTTATGTGAAGGGATTAAAACATTACCTTTGGAATGTGGTAATATTTTTATATTTCTATATAATTATTGTCCATACACTATAATGTATACTCAAACTGTTATATGATTTTATATATTATTGTAGTCTTACGTATTTATATGAACTTTTCTGTATGAAATTCTATTACTTTCAGTTCATTTAAATAAAAATGTTAAGGGACTTTTATTTGTTGCCAGCAATAATTCTAACTAACATCTTGTTGAATTCTCTTGTGATAAATGCCCCCCCCCCCGCCCCACAAAACCTAGAAGGCATGCAGGATATGGCAGCCACTCCCACTTGGCTGCACCTGCAGCCCAACCCCCAGGGGAGTGTACCTTGAAGTGTAGTATTCCCAAGCTTATTCTTCCTGAGACATGGCTGCACTGTCCTCTGGAGGCAAATGGCACAAGCCATAAGCTTATCTTAGGGGAGCTATGATATTCCTGACATAAAAACTTAGCCATTGCAGAATGCACTTAGGCTCCTCCTCTCTCCTGCCCACCTCCTGGTTAAAGAGTGCAACAAAACTATGTAAGTGCTTAAAACCCCTACAATAAATGTGTTTTGCTTGCTGACACAACTCCTAGATCTTCAGATCTATTTGGGTTCACTTGCTGTTCTAGGGACTGTCCTCTGCTCCTTCCCACTTTCCCCCTTGTGGCCCCTGGCAGTGGCTCGATGGTTGGGCACAACGGTTGTACCTAGGATCACGAGGCTGGTGACCTGGGAGGCAGGAACCTCAAGACATGGAGGAAGCCAATACTTACCAGCTTCCACAGATATTATTAATTGGTCAGTTAATAATGAAGTTATTTAAAGATGAAGCAGACAGAGGACATAAGAAAGACAACGTTAGACAGGCATGGTGGCGCATGCCTTTAATCCTAGCACTTGGGAGACAGGAGGATCTTTGTGCGCTCAAGGCCAGCCTGGTCTACAGAGTGAGTTCCAGGTCAGCTGGGGCTACAGGGGGACCCTGTCTCGAAAAGACAAATAAAAAAAAGAAGACAATTTTATGTGTTCAATATTCACAAATAACTGTGATGTTGTGATTTCACATGGTCTACTATTTAAGTCTAAAATTAATAAATATTAAAAAGCTGACATCAGTTGACATAATAGAGGTAAGAGCCATAATTTAGTCACGGTTCTTTTATCGTAAATGCAACCTCCCATTAACAGAACCTCAAGAAGTAGACTTATGAATACATTAGTGTTGTAGGCTTCTCTAAGTGGAATGCAAGCAGAATCACTAGAGGATATATGTAAACATAGGTTTCTGGGCTTCTCCAATTTTCAACACAGCAGGTTTTTTTTTATTTTATTTATTTTTATGTGTATGAATGTACTGTCTGCATGTAGTTTTGTGCACCCGTGTCGTGCAATGCCGCGTAGGTCAGAAGAGGGTGTCGGATTCCCCTGGAACTGGAGTTCTCCTGGAATTGGAGTTAAAGACGGTTCTCAGCCACCATGTGAGTGCTGGAGATCGAACCCGGGTCCTCTGCAAGAGCAGTTGGCGCTCTTAACTGCTAGGCCATCTCTCCAGCCCCTCAACACAGCAGTTATAAAACAGGGGTCAAGAATTCACATTTCTATTCACTTTTTTTTTCTATTCATATTTCTTTTTTTTTATTTTTGTGTGAGTATGAATGTACTGTCTGCATGTAGGTCTGTGCACCCGTGTCGTGCAATGCCGCAGAGGTCAGAAGAGGGTGTCGGATTCCCCTGGAACTGGAGTTCTCCTGGAATTGGAGTTACAGACGGTTCTCAGCCGCCATGTGGGTGCTGGGGATCGAACCCGGGTCCTCTGCAAGAGCAGTCGGTGCTCTTAACCGCTAGGCTATCTCTCCAGCCCCTTCTATTCATATTTCTAACAAGATTTGGGGTTTTTCTGGTGCTATTGAGTCAAGAATAAAAATCACTAATAAAAGAGTAATGTTGGGCTGGAGAGATGGCCTAGCGGTTAAGAGCGCCAACCGCTCTTACAGAGGACCCAGATTCGATCCCCAGCACCCACATGGCGTCTGAGAACCGTCTGAAACTCCAATTCCAGGAGAACTCCAGTTCCAGGGGAATCCGAGACCCTCTTTTAACCTCCGCGGCATTGCATGACACGGGTGCACAAACTTGCATGCAGACAGTACATTCATACACATACAGAAATAAATAAAATTCATAAAAAAAATTAAAAAAAAGTAATGTTGACTGAAATCATTCCAAAGTATGTGAACAATTAACTGAGGACTTAAACTGTGATTTGGTGCACACTGAAAATATTATTCCAAATGAAATGCACATATGTTTATAACTTTACTCAACAGAGACATCTGAATTTATAACCCATTAACCAATATAACATTTTTGTTGTGCCATACATATTGTAGCCTTAGATTTAATGATATTTATGACTTCTATACCCTCTATTTTCTTAAGCTGTTATAATTAATATTACCATTATTCATGCTATTATTGCTGCTGCATAATCAGGAAGCACAACTAAGGCAACATTATAGTAGATTGAGGTAAAAATACATTTAATAGTAGTTTTCATGAATCTTACCCTAAATTCTTCAATTCAAGGGTTGGTAGATCATGTGACATGCATGGTCAGGCCCTTAGTATTGTAGATAACTCCAACATTTGGCATAGCAAGCTTTCTTCACATTCATTTTTTAAATTTTATTTATTTTCGTATGTGTATGTCTGCATGTAGGTTTGTGCACCCGTGTCATGCAATGCCGCAAAAGTCAGAAGAGGGTGTTGGACTCCCCTGGAACTGGAGTTCTTCTAGAATTGGAATTACAGACAGTTCTTAGCCACCATGTGGGTGGTGGGGTTCAAACCCGGGTCCTCTGCAAGAGCAGTCGGTGCTCTTAACTGCTAGGTTATCTCTCCAGCTCCTTTCTTCACATTCTTAAAAGTCACATTTAAAAGAGAAACCAGAAGTTATTGATCAAAGTTATTTTTAGTTGGAAAATCAAATGGTTAGAAAAGCCATGGCCTCGTATGAATGTAAAGCGGGAATGCAGAGCCCTAAGTCTGTACATCCCAAACTACTGAGGATGCTTGACCTCATCCATCAAATAAGAAAATGGACTAAAGCATCAATTTGAAACCTTATTCTCTGGTGAAAGAATATGAGGATTTCTACCATGTATTTCACATGAATGCACTAATACTTTTTTAAATATACTTCATATTCAATACTAGTTCAATTCTTAAATATATATTTCAATATTTTCTCTTCTCTGTTGATTTCAGTCTACACAAGCCATATGTGGCTCAAAGACCTTCTTCATAAATCTTGGTCCTTCTGGAGAAATTAACTTCAGTGATGGATCATGGCACTTATGTAATGTTAGAGGAGAAACAGTGTGCAGTGATGAGCTAGATTGGTTTTGTCATTTCATAGATGAATACATTTAGGCAGTGATAGGTGAAAGTCACACAGCTGTTCAGTGACAAAGATGATAAGAACACTGAGCTGTGGTTTTCTGTGTGGTCATCTTCTGACCTATAGACTATTGACGCAGTTGCTAACCATTTGAATTTCATAGAATACACAGGCAACCTGGAATTTTGGGTACATGATGATTGCAAAATTCTAAAATCACCAACATATGGCATTAGGCTGAAATTGAAGATATAGTTTCTGTGGTGGGATCCTGGTAAAATTGTTCTACAGAAACTTCATTTTCTACTTTTATAGCCCTCTATTTATTAGATAAAGATAACTCCCATTATACAATGATCAGCTTCACTCAGAGTCTATTGATTTAAAAGTTGACGACACCTAAATTACCTTCTCAGTAACATCTAGACTTGTATTTAACCACATTGGCAGACACCAAGTTGTGATGAAGTTTATGATAAACTAACTTATCATGAATGATTTATTCATGGTTTTAAGTAAGTGTTTCACAAAATGCCCTGTGGGACTTCAGCTTTACCTGTATTTAAAAATCATCAGATTATTGGGCATAATGGCTTAGGTCTCTATTTCCACATCAATAGGAGCTAGAATGCAAGAGGAGTAGGGGTTCAAAGTCTTTATTGGTTATGCAGCAGCCAGCTTCTGCTACAAGGGACCTTGTCTCAAAACAAACAAACAAACAAATGAACAAACAAACAAACAATCAGGTTGATATGACCCAGCTGTAATACCCCTGGTCATATAAATATGTACACCTGTACACCCATATTAATGCACTATTCACAATGCCTGAATAGTGGAAACATCCTAGATATTAACCAAAGTATAAATAAATAATAAAATTATAAATATGCTGTATAAAATTCTATTTATCCATAAAGAAAATAATGAAATCATGGCATTTGGAGAAAACTGGATGTAAATGGAAATCATCAGACTTAGCTAATACCACATTTTCTTTCATGGTGAAGCTAAATTTAAAGGAGGAAACAGACACAAATATACACACTTATGGTAGAAGTCATTAATCTGGGATTAATCAAACAATGAAAGGGGAATACAAAACAGAATAAATGGAAGAGATGAGGAAAGAGAAGGAATGAAGCAGGCAGCAGAATGCAGATGAAGTGTGTGTGTGTGTGTGTGTGTGTGTGTGTGTGTGTGTGTGTGTGTGTAGAGGGGCTAACTAGAGGTTAGAAATGTATGGGGAGGGAGGATGATGAATGAGAACAAATTGTGTACGAAAATTCCCCAATGAAGCCCATTATGTTCTATGCTAACTGAAAAAAGAAAAAAAAAATGGAGGTAAATAATCCAAGTTTCCGATTTTGGCTATGGTTGACATCAGCCTCTTCATAAATGTGAATCTTGTCTTTAATAACTTGAATCACTATTTGAATTTTCAGTGTGAAGGCTCTGAATTCATAAAATTTTTTGAAGATGTAGTCTATACAGCCCAGTACTTGACAATAATTTCTAAACTCTAATATTAAAGTTGTCATTCTCTTTTAGGTAATCTTCATGGACTGGAGTATTTTCTAAGCTATTTTTGGTTATTTGTTTTTAAAATTAATTTATTTATTAGTTTTATTTTATGCGTATGAATGTATTGCCTGAATGTATATAAGTGCACCTGTGTCATGGAATGCCCGCAGAGGTAAAAGACAGTGCTGGATTCCCCTGGAACTGGAGTTATGGGTAGTTGTTAGCCACCAAGTGGGTGCTGTGAACTGAAACCAGATCTTCTGCAAGACCAGCCAGTGCTCTTACTGCCTAGCCTTCTCTCCAGCTCCCTTTTAAAAAATATATATTTATTTGCATTTTAGGTATGTGAGTATTTTGTCTGCATGTGTTTAAGTGCACCACATGCATTCACTGCCAGAGGAGGACAGGGAAGGCATCAGATCCTGTGGAATTTGTGTAACTGATAGCTCTTAGCTGGTGCTAGGTACCAAACCAGGTCTTCTGCAATAGCAACCAATGTTTTTACCTGCAGAGCCATCTATCCAGTATATTTGAAAAAAATTACAAAGTTTAAATCTCAAACTAAAGCTAACATGTATTTACATATCCATATGACTGCATTTTATGAATTTATGGAATGAAAAACAAGATTAAATTTTATACCATTTTCTTGTTGGAAAACTGGCAATTATCATCATAACTAAGAGAACAGCTAAATGTATCTTGGCAATACAGATCAGAAGTAGATACCAAATTTGTACCTTACTGTTTCATAAAAATATTGTAGTGGCAGGGCATGGTGGCACAGGACTTTAATCCTAGCACTTGGGAGGCAGAGGCAGGTGGATCTTTGTGAGTTCAAGGCCAGCTTGATCTCCATAATGAGTTCCAGACCAGTTGGGGTTACAGGGAGATCTTGTCTCTAAAATAAAAAACAAAAACAAAAATATTGTAGTATGTGTAGCTATTTCAAAGTACAAATACTTTTGTTGACAAGATGCAGAGCTCAGTTACGCTTCTCACTATTCATAGTTCTACAATCTCCTTTGACACCCAAGTCTCTTAATTTAGTCATCCTACTGTAGGAAGAGTTAGACATGAGCTTCTTTGCTGCCCCCAAATACCACATCCTACATAGACTCTACAGATACAACACAGAGACTGGCTCTCATTTACTATTTGACCACTGGAAAATCATTCCTGGATGATTTAACCTCACCAATTAAGATACTACATGGAAAGCTTGTTTGTGCTACACTCTGGAAACATCAAAGATGCTGGTCCATGTGTCCCTTTCTCACTTACTAGGCAGGCCCTGAAACCTCCCCCTGTGCTTTGGTTTCTCAAGGGTCTCTAATTACTGCAAACAGCATAAACATTCACATGCTGATAGTGTCCCTGAAGTGGTGGTCAATCTATCTCAAGAGTGGCCCCCAAAGACCTATGTGGGCCAAGCGAGCCCCTTCTGGGTCTCTTCTATCTGGGCCTTCGAAGCCTGCTGGGCAAGCAGCTACAGACAGTTTGATAGAGGATCTTCTTGAAGAGTTTCATTCAACAGTACCACACACACAAGATACATGCAATTAACATTTGTAAAACCTTGTAAAAACTCACCTATAAATTTTGGCAAGTAATTAGTAGGATGAATTGATTAATGTGTGAATCTCTCAATCATTTATAATAGGATAACATTTTTTTTCTTTTTGTCTATTGCCTCTACTCAGAGCAGACAAACTTTCATAGCTTTAATGTCATATAATATTCTCCTTGAAATTTAGACATATAAACCTGTATAATTAAGATTCAAATGAATAAATCTCATTTAGCAGAAAATGCACTTAGGACATAAAAAGAAAACCATATAAAGGCATCTGCTGTGTCCAAATAAAAAGTTCTTGATGGTTATAAAATGACTGAGTCTAAGAGGATACTTGCTAACAAAATTGGAAAGATTGCATATATTTTAGTACTCAAGCCAACTTTTGTGATGAGTGTTGCATTCAGTATCTTCTCTTTAGTTCAAGTGCAACCTGGACCCTCTCTGAGCCTTTGAATAGCCATAGGGTGGTCTCCACTGCTACTCTATTCCACTACTAACTGTCCTCTCCAGCCCCCTGCTTCTCACATCTGTTCCTTCTACTACACTGCCACTCCACAAACTCCATTTCAAGTAATATGAAGCTTCTGTAGTTAACCATGCTTACTTTCCTAGAAGCACACTTTTTAAAAATATTTTATTGATTAATTTTATTTTTTGAGTATGAGTGTCTTGTCTGGATATGCATAAGTCCACCTGTGTCATGAAATGACCATGGAGGTCAGAAGAGGATATTAGATTCCCCTAGAACTGGAGATATTGCCATATGGATGCTGGGACTGAACCTCCTGGGTCCTCTGCAAGAAAAGTGAATGCTCTTAACTGCTGAGCCATCACCACACCCCTTAGAAGCACACTTTTTAAAAATATACTTTTATTTTATGTGTATAAGTATTTTACCTGCATGTCAAGAGCAGCCTGTGCTCTTAACTAGCCCCAAGAAGCATACTTTTCAGGACGTGAAAATAGACATAGTAAATAAACTCATCACTAAATCACCTTAGAATTATTGAGTAGCTATAAACATCTTTGATTTCTGATAATGCTGATATTCTGCAAATGAGCTAAAATAATTCTATGGAGATCTCAGGTCAGAGTGAACTGCGTACTTAGCATACAATCAGTCTCCATGATAAGCATTGTTTTATACTCTTCTTGGTTTGTCCAATACATTTCTTTTCCATTTATGTAGCAGATGAGGGAGATGAAAATAAAAATATACACTACTTATGAAACATTGCAGCCTCCCCTTCACTGTGAAGGATACATTCCTAGACTCTCAATACATGCTTGGGACTCTACCTATTATTACCCAATCTTTTATATCATATTTTTCACTCCACACATACACAGGTAAAACAAACTTTGTTACACAGGTACAAAAAAACACTGACGGAAGTAACTAATGATAAAAGATGACACCTATAAAAATCTACTGTAATAAAAGTTAAATGACTATGTTCTCTCAAAATATGCAGTACTCACTCTTCTTGTGATATAAGATGACATCATGCCTAGGTAATGAGAAAGAGTGTAGGCACTGTGACATAATCATACATACACTTTTCTACTTTCCTTTAAGTCAATAACTTTCAGGTCTCACTTCTAGGAAGCACCATTGGGCTTCATGTTAGCAAATTTAAATAGCCAGGTTAAAGGACCTTGCACCCTGTAATGTTATTCAACAAAATAAGAGTTACTTGTAAACAAGTACTGCGATACTGTGACAGCTGATCTAATAACTGAGATGACAGCTCACTGACTAATGAACAGGGAGCAGATATGCTGGGAATTCATAGCACGAGGATAGCTCCTGTATTGAATGGTAAAAAAAATTATTATGTTATTCAGAGTGACGCATTAGTTAAATTTAAGTCTTTTATTTCTAGTATTTTTGAATTAACGTTTTCGGGTCTCTTTTGAATGGAAATAACTGTAAATGTAGAAACAGAAAATGAGGGGCCATGGTTCACCTCAGATAGTCTGCTCTGAATGGCCTGGTATTCAGTTTATTAATCAGCCAATGGTACAGAAACACAAAATATCATTTAGTTTCCCATTTTCACTTTCGTTTTTCTCTACAACTAACTGCTTTTATTTTGGGTCTTCCAGTGTCAATGGTTAACTAACTTCAGACCTTCAAGTGTTTAGATTTTTAGATAATTATTTCCATTAAATTAATCTCTGGAGTCTCTCCATTTCTAGAAAGTATCAGAAGCCTCATCTCAAGTGTGCAATTTACAGGATATGATCTCTTTTATGAAGTGTTTATTTCATTTTGTAGTGTATGTTTGTATGTCTGAGTATATGTATATGAGCAACATGTGTACAAAGGAGAGAAAGGAGTGTTGGATCCCTTGGAACTGGTGTTACAGGAAGTTGTAAGCCCCCCTATATAGGTGCTGGGAACCAAACACAGGCAACCTGTATGTTCAGTGAGGACATAACTGCCCAGCCATTTCTCTGGCCCAATTCTTTTTTAACTTATTTTTCCATTAATTGCTTGATAACATTCTACTGTTCACAAAGAGAAGATAATTAGATGCTAACTTGAGGTTTAGGTAAAAATTTACTAACCACCCCCCCAAATCCCTGATAAACGATGTATAGGTAAACTAGACATTAATACCTTTATCAATTTGTGGTTCAACTTTGTAAACCTTTAAACTTTACAGTGAAAGTACACGAATATTAGAAACACTGAGTAAAAGAAAACTCAGCACAATTATATCTATGTTTTCTTTTCAAACCTGAAGTGATTTTCCTTATATAGAAACATTTCTCTATAATGATCAGTTGTTTTCATACACCAACCATGTAAGTAGTTACTCTACAATTCAAAACAAATCAAAGACCCTATATTTGTAGTAAGTCAATTCTGATTAATTCTGGCCCAGCCAACTGTGTGCCTTATACACTAAGGGAAGCTAAACTGAACCATTGTGGTCTCAGTTTCTTTATGCGTAAAATGAGAAAAAAAATCCAGCACTAGCTGAGGACTGGCATTTAATAAATGTTAGGAGAGGGAGAGTCAGTAATGCTTAGGGGTGTGATGAGGGGTAAGTTGACAAGGCTCCAGGGTGTGAACTCACACTCAAGAACATTTGAGGACATGAATTAGACTCAATAGTTGTTTTTAAAAAAGAATAGAGAATATGAACTGAGTTGGGAATGTGTGGGAGCCATTGTGGGAAAGGGTGTGAATATGATCAAAATACATTGTTTGAAATTCCCAAAGGATCAATACAAATATTATTTTTTTTAAATGTAAGAAATTTAGCACTTGTATTTTCAGTTCTAAGTTCTAAGGGGGCAAGGAGGAATGCTTTCTATGCACCCATATTTAAAAGTTTTAACACATGAACATATGAATATATGGCTAAGTTTCTTAGCTCAGTCTCAGCTAGTTCACCCTCACTATGAAGATGGCAACTTTTTTCACAAATGTCCCTTGAGGGTGCCCATCTATCTTTTCTTTAGTCTGTTTAATTGATAAAAGTTCTCTTTTATCTAGTACCAACAACCCAGATATAAATATTTCTCATGGAGAGGGATGCATAGTAAAAGAACAACAACAGAAAGACTGCATCAGAAAATGGACTGAAATGGTGAATTGGGAAGGGGGGATGGGTGGGAGAGGGACACGGATGTATATTCAATCAAGGCATATTTAATTGATGTGAGTTCAGCAAGTACTCAGTTTCACCTAGACACTGTCTACAGGATACATGGTGTTTTAGGACTTAGTAAAAGTAAATATGTGTATATTAAACAACATTGGTTTACAGACTCTGATAAAAACGGTAATGCATCTGAGTTAAATGTAGATATAATTTGCTGTTGTCCACATTTGTTTTACACAAAATCTGTAGAGCAATAACTTTGGGATTGGCACATACAAATGTTCTCTATAATTTCTCTGTTGTACAGTATCACCTTGTAGCATTCTCTTTAAGATGATTTAAAGCAAAAATTAAGTTTGCTTCCCAAGTTAATCATATATAGTCACCCAAAACAACATGGGTGAATTTGATGAAATCTGTGCCTTGATTCCACCCTATAGTTATGTATAATACAACTGTCTTCTGGAGACTCATGGGTTAAAAAAAAAGGGGGGGGGGCTACAGACAGACATGAAACCTTCTAGTCAAAAACCTTGCAATTCAAATCTTAAAACTAACTATGGGAAAAGATTTGTTTGTTCCAACAGGACAAAATGTCACCAACTTAACGGCTGAGAAAGAAAAGATACAGCTTTGCATTGAGTAGGATGTACCAAAAAGTGGCAACTGAAAGGTTGACCCGTCTGAACACTGAAAGGAAGAAAAGCCTCAGATTGCCATAAACATCGAACCCTTCTGTGGATCCTACATGTAACAACTATCTATAATGAGTCCTAATGAAACTTATACCTTCTAGGTGCAACAAAGGTTTTGATATGACTTTCTTGCCTCCCCCCCCATAGAACAAGGAGAAATATGACGATGATGATGTCATTTTCCAACTGTAAATTGGAGACAACTATTATAGAGGTAATCTCTTATAAAACCGGTAAAAATGCCTTCTTTAATTGACTAATAGACATAAGAACTGTGAAAAGGATTATACTCTGTTCAGAACCAAATATAATACTAAAGTCCTTGGGCTATGCACTTAGGCAAAGTATATTAATGCAGGAGCTCTGACATCAGCAATGGATTGTTCTACCAGGGGGATGTTGGCCAGGGGATCCAAGGCCCCACAAAAGGTAAGGGCTCCTTGCCCCTAAGTTGGGATACCTGCAGGAGGAGAGGCGATAAGACCCTGCTGCCGAAGACCTGACGTTAACATGGGAGGGATGTATTGAGACCGCACATGCAAGGGTACAGATGGCCTCTGGAATGCCAGAGAGTGTTCCCAAAGGCCACTAAACCAATAAAGCAAATACGGGTCTCCCTGAGTCAAGCAAGACTCCACCATCAGCACCAGCTACACTTCACCTGCCTGGAAATACTGTGCAGCAGAGGCAGCCATGTGCCTGTATATCCCAAATCTAATTGGCTGTTGGCTCTCTCCTTGGAGGAATAACCCATGGCTGATGCCACAAGCCTACATCCTCTACAGGTTAGGAGATGTCATAAGCCACAGTAAGACCCTGTTATATTTATCAGGGGGTAAAAATGTAATTCATGAATTAACATATCATCCAAACATATGTGTCTATGCCAAAGTAACCTACCATAACTATTAGTGCTGCTTAAATACCTATATATCTAATTGCTTGTGCTTCATTAGTAGGATCGAAAGGTTACTCCTGAACAAACTGTCAGCCCATGAAAGGAAACAGCCAGAATTGACCAGAATCCAAGTCAACAGCTCCAGAGAGAGAGGACAGTTTTACTTCTCATCCACCTGTGCCCCTTTTCTAAGCCTAGGGAACAATCTGCGGAAGAGGGGGCGTGGTAGAATGTAAAGGCTGCGATTGGGGTGAACGGTGAAACTACAGCGATGTAGTCTGGACACTCATTTGATCAACTTGATTGAACAAACAACCTGTCAACCTCCACTGAATGGTGGGACTGTGGGGGTTTGGGCACAACAGTCTATAGATTGGTTTTGCACGAAGGATGCTTATACTCATGGATTATCACTTATAGCTAAAAAATGAAAAAAAAAAAAAAACCCTGAAAGATGCAGGACAGTTATGGCAGAATACATGATCTGGGATGAGGTGGGGGTGGGGGGGAAGGGAAAGGGAAATATGCCTGATCTGAATTGGAAAATGATGTACGAAATGCAGAAACCATCAATAAAAATTAAATTAAAAAAAAAGAAATTTAGCACTTGTATTTTGAGTTCTAAGTTCTAAGGGGGCAAGGAGGAATGCTTTCTATGCACCCAGATTTAAAAGTTTTAACATATGAACATATGAATATATGGCTAAGTTTCTTAGCTCAGTCTCAGCTAGTTCACCCTCACTATGAAGATGGCAACTTTTTTTGCAAATGTCCCTTGAGGGTGCCCATCTATCTTTTCTTTAGTCTGTTTAATTGATAAAAGTTCTCTTTTTTCCCTTTTGATTCTAATCACTGTATTCTCCCTGAAAGTACTATTTGAACACCATTTTTGTTTACATATCACAGTCAACAGTTTTCTACCATTATCTAAAGTATTTTCAACTGAAAAAGTCATTCTAGAATTTTATTACTGTGTTTATTCATATTTCAGTTTGGTCATAAGAAATAAATTTCTACTTTATAAATTTGACACCTACGCATGTACCCAAAATATGTTTCAAAAAGTTGTTTGCAATGCTGAGAATGAAATAAAATAGAGTCTTACAAGTTCAAGGCATGTGTCTACTACTGAGTTCTACCCCTAATCCTTTTATTACCATGATCATCATCACCATTATCACCATCAGCAGCAGCAGCAGAAGTATCATCATCATCATCTCATACAAGGTCTTGTTAGCAGGCCTTATTAAACTCTAAAAACTTTCATTAATAATGATATTGAGCACATTTATGTACTTTGGGTCATTTTATATAAGTTCGTTTGTGTTATGTACATTTTTATTTGGATTAACTTTATATAAAGGACCACACATATGCATATACATGTTCATATACCTATACATATATAGTCAGTTATGTATTGCAAACATTTTCTACACTATCTGACTTGCCCTTTCATTTTTTTAAAGTACCTTTGATGGGAAAAAATAAATGTATAATTATAACATAATGCAATTTTTCAATCTTTTCCTTTTTAACTAGTGACTTTTTAAATGACCTGTTAAATTTTTCTTCTCCTAAATATCACAAATATATTTTCCTTCAGGAAAAAAAAAAAAAAACAACAAAAAAAAACACCACTTTGTTTACCAGTTTCCTTCCAAGATGGGAGGTTCTATCTCAGAGAAACTGCTATACAATAGTTCACAAAATGCATCATCAAGCCACCTGCCAGGAATGAATTCTGTGGATAAGGCTTTTGTAGTTTATGTGACGATAATATGCCTACAAGAACATATAGCTGTGGACAAAATTTAGTTCCTGACAAGGCTCTAGATTAAGAGAGTTAGCCTGTGCTGGTCGTGGACCTCAACTTCTCGCAGTGTCCCTAGCCAAAATTTCAGCTTTATGATTAACATCTGAAAACTCAAGAGTCCTCTAGTAACACATACAATATCACCTGATGTAATAAAATACCTATGTTAATCGCATACCTCAAGCACCTTTGCTATATGCTATTGATAAGAAGCAATCAGTTACTGTGGAATCAGTTGAAAGGTCTGATACAAACAATCTGGAAGTCAAATCCATTTCTCTATAATGAGTTAGAGAAAGACTTCTGAGTTCTTACTAATTATTCACATTTCTTGTTATCATGGTCAGATCATTGTTAACCTTGTAAGCTACACGAAATAATATGATCTGTACTAAGAAGAAAATGGCACATTGTTAATGACCTTAATTAGTAGGTTAACATGGTTTCCCATATTAGGATTACTAATTTAGGAGTTTACATAGCAAGACTGACAGAAGAAAACTCAATTATACTATCCATCAAACCACATTAAAGAAAAAAAAATCACATTGAATTCAGCTGTGGTTCCATAACTGACAAGCAGTGGATAGGTTTGAGATTCTTCTCTGAAAGCACGTTGATTGGTGCAGCAGAAAAGAAGAGAATGTTGTAAATTACTGTTCTGAAGTGGGTGTTGAGGCTGCTCTTTCCCTAAGATCGAAATCATTGAAGGAGGAGCAGATGGTATGGAGAGGATTGGAGCTCTGATTGGGGTGGCCTTCTTCACATGATAGGTAATTGAAAGATCCAAATTTTAAAGTAAAAAGAAAAGGGTGAATATGATTCCTAAGTTACATTGGCATTTAGATAAGAGAAGCACAGGAAAGAGTTGGAACCATCTGAGTCTGTTTGAGCCGTTTTAGAAAATAATATATATATATATATATATATATATATATATA